>VMOF01000001.1:21401794-21901298 GCA_011764245.1 Trialeurodes vaporariorum | reverse complement strand
AAAAACATTGAAACTGTTCAGACTTTAGTGGCACGCTTTTCCAACACCTGCGTGTTGGAATTTTCCCTGCTTGTTTTTTTTTTTTTTCAATGTTTGAACGGTCTGAAAAATCTCAAAAAAAGTCAAATCTCAAAATGCGTGCATGAAACGGTCAAAACACTGTTACCCTCAGGTTACAACCGTTAAGTTCCACGTCCTTTTTTCAAGCCAACCAATGAGTCCCTTTAACTTCAGCGATCGGTTACCATGGCATCAGACCTCTAATATCTTTATCGACCAATACCGTCACTCGAAGCGGCTTTTAATGATCGATGTAATATACTGACAAAGCAAACGATCCATCTTGTTACCTTCACTGGGTGGGTGAAAGCCTAAAGAGGATATTACGTGTAGATTTAAACAGTAACAGATTAGAATAAATCTTGAGCCAAAATAGATTTCCGTTTCCTGAGCCGCGGACCAATCACAGCCGTTTGTTGAGCTCCATCACTCAACAGTACGCTATGTTTATTGTTGCAGCAAGTAACTCCCGAACAAAACTGTGCGCATTAAACTTGCTTCATTTTTCTATCACGGGAAGCGTACGGAGTGCTGGATCTCTATTTGTCTCAGCTATTCCGAGATTCTGACCAGTAGCGGCTCGTGCGATTTGGCAACAGTGTTTTTATCCCATTTAAATACATGTAAAACAATCGAAACTCGAGGAGGCTGCCAGCCTCCGCTTGAATCGATTTTTTTCCTAAGTTTAAGTGGGAAAGATGCATGGTTGCCAAATCTCACGGGCCGCTACTGATTCTGACACTACCGCAATGCTTTTTATCTACCTTGAAATGTTCTGGGCATACTTCGATCAGTGTTAACTCAAGAAGGCAAGGGAGAGAGCCTCTCCCAAAAGGAGAAAAACTGTAAATCTTAATCCAAAGCTGACAAGCATTGTACTTAAATGAGAGTGTTGAAATGAAGGAATAAGATAGGTCAAGTATTAATTTTCCCCCCCCCCCCCCCGTCTCCTCACACATTCTGTTCCTGGGTCAGAATTAGCAATTTCAGTGGATCAACCTCTGCGACGCCAGTGTTCAAAGCGCTAAATCAAAACATTCATTTTTGTATTTTTACGTGTTTAAGTCTGAAGACCAACGTTACAATAACGTTTAATACCAAAGCTTTTGACCAGTGCCGGCCTTTGGGGGGGGGGGGGGGGGCTGGGTGGGTCATGCTCACGGGCGCCTGCCGAAGGCAGGCGCCAGTAGGCACCCTTGGGATCTTGAGGCTTCGGTGCTCTAAATCTTAGGGCGTAGGATTGAGGACTTAAGGAGCGCCTACTGAAGGCAAGCGCCCGCTCTATCTTAACACTATGTCTTAAATATAAAGAGAGCAGGCGCCCCTCACATATCTTTGGAAGACTAATGGAAGCCTAAGCTTAATCTTGTATGACTGCAAAAAAGAACGGGAATGCCTTGGGTTCATCCTTCAACATATCTCAATGAATGTCACAATGTCATTTCGAAAAATATTGAGTATTCTCACATTCCAGTCTGCATATTTCCTGTTGAAGTGCTGATAATACTGAGGGTAAGGTGAATGAATACCTACTAAAATTTCTTTTTTCGTTTTACCGAGAGTCCCGAAATGGACTAACTTTCAAGGCTTAAAAACCATTAAAAATGGTCTAAAATTCAAGCTAGAAAGCACCTCATTTTCAAAAAATTTCCGGGGGAGGACCCCCGAACCCCCCACCCCCCCCCCCCCCCCGAGCAATCATAAATAGGGGCGCCTCCTAAATTTCGCCCACGGACGCCGGATGTACTAAAGCCGGCACTGCTTTTGACTATCAAACATTACACCCGTGCATTCGTGCAAATGGGGCTCTTGCAAGCTTTTGCTGTAAGGAACTGAATATTCCAATCTGATGTAAAAACCAGAGAAAGTAACTAAAATCACACCGAAAAAGTCTAAAATTCAGTAATAAACGCACGAAACCGCTGTAACGGAAATATCGTAATGGCACTTCAACGCAGGTATCGTGTGAGAGATTCCTGTCTAATTTGTCAGACAGGAAGTTTGCGTTGGCCAAACTTCAAACGTTTTTTTTTTCTGTAAGTTTGCGTGTAAACTTTGGAACATTCTGGTGCCCTCAACAGTTTGCAAGTGATTATTCACCAGAATGGAGCTCTTGCAAACTTTTGCTACACGCAAATAAATATAGTCCAATCTGATGTAAAGACCTGCGGAAATCACGAAAATCACACTGAGAAATTCTATAATTCAGTAATAAACTCACATAACTGCTACAACGGCAAGATCGTAATGGCGGACATGGCGGTTCAACGCAGGTAACATGGGATTCTATTTTATCACTTTCTCCACGGAAACACAGAGATATGCCTCAATTTAGATAGGATATCCCATGATACCTGCGTCGGACCGCCATCAAGCCCGATTCTGAGAGAAAATTTCGTGATTTTTCAGTGCGCTCATCGACATTTTTACAGGTTTTTATGCAAGAATAAACTCTTCAATCCCTGTAGCCATGGGCGCCCGCAGAAAAATTTCCAGGGGGGGGGGGGCAAAATTGTTGAACCTCAATGGAAGGTTTGGGAGCCCCCCCCCCCCCCCCCGATGGGAAAGGGATTTTTTCCATCCAAATGGTGTACAATTACTATAAGCCATGGTAGGTGTATCAAAATTTAGTTATAGTTTTGACGTGTTTGATACAATGGATAAAGGGACAGTAGACGAAAACGATATCAAGGTAATTTTTTAATTCTACTATTTTCTTGAAAAAAAAAATGAGTTAAAATTAAAAAATAAACAAATAATGAAGTTTGTTAACCATTACTCCTTTGATTGACATTGCATTTCCTTTTTTCCTTTCTTTTTTTTACCGTGAAATTTTAAATTTTTTTGAATTAGGGGGGGCAAGTGCCCCCTTTTGCCCCCCGCTGCGGGCGCCCATGCTTGTAGCAAAAGTTTGCAAGAGCCCCATTCCCCACTCAAAAAAAAACTCGATGATGAAATCATCGGATGAAACAAATTTCAGTCAGAGCCGTGTTATACCATTATTAGGGTTTTGAATGGATGTGATATTAGGGGCAACTGATAGTGTTTCAGTGCGAGGGTGATGAGGCAACTCTTGTGGCCTGCGACAGTTATTCACACTTGAAATGACTGGCTTGCCAGAAAGCTTTCTAAGCGCCATAGTGGTTGCGCACAATTTAGACATAGGATCGTGATACCGTCGGTATTACATTGATTCGTGTTTGTGTGAGTTTTAGTAATAACTATACACTCATAGTATATCTATACCTGCATCGTATATTATATGTATATACATGTACTGATTTTCAGGGGAAATGCAGCGCCATTGCGAGGAGCGGCTTGCGCGATGCTTTTAATGAAGACTCTCCCGCGCTGATTTACACGAAATTAATGAGCTGGAAAGTGACTGGATCGTTGCGTTCGTTGCTTTCCGTGGTTGCCGATTTGTGGAGGATAATCCCGCAAGGATAATTCTCATTCAGATGGATTAGTGAAATCAAGGTCCATACACTGACAGAATAGTTTTTTTTAATCTAAAGTGTATTTTGTTTGTGTTAACCCCTTATGGGCCAAGCTCGAGTATACTCATTTTTCTCCTCCAGTTTATTTCACAATGTTCCAGAATCATAATTCCAAATAAACGCGATTCTCGATATAGATACTTAGAAGATGAGGTTTGGTGAGGTGCCTTCAATTGATCGTATAGGCAATTCCAACTCCCCCGAGTACGAACAGTTAACTACCTTTCTAACATAAATGGAATAATGGCGTTCTTTTGATCTAATACGGTCTGTAAAGGGTTAAAGAAACTGCACAGTGAGATATTGACTAAGGGGGAATTCCTTTAACCCAATGTAAATTTATGCTGCTACAAGTAAAAGATTCCTTGTTGTGACAGCGATTTTCCTTCATGCAACAGAACTTTACTTCGCGCAAGGAAAACTGTCGCAAGTAAACGTGTTCCCATTTTTTTTTTCAAAGAAGTGATTTCTCTCAGAGTATGTATGATGTCTGACCGGTAGCTTTCGGCCCCATCCGATGGTCCATTATGTCGAAACCTCCTATAGTACAGAATACCCGTAGAACTCACAATCAGAACCGCGCGTTTCGAAATTGTTATAATATTAGAAACCTGATCTGTCTGCGTCTCCACATTTCATTAATCTAAAATCAACTAATTATCCCTTGATACCAAAAAAATGCACTTACCGTTTTCCTCGCAGTCTTCTTTAAAAAATAAAATTGTTAAAATAGTCAAATACGAACGTTTAACAGCTGCTTGTTTGTTGTTCCGGTAATGCGCGCCAGTGCAATCTAGCAACGTTGCAATATGTCCATTTGAACCCATGTAAAAGGTCGAATGCGAGGGTGTTCACCGAACACCCAATAGTTCGATCTTTTTATTGGATTTGAATGGACACTCTACAACGTTGCTAGATTGCACGGTACACTACTACAATGCGCGCACTTGGCGGGATTAACGAGCTATAGCGATAGAGCAGTCCCAGTGGTGGCTCGTGAAATGCGATTTATCGATGTCTACTCCATTTAAAACTATAGAAAAGTATCGATCGTCAGGGGTGCAATTGAAACCCCGAGAAATCGATACTTTTCTATGGTTTTAAATGGATTGGATATCGATTCATCGCATTTCACGAGCCGCCACTGAGGGGTCTATATATGTTATAAGTCCTATCTCAAAGTGAGGCAGCATGAGCGATCTGAATTTGGTTTGTTTACCTCACTTTTTTTTAACCTTAAATCAAAAATTGTAATTAATCTAGTGGAAATTGGTTTTAAACAAAAGTGCAAGTGTTTATAGTGGTGATACAGAATTTCAATACAACTATCCAGGTGAGAAAATTTTTCATATTTCTGTTATGCGTCAGTTTCTTTATCTTTACAAATCTTTCCAAAGAAAACAGTTTTATCTATTTCTTTGTCCTGATATCTACTCTAAAACATTTGCGCTTTCGTTTAATACCAGTTTCAAATGTATTTGTCACAATTTTTTTTTTTTTTTTTTTTTTTTTTTTTTTTTTTTTTTTAACAATTTAAAGGTTGAAAACCGAGCCTGTGTGAAAAACGTCCACAAGAGATTTCGGTCATGGCTGTCTCGCCACTGTGCTGCCTCAACATAACGCCCCACAGATTATCTCTATCGATAGCTATAGCTCGTCCTGCGGGTAAGCCGAATTCAAAATGGCGACGATATCGGGAAATAAGGTTCCAAAAGCATTGGATTTCCCGATTTGGCGCTACCGGCCAGACCTGATATACATGGACCGTGGGTGAAATGTGAAGCTCTTTTTCTGGTCATTATGGCAACCATGTTGCCGTCATTGAACGGTGCTGTGCTGTGCGGTGCGGTGCGGCGGTGGCTGACTTGTGGAATGTTTTCACGCGCGGTGTGTGTTCCACCCAGCAACCGCACCACGTTACAGAGAAAAACACCGCTCATCTGGTTTCACCGGTGTTTTGCAGATTGCCTATGCGGCTCGTCGCCTATGAATGGGCCAATGTATATTAATCACTTTTATCCGAGGCTCATCTGCTCTGCTTCTGCTCTCTCTTTGCTACTATAAGCGGGTCGGGTGATGGCAGACTCTGAGTCGCCACCACCGCATTTTAGTCTTACATCAGCTTAATGAATTAGTATTGTTCATTAATAACACGATGTGCCGAGCTTTTTCTTTTGTCCCCACCCTCCCACCCTTCCACCCTATCACCCTCACTTTCTCGCGCCCTCCTGATCCCCACCACCTATACCCACTTCCCCGTGAGAAAACTTCATTATTTATTATTTTTAAATTTATTCGCCCAATTTTGTCGGTCCATGAATAGTGAATGGCGGGACTGGGGTCGTGCCTTTTTCTCCTTCGCCGACTACTGAAATTCGACTTCAATCTATTGTAAAACTCCCCCCCCCTACCCTGTCTTAGCATCGAGTATCTCTCTCGCACTCATTTTTCTTTGCTCTTTTCCTACTCGCTCTTTTTCCATCTCAGCCTCCATTTTCCGCCACCACCACCCAGTCTCTCTTATTCATTCCATCTTTCCTTTTCCTCTTCGGCCCTGCTCCCTCCCCCTCCCCTCCTCATTTCACTCTTACACCCCTTTATTTTCTTACTTTCTCGCCCTCTTGTCTCCTCTCTTTCTCTTTCACTTACTTCTTCGTTTTCTGCCTCTTTCGGTCCTCAGTCTCCGAGCGAACGAGCTAGCGACATCTTGTCTTTATCCTCTCTGAATTGCTGAGGCGACGCGACATCGCCTCATTTTTCTTTCATTCAAAGTTAACGGAATCTGCAGAGCAAAGAGCCCTAGCCTAATCCCTCGTTTTGAATAGGTAAATAGGTCTCTAATCACCCATTTAACACTCTCTGAGCGAGTCAATACACTCTCTCTCTCTCTCTCTCTCTCTCTCTCTCTCTCTCTCTCTCTCTCTCCCTCTCTCTCTCTCTCCCTCTCTCTCTCTCTCTCTCTCTCCTCTCTCTCTCTCTCTCTCTCTCTCTCTCTCTCTCTCTCTCTCTCTCTCTCTCTCTCTCTCTCCCTCTCTCTCTCTCTCTCCCTATCTCTCTCCCTCTCTCTCTCCGTCCCTATCTCTCTCTCGTTCGCGAGTTTTGTCCCCCCCATTTTCCTCTCCGCTCCTACCACCCTTTACTCACCTCCTCAGACACCACCTAGACTATGCAGGTGAAGTTATTCTCACTTTTTGAATTCATTCTTTAATTTGGCCGTCTGAAAACATGAGAACCACCCGGCTTCAAATTCACGTGTGCTTTTACCGGAAGCAGTAAAAGTTTACCCGATCGAAAGGAGGGGCGCTGCGTTGGTAAAGTGTCTGGCGTTTGACTGTTTCGAGGAAAGTGAATATTCTGCTATGATGATACCTTGGTTCCTCAAAAGGTGAATGTGAAGGATTGAAAAAGTGAACCAATGTTTTTGGAAAAGCATTGATAACAGCAACTGAGTGAGGTGGCAAGCAACGAGCTGTATCTATAGAGGTCGACTTCATGTCATGCATCCTATCCCAAAATGAGGCAGCATTGGTTTGTTAATTTCTAACCTTAAATAAAATCTGTGATTAATTCAGTGAAAACTGCTTTTAATTGAAAGTGCAGATGTTCAAGAGTGATAATCTAGTCACTGAATTTAAATACACATATCCCCGGTAAAAAAAAAAATTGTGCTCTGACCAAATTCAGATGATTACATCACCAGAATTTGTCGGTGAAAGTACCACTAAAAAAGAAAATCACAAAAAAATACTTTGATAGCGCTGACAAAACCTTTGGTAGAAAAATTACCCATCAAAATACTTATACGGTGAGCCAACTAAATCTCTATAGTTAGGCGTACAGAGCCTTTTTGGTTAGCTTACTAAAGTTTTTTGCTGAATCATGTTTCTACTAAAGTGTTTGTCAGCGCTAGCTACCAAAGTGTTTTTTTTCTTCTGATTTGTCAGTGTAGTGGCGTCATTTCAGGTCTTGTCAAGGGGGGAGGGGCATCTGATGGCCGTTTTGTTTTTCTTCATTTTGCTTGTCATTAATGTTATCCCTGAGACTCTGATCAATTGTGTACACTAATGTACTTTTTCTCTTACAATTTGAGGAATCTTTGAAGGAAAACCCATTTTTTTACATTATTTCTTAAAATTACAAATTTCCCTATTCCCTAAGCTACACTCACTTTTGACGACTTTTTCGTTTGTTGTTTTTTAAGCGTGCCGTATATATACGGTACGCTCCTTGTTTTCATTTTCATATCTAATATATAGGTTCAATGCCTTGCTTATGGCAAAACCTTTGGCGGGAAGGTTTGAAAAATTAAAAACGTATTTTCTTAAAACTGGTTTCATTAATCGTTAATTTATTGCTGCAATCCAGGAGGTCTCGGCGTCTATTTTTTTAAAATTGTAAAAGTTTCGGTATTCCTGTTAATTTCAATAAGTTATTAAGCGTCAAAGTCGAATTCCTTTAAACGAGAATTCCATACAGGTCCAGCAACCTAAGTCATTTGTGCCAACCTATGAGTCGAAATTCCAAGGCAGGAGGGGGGTGGAAACATCCTTCACAGAAACCCTCTTTGCCCCTCGCCTTTGGGCTCCACCGGTCTCAAGATTTCTTCACGGTGCATTAAGCGTTCGGGGTTTCGCATCGTAAAAGTGTCAAAATCTGTTTGACGAGGGTACATCGAAAAGAAGCGACGAGGTATTGATGAAGAGCGGGAGGGGTATAGAAAAGAGAGAGGCTCATTCATATCCTTAAGTAGACCTGTTTAGTGATGACGTCACGATCAGAATTAGTTCCAAACAAATGCTCTATCTCGCTCACTCTCGTGGATTTACCAGATCCAAATTTTCGAACGCAAATTCATGCTAGTTAACCAACAGTTTTCTCAAATTTTATTGCACCATTAGATTCCACTTGCCTTAAAGTATCTTTTCACTGTAACATAATTCCTAAAAGATCACAAGCGAATTTACAATCACAGTTATACCGAAAGATGTTCTACGTTTTGTCCTTGTCTTACTCACGGTTTCTTATGGGTGAATCATCGCCATGACACGTAATCATTCTAACTTCTCTTCGTATCGAAGCTATTGTTCGAGGTATAACTCATGCCGTGATGGTGCTGATGAGCCTATATCCTAGAATTTTGTGCTCTTAAGAAACTGTGAGTGTGACAAGGACAAAACATAGGACTTTCTTCGATATAACTGTGATTGTGAATTGATGCGCGATGTTTCAGAAAGTTTGTGTAGCGTTCTCATATTTTATCACTGAGAAAAAAGTGGGTGTTAAAACTGTAAGAATAGAACCATAGATGTATTTCGCCTTATTCCAATCATAAGACCTATCGTTGCTATAATCAGCGCGCTTGAATTTACACGAATTTCGATTGTCTCTATGGAATTTCGATTATTTCTATGGGAAATAAAGCGCGGGAATATATATCCAATCGGAAATTTTTTTGAAACAATCGGAAATTTTTATAAGGGACGTGGAACCCAATGGTGTGATAAACACAACTGGTGTAAAGAACGTGTTGTTTACTAGCACTTGTATTTGAAAATTTGGACCGTGTTTCGTATGGGAAAACCCACGAGAGCGAGTGAGACGGAGCCTTTGTTTGGAACCAATTTTTTTCATGACGTCACACTAAACAGGTATTTGCATCGAAAACATTTGAAATTCTGGGGGATCGGCAAATTGAAAGCCCCTCAATGAGCGTCGATGGAATCAAGGGATTTTTGAGGACATTTTGGGCGTTTTGTTGAAAAATAGGTGTTTAAAATCCAGAACACAGGGAGCCAGAGGGGTAAAATTCGCATTAATTGCTCTAAAAAGTGAGAGGGGCTGTCACGTGTCTTCCACCCCTGGACAGCTTCCTCGCTGGGGCTATGGAATTGACTCTGGAATAACTTATTTACCTATCCTAAAAAGTTCGTTGCGTGTACAAAATTTTTCTCTGGAACAGGGCCATAGAGTTTTGATTCTGATGAAAAATTGTCTGAAAATTACATTGGCGGCATCAAATAGTCATAAAATCCACTAATAAACCCAAAAAACGCATTATAAAGAAAGCCAAAATGGCAGTCGTAAAGCCGAACAATATGTGCACGCGCACGACGAACATCAGAGATAGGTGACCCATTTTCCCCTTTTTCGTTAAGGGGGGGGGGGGGGAGAAAATATCTCTACAGTCAAACTGTGATTTTAAAAATGTGCATGGTCAAGATGTTGTCTTTTGTGAAGGGGGCGGGGGGGGAGCAAAATATCAAGAACAGGGTGTTTCAAAACTTAAGTGCCAAACTTATGGAGTGTATTTTTCGGGTCAACATACATATATATAAGACTTTATTTTCCGACATGAGTAGGTGCTGCAAATGTTTCTCTTCTGAGCTAGAGCCCTCCAAAGTTTTGAAAACAAAAAACAAAAAAACAAACACAAAAAAACAACGCCTTTGACTCATCTCCTTATAGATACATCTGATCTAAATTTATCAGATCAGATTTATCTGATCTAAATTTATTTTTTTCATAATTTCTCACCAAACAAGCTCAATTGGACAGCACTTGTCACAAAAGAACCGAGTGACATTTTTGATAAAATTGAGTTATTGATTGATAGAGCTAGCTATACTGAATCTCGAAGCAACAAGTGCTTCTTCTATAATAACAACTATTTCCCGTCAAAATTCCAGGTAAAAGTGAGCTGGTGAGCCTCATTGATGTCATTGTCCATATGATGAAATAAAATGAGAACTTGGTTCCTTTTTCTGATTAGGTTAAACCTTAATCCGAGTCACGTAAGGAACCAACTCCGACTTGGTTCCTTTTATAGAATTGGGAACGGACTTAAGTCCGGATTAACGGATTTTAAAATAATCAACAGTGTAAACCAACTCTGCCGTTTGGTTTCTCTTAGAGTTTCGTTTTTCGTGATTATGCCAAAAAAAAGAAGAAAGGAACCAAGTCACTTTAAACTCTAAAAATTAAGTACCTTTCCTACATAGTAAATTCCACTTTTCCGGTGTTGAAATGCAAAAACACAACACGGTAGTTGAATGAAATCAAAACGTAAGTAATTCCAAGTTTTTTGTTTAAATGCTACTCGGAAAAAAAAACTACGGTGAAAATAACCATACGGATATCTAATTTTGGCACCTGCTAGATGTTATGGTAATGTTAACCAGAAGTATACCATGTTTTGACCAGGTACTAGGTGATATTACCTGATTGCATGTCGAATTTACTTAAAGTATCGGTAAATGTACCATACTTCTGGTCAAGTTTACCATAACATTTAGCAGGTGCCAAAATCAGGTATCCGTATGGTTATTTTCAATAATCTTTTTTTTCCGTGTAGCTCTTCAACTTTGGACTCAATTTTCTCGAGATCAGCTCCATGTTGAATGCTGTCTAATTATTATCATTGCTAGCAAAAGCATTAAAGCTGTTCAGACTTTAGTGGCACGCTTTTCCAACACCTGCGTGTTGGAATTTTCCCTGCTTGTTTTTGTTTTGTTTTTGTCTTTAATCCCCCCCTTACCCATACCCTTTGCTTTGCACCCACCCAAATGACTCCCCTGTTGTGTAGACTTTTATTTGTTGACTTATCGTTTAGCTACCGGTAATACTATCAGAATTTTGAAATTATGCTTGTCAGTGTGTAAGAACTTTGACCGGAGCAGAGCAAAATATAAGATGATAAAAACCATCAAAAAAAAAAAGAAGAGTTTATGGGAAAAGAGACGAGAGTGTCTGCAATCTAAACTTATCTTTGATGATTGGGATAAAAGTCATGATTTAAGGGTTGGGTATCTTTTAAAAATTTTGGATTAAGTGTCTATAAAACTTCCTGAAACTCCTTCAGATGAGGGATGATGCCTTAGGAGAAGCCAAGCGAAGAATGGAGACGTGGTACCAGTGGTGCCAGATTTGAGGATAAAAACCGCACATTATATTTTACATTGATTCTAATGGGAAATGTTCGGCCTAAATCCGTGCATCTGGCAACACGGCGTGCGACCGTGCGTGGTGATGATCGAGTCGAGCACGCGATAAGGAAAATACTCCTTACTTTTTTTTTTGACGGTCAAGAATTAATGTATTTTTTTTTTCATCCCCGAGAGGAGAGGGATGAAAAAGAAGCCTGAGTGAAAAAGGACTTTATAGATAAGAGAAAGTAGGGAGAGGCTGGTTTACTCTGAACTTATGTTTCAGGACTTTGTTTCAATATTTTAAATCAATTTCCTTGAAATGATCGATTACTGTTACGAACAAGGCGATAAAGGAAGTATGGTTGATATTCTGATGTATGGCCGACCATTTGCTTTCACAATTAAACGATGAGCATTCCTCAAGATGTCTATTAATCAGGGCTGCCGTTTTGCGTATAATTAATGCTATTTTTCTATTCACCGATGATTCCACCGGTTGAAGAAAGATTACTCAGTTCAGTTCAGTGTATGACTGTAATGAACTAAAGTACTCGCACCTGTAATCTTTTCTCAACCGGTGGAGTCGTCGATGACTTTAAAAAACTTGCGGATATTTTAATTAATTAACGGAGTTTCCACCGATTAAGGAAAGATTACAGATCAGAGTATTTTCGTGCATTACTGTCATAAACTGAACTGAACTGTGTAATCTTTTCTCAACCGGTGGAATCATCGGTGAATAGAAAAAATAGCATTGACTATACGCAAAACGGCAGCTCTGCTATTAATAGCATATTGTTCAACAGTCGGTTGAGTTAATTATTTAAACGAATACTGAATGGTCGAAGGAAACAATAATTTGTCAATCGAACCCGCGTGATGGACTAATGGCGGCTCGTGCTATTTGGCAACCCTGTTTTTTGCCATTTGAATCTACGTAAAGGTATGGAACTCGCGTGATAAACTAGTAACAGTTTGTGCTATTTGGCAACCCGTTTTTTGCCATTTGAATCCATGCCAAAGGTATCGATTTCTCAGGGATTCGATGAACCTCATACCGATGGATTGTTTTAGGAAGGTTTAAATAGAGAGAATCCGTAGGTAGTTGTCCCATTGCAAGAGCCGTCACAGCTGTCATAGGTCAGATCTGCTCGACTCACTTGCACATGGGGGGCACCTGCTATGAGCATCCTTGGAACCAGCTAGCTATATACATAATACTTAGAGGAGCTTTCTGGGACGTAATTTTGAAGACACCACATGAGCAGCCATGAAAACCTCTATTATGGACATTTCACACGAGCTCAATTCGTTTGCCTCTTTAATTTTATCTTGAATTAAAAATTAGGAAAAAATCAGAAATATATGGTTGAAAATGAAATTGAAAGTGTTTTAAAGTGGGCAGACAAATCGTTGGCCATCTGACTTATAGCCGTGAGTTGAATCCAACGTTTCAAAATGTCCAAACTCATTCTCAGTTTTTCAACCGCAATCAATCATTCAATTACTTCAATCAATATTTGTCTGTGATTCTGTGATTCATAAAGAACACAGGAAAGAATATTCACGATTAATCGTACGTGCATTGTCCTTCGACAAATTTAAAACGTGAAAGATGCTCATGAAACGTTGGATTTGACTTACGCTTAAACGTCAGATGGACGACGAAATGTCACTTTTTCTAAATCTTCAAGAGCTATGGCACAAATAAAATACTGGAATGTGGGTAACATTATACCACACATTTCCTCAGTTAATTGACTCGTTTTCGTTCGAGGACAAAAAATCAGTGCGAACATTTTTGAACTGGATGAATACAAAAGTATATTAATATTGAATGGTGGGAATGAGAGAAAACTAGCGTGGATTGTGTTTAGTAAACAAACTGACACTCAAATCTGTAAAACAAAAATGAATCCGAGAAGTTTCTACCTAAATGAAAAAATTAATATCAACGGTAAAAACAATTGTCTAAAAGGATTAACTTAGTGATGCTGTCGCCAGGCTGAGGTTAGATGCATCGTTTGGTTCGATATTTCAAATTACTGACCTTATTTGATCATTATTGACCATCTATACGGAGATAATAATGTTTCCAAAAAAAAAAAAAAAAAAAAATAATCTATAAAGTTATACAATGATACAAACGAATTATTAAACACATTTGAACCGCACTTGATGCGAGAATTAAAAAGAAGATTTATTTGACCTAAATTTGAAGTCAGCGTTTTGTCTGGAATCAAGCGATCAGCGTACAACGAAGAGGTTAGTAACTTTACATGCACGCTGACAACGTCGATTGGAGTCCATTTGAAAGCATGAGTAAGATCGACATATTGGATGTGCGGAGAACCCACGAATCCGACCTTTGCATTGATCTAAATGGTCAAAGGCGATGTTGCGAAATTGCTAAATACCCCACCACAGAACACAAGCGAATTTATCCAACAGAATCATACAAATCATTACCAGTCTCCCGCGTGACAGCAGTGGATGACACGAAACTAGATCGTGTTTTTCGAACTTTTTTGGTGTTTTCAGGCTTCGACGGCAACAATCCGATTTTTAATTCTAGTCCGAAGGTGAATTCAAAATCGAATTGATGCCATCGATGCTCTGAAAAAAACCTAAAAACATATTTGATCGATTTTCCTCGAATATGTAGGTTAGGTTGGTCTTGTTAATCACACTGAAAAAAAAAAAAAAAAAAAAAAAAAAAAGTGGTAAATTTAACTCTTTTATAGTTGAAAGTATGGACACCACTTAATAACTGTTGGTTTTGACTGTTTAAATTTGTTAAATTAACACGGCACGGGCTTTATTTAACTAATTTAAACAGTCAAACCAACAATTTTTAACTGGTGTCCATACTTTTAACTATCAAAGAGTTATTTTTTTTCCCCCAGTGGTAATCGATTGCGAAAATTCGCTTTGCGACTTGCAAAAGTTGTTTACCTCGGAATATTTCAAAGATTTAAATAATGGTCACCAACCTCCGCTGATTCACTACATTTCATTTTTTTTTTTTTAAATTTATTTATTTGACCAACAACTCTTGCAATTCATTCCAATGTTCGAAGATGCGGCGTCACAGTTGGCAGTAGAATCAAAGAGGGAAGCCATAAAGCTATAGGAAGCTTTCCAAAAGAGAGAAGGAGAGAGGGTGAGAAAACAAGAGGGAGAGAGACAGAGAGGAAAAGAGAAAGAGAGAGAGGGAGGGAGAGAGAGAGAGAGGGAGGGAGAGAGAGAGAGAGAGAGAGAAAGAGATAGAGAGACAGAAAGCGAGAGAGAGAGAGAGAGAGAGAGAGAGAGAGAGAGAGAGAGAGAGAGAGAAGAGGAGAGAGAGAGGACAGAGACAGACAGACAGACAGAGACAGAAAGCGAGAGAGAGAGAGAGAGAGAGAGAGAGAGAGAGAGAGAGAGAGAGAGAGAGAGAGAGAGAGAGAGAGAGAGAGAGAGAGAGAGTAGGACAGGGAGAGGAAAAGGGAAAGAGCAAAGAAGTGCATGTGCTGAGAGGACTGGATGGTAGAACTCGAGGCAAACTGAGTTTCACTGTTAGGGACCGACTTTATATATACTATTGTAGTTCAATTGATATGTAAGTGCGATAGCTTTGATGATCTGATAGGAAGGCAAGCACCGACTAGCATGCCTACTGCCGCCACCGCACCTCGCCTCGCCGGCAACCTCGGCCATGTGGCCAATAAGGTTTCTGCAAAAAAAACTTTCACTCAGCTTTTATAACAAAGCTCTCCTGAATAACTACCCGTTCGGTCGTGGCCTCCCCCACTCCGTTGATTCGTTTGAGCACCTGTCAAAAGCTCTTGTGTAAGACACAATACTAATCTGATTAAATGCCAAATTTTATAACTACCTCCATAACCTAAGAATGATCGATTCAAGTGCTTTAATGCTGGATTACTTACAAGCTTATGTCAAGGCTTCGGATGTTGAAGACTGTCCACAATTTTGACAATCCTCAACAATCCTCGGAGAGACAATCAAATTACATCCCGTCTTACTGCCGAATAATTCATCGAACTCATTATTAAATTGACCCCGTGACACAATATCGGATAAATCGCGAAAAATATAACACCGCGGTATGAGTGGCTTAAGCAGATAGAAAGGTATAAATAGAACTTAATCGGAAGGAAGGGAAATTTCCGCCACGATGAAAGAACTCCGAGATAAAAATGGAGCACATTCAAATTTGTTTGTTGGTTTGCCCAGCGATTCGTCAGTGGGCATTTCCAAAAATCCAAAGAATGAAATGAATTCAAATTAACGATACAAACTGGGCTGCCGTTTTGCGTATAATCAATGCTATTTTTCTATTCACCGATGATTCCACCGGTTGAGAAAAGATTACACAGTTCAGTTCAGTGTATGACTGTAATGCACGAAAATACTCTGATCTGTAATCTTTCCTTAATCGGTGGAAACTCCGTTGATTAACTAAAATATCCGCAAGTTTTTTAAAGTCATCGACGACTCCACCGGTTGAGAAAAGATTATACAGATGCGAGTATTTTAGTTTATTGCAGTCATGCACTGAATTGAACTGTGTAATCTTTTCTCAACCGGTGGAATCACCGGTGAATTGAAAAATGCGATTAATTATACGCAAAACGGCAGCCCTGGATACAAATCATGCATGTAATGGGGCAGCTGCAAGGGTCTGATATGTTGTGTTTTTTATAAAGAAAATGGTAATACTTGATGAGCCGAGAACAATGGTGCCTTTGGTTTTTTTTCTAACTGTCCCAGTCAAAGAGTAAACAAGAGTCGCAATTGAATGGAAGGCCTGCGCGTGGTCAACGTAGATAAGGGATCGGAACGCGGGCTGGCCTCTGATTGGCTGCAACGCGTGGAGCAAAAATGACTCGGGGTATAGGGAAAATAACACGGGATTATCGCTCCGGGGCGTTTATCTCGAAACCTAAGCAAAATCATATCTAAACAATTTATACGAGTCGATTCAACAGATTTTTCCGAACAATTTGATAGGTCATAAGTGCCACTTTATTGCAAATTCGAAAAGACTGTTTCAGTTTAAAAGCACGCACAATAGTGTGATTACATGCTTGACATTACGTGTTTGAGCAGTGTTTGAGTAACTCACTATTGTGAGTACTTTTCAACTGAAACAGTCTTTTCGAATTTGCAATAAAGTGGCACTTATGACCTATCAAATTGTTCGGAAAAATCTGATGAATCGACTCGTATAAATTTTTTAAATACGATTTTGCTTAGGTTTCGAGATAAACGCCCCGGAACGAAAATCCCGTGTTATTTTCCCTATGCTCCGAGTCATTTTTGCTCCACGCGTTGCAGCCAATCAGAGGCCAGCCCGCGTTCCGAACCCTTATCTACGTTGACCACGCAGGCCTTCCATTCAATTGCGACTCTTATTTACTCTTTGGTCCCAGTTTTGGAGATACACACGTGAAAAGCAATGAGCTATAACTTTAGAGTGGAACATCAAGGAACGTTCCGCTGGTTCATTGTTGTCACCTAGGGCGCCGCCATCTTGCCGTAAAAATCGATTTTGAGGTTAAATTTTGTAGGTTGTTTCCGGTCATTTCGTAAACAAACTCGGGCATCGCCGGAAACGACCTACGAATCTGCCGTCCAAATTCCCGCCAAATTCCGAACGACCTACAAAATTTAACCTCAAACCTCGGAATCTGCCGTCCAAATTCCGCTTTTTCCCGCGATTCCTTCTACCCTGTGTGGCACAAGGTGGACCAGCCCGCTGCCACTCTAAAGTTATAGCTCATTGGTGAAAAGTTGTAAAAAAATTGTGTGTGTAGTGACGTCACTAAGCGGAATCCCCATTTAAACCAATGTATTTTGGGCCAAAATCTCAGCTCCGGAACGATGGGACTTAATTAGAAACCAAAGCTATCGTTGTTCTCACCTCATCTAGTACTTTCATTTTCTTCATAAAAAACACAACATTTCAGGCCCTTGCAACTGCCCTATTGCAAGCGAGTGCCAAATTGTTGATCACCGGCCGAATAACTCAATGGGTCTGTTTCTGCTGCATACTTTTGCTACAGCGTTACGGAGGGTTGATTCTGGTGTAAAGTCGGGTGAAAATCACATTGAGAGCATCAAAAAAGTCTCAAAACCCACTCATAAACCCACAAAAAACCTTTAAAAGAAAGCCTAAGGTAGCGGTTGAATGCCGGCGAATGAACCCTGCATGCATGCACCACGAGCAGCAAAGATGGCCGACGACGGCATTAGCCAAAGTAGGTACTTGTCCGACGTTTTCTTCTCAGAATGAGGGCGAATCGACACAAAACTTGAACTATTAACCATAATAATCATAAACAATAACGAGAAAGTAAAACTTACTGAAAAAAAACACACACAGAATGATACAAAATGTAGATACTATGAGGAAGTGAGTCGTTTGTTTACATTCTATAACCAACATTATAAATTGCCTTCGTCGGCCATCTTTAGATTCTCGTGCTGCATGTATGCAGGATTGATTCGCCCTTTCAACCGCCATCTTAGGCTTTCCTTTAAAGGTCTTTTGCGGGTTTATGAGTGGATTTTGAGACTTTTTGATGCTCTCATTGTGATTTTCACCCGATTTCACACCAGAATCAGTGCCGTAGCGTGCAATTTGGCAACGTTTTATTTTGTCCATTTAAACCCATGTAAAAGATCGAATGCAAACGTGTTCACCAAACACCCAACACTTTGATCTTTTTCATGGGTTTGAATGGAAGAACAGCAACGTTGCCAAATTGCACGCTACGCCACTGACCAGAATCAATCCTCCATAACGCTGAAGCAAATGTATGCAACAGACCCATTATCAAAAAATTGACTCCCCATACCACAGAATAATACAATCAGAAGGGAAACTCCCATAAGAGCCAATGGAAACAAGATTTGGAATTTACTGGCACAAACTGGCAACTGTGCCTACTCACTTCTCAAGATGGCGGACATGCTTTTTCAGGCTATACAACCAATCACAACTCGGCCAGTTGCCGAAGATCTGCCGAAGATTGCCGAAGATACTCACTTTCGAACGTGGCGGCCCGAAGTAAAGAATGTTTCAAAATGAATTAGAGTTTCCGTTCTGATTAGAGTATTCTGTGCCCATACCACATTCTAGCAAGAAACGATTCATACGTTTGTGCGAAAGGGTATTTTGAGCCAAAGCTCTACGAACGCTCTCCTGCCTCCCTATTGTTTTAATCCCTCATAGGCCAAGTATACCTCATTTTTCACCCTGGTCCACATTGATTCAGTCTTTATTCCGGATAAACGCGATCATCTATGAAAACGCTTGCAAGATAAGCTCTCGCCGAGCGCCTTCAATTTGTCGTATAGGCAATTCCAACGCCCCCGAGCACGAATAATTAACTACCTTCCCAATTTGTATAAAATGGCAGGGCTGCCGTTTTGCGTATAATTAATCGCATTTTTCAATTAACCGATGATTCCACCGGTTGAGAAAAGATTGCACAGTTCAATTCAATGTATGACTGAAGTGCACGAAAATGCGCTGATCTGTAATCTCTTCTCAATCGGTGAAAACTCTGTCAGTTAATTAAAATATCCGCAAGTTTTTTAAAGTCATCGACGACTCCACCGATTGAGAAAAGATTACAAATTCGAGCATTTTTGTGCATTACAGTAGTACACTGAATTGAACTGTGCAATCATTTCTCAACCGGTGGAATCATCGGTGAATTGAAAAATGCGATTAATTGTCCGCAAAACGGCAGCCCTGTAAACTGAAGAGCGGTGTTCTCTTGAACTAATCCAATCATTAGCGGGTTAACCCCCTCGTCTAACACCCAACCCTTATTTTACCCCCCTATACCCTTCCTCCTTACCCTATTATAGTGCCCACTTTGAGAACCAATGAGTTCAATATTACTTTAATTGGTATTCTTGTAAACAAAATGTTTTGATTCTGGGAAAAATGTATCATTATTAAGTCTCCCATTCAACTAACTAGTAACTAATCCTAAAAAAAAGAAAATTTTACTCTGTGAAAATTACACTGCAACGCAACCTTTGTTCGGTTTTTATGTCGCAATCGACAAATCGTTTTACTAAAACGGTCTACAGAGGAAGCGGTCGTTATCAAAGTCTTGACGATATCAAGCGCTCAAAAGCCCGGACCAAGATACAAAAATAAACGGAATAAAATTATGAGAGGCGTCGTCAAAAGTGACCTATTATGCGCGCGAGCAACAACGGGAGAGAAACGGCGCTAATTACCGATGTTGTGAGAGGGGGGGAAAGGGCTCGGGACAACTTAATCCGAATCGTTAAGAGGGTTTTGTGAGTCGGTCGGGGGACGACGCGACGCTGTGTGAAAGGGGGGAGAGACGAATGTCAGGGGGACGAAAAGTTAGACGAACCCCATACCCTGACCCCCATTACACCCCCCTCCTCTCCCGACAGTACCCTTATACGGTTGAGAATCGGAGAGAGCGCGAGATACGAGCGGGGGAAAATGATGCGACTGGCGAATGGTTAATTAATTATTGAATTTCCAACGAAGACGATTGCGATTGATTCCGCTTCTCTCGCTGCGACCACCCCCCCCCTCCCCCCTCCCCCCACACCACCAACACCAAAGGTATACTTACACTAAGCACCAAGCCAGTCCGATATCGCTATAATCTTTTCGCTCCATTCTATTTACACGGAGGTAAAAGCGCTCTAAATAGGGACTGTCCTGGAATCAACTATCACTGAGATGAAACTTTAGACAAAACAGACCGGCAAACGGACGTTTCCGCACACTTATACACAGATTTGGTCGTTTCCGCACACTTTCCGAAAAATACGATTTTACACTCGAAAATAATTCACATCCATGTGTAATGAAACATCCAGTAACAACTGTATCAACTGTAGCCTACGGTCTGTAGGTGACTTCCTACTTTCGATTTCATTATAAGGAGAAGAAAGAGAAAACAAATACTCTGTTGATTCTCCCGAGGCCCGATTAATATCATTATTCCTCCTGTCTGCCCAAGGTACTTATATTTAAAAGGTATGCTCGACTCGCTTCCCACGTCATCTTCAGTGGCGCGCCGTTCAAAAAGCATTCCAAGATGGCCGACAAAAGAAGAAAACATTGTATACTTTTTCCAGAAAACATTGGGCTTCCCTTTCGAGAAAAGCAGAAAATAACCCGATGTTTTCTAGAAAGATTATACAATGTTTTCTTCTTTTGTCGGCCATCTTGGAATGCTTTTTGAACTGCGCGCCACTGAAGATGACGCGGGAAGCGAGTCGAGCATACCTGTTAAGTATAGGTACCTTGCTGTCTACCATGAATCGAGCGCAAGCTGTGATTGGCCGAGACGCAACTCGCGCAAAAGTCATGGTTGACGGAAAGATCGACATTTATTAGTCCCTTTTTCTCAGTCTTATGCATGCGATCTTATTGTAGATAAAAATTGGTCATTGATGTATACTCACTTCAATGTTAAAGATGCTTCTTGTAAAAATTACTCCAAAAACTGAAACAAAGAAAACTGCTATGAAATAATTGCATGAGAGAGTTTAATTGGATCGATTTTTTTTTTTCAAATGAAGACCATATGGTGTTATTGAACACCAGTTGTGATCTTTTAAAGAAATCCATTTACGCAAGCAGAATGTTGACGCAAGTCGCACAGTCGGTGGAGCGTGTCAATGGGAGAGGCTGTGCACCATTGGCGCAACCAGGATCTCTTCCATCTCTCTCATTTCTCATTTGAATGTATAAATAGGAATAGGACAGAAAGAGGGGGTTTTATCCCGTTGTCCATCCTTGTCTAACATACGTTTTTTAATGGAGAAAAGAGAGAGATGAAGAAACTCTCGGTGCGCTACTGCTGTGTACATATCGTTGCAAGTTTAAATGTGTACATCTCTGTTAATACGCAACGCATAAGCTTGAAAGTGGTTTCGTTGTAAAATTGTCTACTAAAACCACCCTTCATATAGTTTGTTTTTTGACGGTAACAAATTCAAATTTGCATTTTAAGTAATTTATTTTACGTCCGATTCCTCCCATAAACTCGCTCCACTGTATGCGCCGTACGTTTTATGCACGGCTGCCGTTTTGCGTATAATCAATGCTATTTTTATAATCACCGATGATTCCACCAGTTGAGAAAAGATTGCACAGTTCAGTTCAGTGTATGATTGTAATGAACTAAAATACTCGCATCTGTAATCTTTTCTCTACCGGTGGAGTCGTTGATGACTTTAAAAAACTTGCGGATATTTTAATTAATCAACGGAGTTTCCACCGATTAAGGAAAGATTACAGATCAGAGTATTTTCGTGCATTACAGCCATACACTGACCTGAACTGTGTAATCTTTTCTCAACCGGTGGAATCATCGGTGAATAGAAAAATAGCATTGATTATACGCAAAACGGCAGCCCTGATTTTATGTACCCTTCTTTTGGAAGAAACTTCAATTTAAATTATTACTTTGAAACTCAGTCCAAGTAGCAAAAAAAGGACCGAAAACGTAAGGTTTTATGCACCAAGTTTTTTCTCCGGGAAAACGGTCAAATTGGGATCATCTCTTTTTCGATCAAAATGATCGTACATAATGCTACAGTAAGAAATGAATACACTCCCTTCAGCCGTGTTTTCATTGATGGCTCGACTCATTCTTGGATCAAATTTTAGTCCACGTATGCGACGTGACCAACAAGCTTCTGCAAAAGAGAGGATTTGTGGAGCGTGATATTGAAACTCTATGACGTTAGCAGTGGCGTAGCGTGCAATTTGACAACGTTGCAGTTCGTCCATTTAAAGCCATGTAAAAGGTCGAATGCGAAGGTGTTCACCGAACACCCTACTGTTCGATCTTTAGCATGCCTTTAAATGGACGAACTACAACGTTGCCAAATTGCACGCTACGCAGTTGGGCGGTATAGCCATGATGGAAATCTCTTATGGACGTTTTTCACGCTGGCTCGGTTTGTTTGCCTCATATTTTTTAATCCTTAAATATTTTTTTAAAAAAAAAAGGACAAATACATTTGACATTGGTTATAAACAAAAGTGCAAGTATTTTAAAGTGGCGATCTGGACACGTAAATCGACACAACTGTTTCCTCTGGAAGGATTTATATGATAAAGAAACTGACACATAATGGGAATAAGCTAAATTTTCTCAATGGGTCTGCTGCATACTTTTGCTACAACAATATAGAACCTTGATTCTTATGTAAAATTCGGCGAAAATAACGATGCGCACATTAGAAACGTTAAAAATCAACTCATTAACTCAGGAAATCACTTCAATTTCAAACAGCCCGCGCTACACTGGACACTATTTGCACCGGTATACTACTACATAGACGGAACCGCCGTGCATAAGTAAACAACATCGTAACTACAAAATGATGGACTTTTTTTTTTAATACGTAAAATAGAAGCTGCATTTGCTGTCTGATCTTTTCGATTTATCAAAGATTACAAAATAATATAAGAAATGTACGCATCTAAACGAAACATTTAAATGTTTGTAAGTTCTGTTCATGTTTACATAAACGAGATGGTTCAATCTATGTAGTTATAAGTCGGTGATATAGTGTCTAGTGTAGCGCGGGTTGTTTGAAATGGAAGATATTTTCTGAGTTGATGAGTGGATTTTGAAAGTTTTTAATGTGCGCATCGTTATTTTCGCCGAATTTTACGTTAGAAACAATGAGTTATATTGATGTAGCAAAAGTACGCAACAGACCCATTGGATAGTTGTATTCTGTGTCCGGATAGCCACCCTTAAACAACTGCACTTTCTTTTAAAACCAGTTTTCACTGGATTAATTACAAGTTTTGATATAAGGTTAACAAAAGTGAGGCAAACAAACCAGATTCAGATCGCCCATGCTGTCACACTTTGAGATAGGACTTATAACATGTATCAGCCTCTCTATCGCTACAGCTCGTTGGACATGACACTTATACATGGCAAACGAATTTCCTTTAAAGGATTTGGCATCACTGGAAGAAAAACTTTAACACCCCCCCCCCCCCCCCCATAAATATCTGCGCCACAAGTCATATTTCCACAAAAAGTCAGTGCGACCTTCTTGAAGGCGGGCTAGCTAATATTTTTATACTATCGCGAGTTTGGCGTCTCTGTCACAGGGCTGCCGTTTTGCGTAGAATCAATGCTATTTTTTAATTCACCGATGATTCCACCGGTTGAGAAAAGATTACAGATCACAGTGTTTTCGTGCATTACAGTCATACACTCAACTGAACTGTGCAATATTTTCTCAACCGGTGGAATCATCGGTGACTAGAAAAATAGCATTGATTCTACGCAAAACGGCAGCCCTGCTCTGTCAAGTGTTGAGTGGTTGCTTATTTTTCACTCTCACCTCGGCAATTCTCTGAAAACCTTCCGTGGTCTTTGAAAAATCACTTTTCTTTTGTGATACGCGGGAAGGGGGAAAACGGCGGGAGAGAGAGGGGCGGAGATAAAAAGAGAGAGAGAGAGAGAGAGAGAGAGAGAGAGAGAGAAAGAGAGAGAGAGAGCAGTTGTCGCTTAATGCGTGAGAATGTTTTGAAACTTTATCCGTTAAAGAACTCTCGAGCTCTTAAAAAATAAAAACGAAAAAAAAATAAAAATATCGCACTGTTTTGACTTCAATCTTGAGAAAACTTGCACACCTAATTGGTCGACACTAAGCGTGTGCCTGTATATCACTATTTCAGCTTGCACGTTCATTTCAGGCATTTCTCGGAGAATTTCAAGAGGAACTCACGTAATTTTTTTTTATTTATTTTATTTTTTTATTTTATTTTTTTATTGCATGTTTAAGTGTAATGAACAAAGTGGTTACAATAATAAGTTCAGTGCAACAAGCACTATCTAGGACTAGGATCCATAATGAATTTCAGGTCTTCCTTTCTCTTTCTCTCCACGTTAGTTTAAAAATATATGAAAAATAGTTGTTATATTTTTGATTTTTTATGTTCAAATCACTGATAAAAGTTGTTGTGTACAAATATTTTGTATTATTTTAAGTTCAAATAGAATTTCGGTTATGTTAGCAAGGTTTCCTCTCTGATCTTTTTCCTCGGCGGATTTTCAGATATCACGTTTGATGACGTACAGAACATAAAATACCCAGTGTATTCGTTTAAGCCATAATCGAGATATCGAAGCATGTTGTAAAGCTTATCGTTATGCTGAAAGTGTATCGACCGGAGATACGAATACTTAATCTGGCGATCTTACTCTGACATCAACACAGGAGTATTGTCGTGCAATGCAAAAGCACCGTACCTTCATAGGAATTTCATCTCGCTTACACGGTGTTTTTGGCATTGCACAGAAGAACAACATGTAATCTACGCTAATACGATTGTATGTAGATAAGATATAATTCATCCATCAATTTGAGTTCGAGGTCCGAAAACGGAATGTACGTGCTTATACAACCGCTGACTGACAAATATTGAAGCGTCCCCTTTCCAATCATCCGGAACAGCGAATAGGCGGAGTCACGGAGAAAAGCCGAGGTTTAGAAAATTCAGGAGAGGACACTGTTGCCAAGTTTTCAATTCCTTCCTAGTCTGGTAGAGTCCGAGATATGGAAAGATGGAACACTGGTGGCAAGTGATTATTTACAGAATAAACGATGCATTTGGATGTTGCAATCACCCAAATAATGTTGTTGGTGGTGTTGTTATTGTTGTTGTTTGTGTTGTTGTTGTCGTTGTTGTTTTGGTTGTTGTTGTTGTTGTTGTTGTTGCTGCTGCTGCTGCTGTTGTTGTTGTTGTTGTTGTTGTTGTTGTTGTTGTTGTTGTCGAGGAATTGGCGGGATTTCGGGCAATTCTAACCTCTAAATGCAAAGTTTGTTCCGTTCGATTTCGGCAGTTTTAGTCAAAGAACCAGGCATAACTAAGCATTTTCAAGGACGTACAATTCATAATACCAAAAAATTCGCATTAACTTCTTCATTTAATACATGTTCAACAATTTCGTTCAAAAATCCGCTTGTGGGGAAATCACATTGAAGCAGATTTTGTTTGGAGCCAGAAGCCCCCGGACGTAAATCGATACGATATAGCGCTCTACTAAAACAGTCTATTGCAGAGATCAAAAGAGTCCATGAAACTGAATTTCACAAGAGGAACAAAAAAGTCGGGGTTTAACGCCAAATAAAATGTTTTGGACATATTTTTCCCGTTTTTTTTTTTTTTTTTTTTTTTTTTTTTTTTTTTTTTTAGTGGTCTCACGAAATTTAAAACATATATGATGTTTTGAAATTTTCAAAACGATCTGGCTTTAAAAAATTTTTTTTTCTTTTACTAACTTGGTTTTTTTTTTTTTGGAACACTACTGTGGTTTCTGATTTACAACATTTCATTTATTGTTAAAAGCGAGTCCGACAAACACTAAACCGCACTAAAAAAAAAAGTGCTCACTTAAACGCTTTTTTAGTTGAAAGTATGGACACAACTTAAAAACTGTTATTTCGACTGTTTAAATTAGTTAAATTTACACGGCTTGGAGGTAATTTAATTATTTTAAGGTGATTTCAGGCGAAACATATCCCGATTTCAATCCGACGAATAGCGCCACTAGTCGCTTTTTGGAAAAGTCGTATTTTGGCGTTTTAAACTGAAATCATAGATAAAACGCAAAATCCAATAACGTCAGCACCTGCAAAAAAATGTTATGGATTTTTTGAGCTCAAAATGAGCAAAATTGGTTTAAAATTAAAGCCGTAAATTATGAAATTCGTTTCGCCATAAGCTTAGTGAGTGAGAGTGAGAGTGAGCGCAAGTGATGATACGTCTATCTGCCTCACTCGCACTCATTGCGGCTTACGGGAAGTTTCGTATTTCATAATTTCCGGCTTTGTTTTTGAGTGTTCCAGCCTGAAACTTTCAGCGTATCTTCCTGAAGTATGCTCGCAGGTGCTGACGTTCCTTAAATTTGAGTTTTTAGCTTGAATTCGTCAAATTTAGCAAAAAACTGTTGACTTTTTGAGCAGCGCGACGTGGTGTCCACAGTTGGAACTAATCGACCCTGGAATCACCTACAGTCAAACTAGTTTTTAAGTGGTGTCCATCATAGGCGTAGCCAGGATATTTTCTTTCTCTCTCTCTTAGCCCATTTGAACGCATGTGTTAGAAAAGGGTGGATATAGGGGCTGTCACGTGACTTCAGCCCCTCTTTCTGTCCTTTTCTAACACATGCGTTCAAATGGGCTAAGATAGAGAAAGACAGTATCCTGGCTACGGCTATGGTGTCCATACTTTTAACTGGAAAAGAGTTAAATTCAGCACTTGTTTTCCAGTGTGTATAGGTTATGTAGCAGACGCTTAAAGATAGCACACGTATAGTGAGACTGCAGCATGAATAAAATCTCGTTTTGGCAACAGCGACTCCAACAAATCGATACGGTTTCAACGTTCAATCAAAACCAAAAATCGGTCCAATACTCCTTCGAGCTCTGCCCTGTTCCTCTTTTTTTTTATTTACAGGACAAATGGAAGGCACAATATGAGCATGCATGGATTGGATATAGCAACTAGACTTGATTTCGGTGGCATTTTTAAAGATCTGTCTTTTTTTTTTTGTGAAGAAACTGCTCCGGGCTCGGGGTTTCTTCGGCTCCTTTGCGCGATGATGCTTTTTGGTAATATTCCAAACTTTAGTTATCCATCTCGTTTGGCTCCTTACAGTGTTGTCAGATCTTGCGGTTTTCACATAAGAACGCATACAAAAAGCTGTCAGATCTGGCAACGCTGGGCTCCGCTTCCTTGGAGCTTCAGCTTCCCTTTTTATTCTTCATGCAGTGAGAGCGCGCTGTTGTCAAACTTCCTCGAAAGGTTGACGGATTTTCTATGTTATGAAGGTCCACAGAGATTTTAACCATGAAACGTTTTTTTTTTGTGTGTCCCCCTTGAGCAATTTGACAACAATGCGTGTTCAACAGCTTGAGCCGAGTATAAAGCTCCGTTCCCATTTACGCCGGACTCCTTCGAGGCCTGCCCTTTTTGTGCTGCTGTTCAATAACAGAAAGTCTCGTGATATCGTTAGACAATGCTCTATCCGGATTTTACAGATGAATCGGTTATTTCAGGTGGATATGTCCAAAAAACTAAATTTTCCAGGAGAGACTAAAACATCTTCACGCTTCAAAAATTTCCAAACCGATTCAAACATTTCACGCTTTCCCGGATAGAGGTGGACGGTATCAAAAATAAACTGTGGGAAATACCCTACGAACACTTTCTCACATCATTTTCAATCTGAGGGAGACCCCCAGACCCCTTTAATATTCTGGGGGTCTTTTGGGTTATTTTGTTCGACTATAAGGTGTTCATTTGCCAGCAGGCTACACGGAAAAAAAAGATTAGTGAAAATAACCATACGGATACCTGATTTTGGTACCTGTTAGATGTTATGATAAACTAAACCAGAAGTATGGTACATTTACCGATACTTTGAGTAAATTCGACATGCAATCAGGTAACATCACCTAGTACCTAGTCAAAACATAGTATACTTCTGGTTAACATTACCATGACATCTAGCAGGTGCCAAAATCTGGTATCCGTATGGTTATTTTCACCGTAGTTTTTTTCCGTGTAGTTGTAGATTTTTTTTGCTAATTTTTATCCAAATTCAAAGAAATGTCCATGTTTGAAATATATTGAAACGTTTCCTTTTTTTGACCCTTTTTCCTATTGGTTTTAATATAAACCATTTTTCATCCATAACAAACCTAAAATTTCAAATTTCAAGGAAACAAAAAAAAAGTCCTCTTGGGGAATGTTTAAAGCAACCTCTATGCAAAATTTGGATGCATATGGATCAATAATTTTTTCGATCTCAGATCATAGTGTGTTGATATAGCAACTAACCCCTCGACTAACCTTTTCATTAACCCTTTGTATCCTGACGGTACAAATTTGTACCTCCAAATTATGGTTTAAAATGCATTTTTAAAAAAATCACTATGAACATCAAATTACGAGAAATGAACGAAAAATGTTCATTCTATTCATTGAGATTGATAAAAAAAAAAAAAAAAAAAAAAAAAAAAAAAAAAAAAAAAAAAATTGTGAGAAGGGTCTGTAATAAAGCCGGATTTAAAGGTTTAAGCAGTAAAAATTGTAATCATTCTGATGTCAAAAAACAGTAGCTGTTTTCAAATTATCGTTTGAATGTAATATGAGTCTCATTCCTTTTGTGGGATTCATTCACGTCGCATAACTATAGGTTTAAAATGACAGTTTTTTGTGCTGGAGCCATGGCTGTGTGTGATGTTGGTATGAAAATAAGAAAAATAAGTAAATAAGTGAAAGTGAAATTTGATGAACCATTATTTCCGACGAGTTGTATGGCTCAAATATTCTTGTTATCTTAAAGTCGCACCGGGCCCTCAAGCGATATGGAAGTCAAACATTTGAAGTACACGGTGCCATGCTCTTTCATCCATAGTGCAGCAGGTATCCCAAGTTAACGATGGCAAAAACAAATCGTTAAAAAGTCAAGAAGGTGTAAAATTAGCCTGTAAAAGGTTGAAACTTTAAAATTGGAGATTATTACGCATGATCTTTCAAGCTCCAAAGCAAAAAGAGGTTGACGAAGGTTGTTCTTGTCTGCTTATAAATGCAGAGAGGTGCTTATTCTTTTGAAAAGGAAACATAAAATTGAAAGAAAAGCGAGTTGAAGATAAGGGACTGTCACCTGCTTCAAAAGTGCCTGAGTAGGTACTTTTAGAGCATTTTTTAAATGATTAATGTCACGAGTTTGCTTTCGAGGAAGCGATGCGAGATTGGTTAAAGAGAAACGCGTTTGAGAACGTTTTCTAGCAATTTGTAAGGGGGGGAGGGTAGAATCATAACGGAAATGGCAAAGGAAGTTTGAGTGTTTTGAGCTATTCTCTTTTATACTGTTACTTAAAAAGGTATTTATGAGATTTTATAGACGGTATGGATAAAAGACTCTTTTATTCAACAGCTACTCAATTGATCGGTCAACTAATCATTTATGTTTTTCATTTTTTTGTTTTCTTACACTTTAATTGCTAAATCGATTAAGTACAGTTTTTTGGAAAAATGACACATTGTAAGATCAATCGCGATCAGAAGCAATTACTGCAAACTTTTCCCTAAAACGATCGATATATATTACTATGAGTTAAACAACTCTGAACCTGAATTAGCATGGACATGGACATGGACATGAACCACGGAAAAAAACCACGGTGAAAATAACCATACGGATACCTGATTTTGGCACCTGTTAGATATTATGGTAATGTCAACCAGAAGTATACTATGTTTTGACTAGGTACTAGGTGATGTTACCTGATTGCATGTCAAGTTTACTCAAAGTATCGGTAAATGTACCATACTTCTGGTCAAGTTTACCATAACATCTAGCAGGTGCCAAAATCAGGTATCCGTATGGTTATTTTCACTAATCTTTTTTTCCGTGACATTAAGATGGACGTGGACATTAATATGGACACGGCCATTAACATGAACATGGACATTAACCCTTTATGGGCCGAGCCCGAGTATACTTGTTTTTCTCCTATAATCTATTACTCAACGATTCATTCTTTTTTCCGGATAAACACGATTATGGATGAAAACATTTACAAGATAATAGGGCACTTGACGTATTTTTTTTTTTTTTTTTTCAATTCACAAATTAAACGAGAGGTAAAATAAGGAGACCCATATTTTTTTCTTTTTTCTCAAATTCAACGGGAACACCGAGAAAAATTGGTTTGAAAATGCGAAAAATTCAAACCATTTGAAACAGCCCGTGCCGGGAAACCATGGCGGGGCTTCAATTGAGGAGTTCTTCGGTAAAAGGGCGGATAAGCAAAATCATAGTTGTGAGAAAAACGCGTTTTAATGTTAAAAAAGTCTGTAGTTTTAAAAGTTTAAGGAATTTTTTCAATAACTAAAAATTCTTAAATAGACTAAACCATTAGGAATAAAATGAAAAAAACCGCAAACCTCTAGCACTTACGGTTTTCTCACAATTGCGTTTATCAAAAACCAGTTTATCCGCCCTTTTACCGGCGGTCGATTTTTCGATAAATTTTTTTCAGACTTAAAACGATTTTTTACATTAAAGATAGCTTTCTGTAAGCTCCCAACAGATATTTGTATTTTTTTTTTCTGTTTTCAAACGCTTAGAGAGAAAAACAAGCAGGGAAGCTCCGATACATTGCATGTATTGGAAAAGCGTGCCTGTGTATTGTAAACATAAAAATCTGCGCATAATTTGTTTCATTTGGTCTTCTGCTCTGCTGGGTTTTGCAGAAATAAGTTTTGCATAAAGGCTTACGCAAAAAGGGTTTTTAAATATATTTATTATAATGTAGTTCATGGGAGAAGATTTGTCAATTTATTGTATATTATTTAAGGTACAGGAAGTGTTGTTGGAGCTTTGATTAAGAAAATATGACAATGTATATGCATTTGAGACTATATTTGAAAAAAATATTTTGAGTCGTTGTTTTTGCAGTGACACATTACAATTGGTTCAGTGTTTTGTTCATTTGTGGATTACAGCTGTTTGAAATGCATCAGCAATTTTTAAAGGAACATGTAGTATGTAACTAACATATGAATTGAATAAATAGTTTTTAATATACATGAATGATTCAATAATGAAAATTTGGATGAAATCACTGATTATAAAGTATTTGAAGTTTAAATGATTCGATTCTGCGTTGAATGGGAAAAAGATTTATTTATAATTTAATAAAATGAGAAAAAAAAGATAGGTAGGCCAGGGTTTTTGGGTGGAATATGGTGATGAAAGGTAAAAGAAGGTAATTAAAAAATGTCTACATATTGATAGAGAGAAATAAGTCATTCCTTTCAATATCTAAATTTTTTAGACACAGTATTGGCCGATTTGGATCTGAAAATTAAACAATTACAATTAATGCCAATAAAAGAAATTTCCCTGCTTTTTTTCATTAAAGGCTTTACTGTACAGAGAAACCTTATGGTGAATACTCAAGATAAAATTAGGCTGAATCATCTACTTGGAAAAAATGCTATGATTAGCATCCAGTAAAAACATTACAGACGTACATACAAATTGAAGTATTAATAATTTATGCATCAACTTTGACAACTATAATTAGTGTAGCCCCCTACTTCATTGCGATGCGTCCCTTCAAGCAAACAGAGTTGCTTACCAGAGTTGCAGAGTTTCTAGCCTTTCATTCGATGACATTCTATCAATGAGAAGCAAAAAAAGTTACGCATATAAAAGTTTCCCACCCCTCCCCCCTCCTACATGTGCTTATTTTAAAAAATTTGGCCGTATAGTGGTACCTTTGATGATTTATTTAATTTTTGGATTCTCTCAAAGAGAGCAAGTATAGTCTGGACTCAGCGCATGAGATTTCAATTTTTTTACTCATCGGACAGTGATTAAATACCAGAGGACCTGAATAGAAAAAAAGAAGTCTACTATATTTTATATACAAAGTGAGCCAGAGCATCCGTTGCTGGCATTTTTCTGGGAAATTACTGAAACAAATGATTTGAAACAAAACAATCAGACAGAAAATTGACCCCAAAATTTTTTCATTTCTAATATTTTCATAAGCTCCTGACAACCTTTTGGGGGTGTATTCTGGGGGGTTCAAACACATTTTTCAACTTTTCTCAAAAAAACCCTCAATGCAGATGTAAAAATTTATTTATAATCTAAAAGTAGAGAAAAAAATTCGTTTTATAAGTTTGAAAAATAGGCGCAACGTAGGAATCTGAACAAAAAACTTCTGTGAAGAAAACTGATTTTATAAGCTTTCAGATGGCGCAAACCGCGATGCCGAAAAACATTTCGTTCAAGAGTTATGACCGCGCAAAGTTTCAAATCTAGGCCAAAAAAAGGGTTCCGACTTTCGATTCTACAAAAAAATTTTTTGCTCCACCAATAATCGATGAAATTCATTGAAACTTGGTGGAAGCGGGTTTTTTTGGGGCGCTGAATTTTTTTTGACTTTAAATTTTTCAAAAATTTTCAAATCATATATGGCCGCCATAGTTTTTCGTTCAGATTCCCTTTATTGCGCCTATTTTTCAAACTCAAAAAACGGATTTTGGAAACTTCAAAAGTAAAACAAAATGCAAAAAAAGGGTCAAATATTTTGAACTAAACACTGTAGCACATCAATCGAAAGATCTTTAAAATACGCATCTTTGGTGCAAAGTTCACGTCAATATCTATTTTCGTTCAAAAGTTATGGAGCATTGGAGGTTTTTACTTTGACCCCCTGCACTCCCGCTCCCAGTTGACCAAATTCAAAAAACTGCAGATATTCTGAAAGATGATGCTTAGCTCATCATCCCTGAAAGTTTCATCCATTTTTGAGGGGGGGCACTCCTAATGGTAGCTGGATGGACCCCTTTTTATCAAAAAAATCCATTAATTGAGCCTGTCTCGTCCTCTAAAAAAATAATACAAAAACCATAACTTCGCTTACACTTTCGAACAGGCGTTTAAAGTTGTAACAATTCCCGAAACTAAAAATTAAAAGAATACTGATCTAATTTGTTTATTTTTAAAGAGATCCATTTTCAACCCATAAAAGATTGAATGCTAAAAAATTTCGCTTAAAAAAAAAAAAAAAAAAAAATTTATCAGCTGATCAAATAAAGGCAAAGAAACGTGACTACTTCATTCCGCGCTCTCTAGCGGGTTCTTCTTGAAGCTTTACTTTTGTGAGAAGGTATCCTATAAGTAAAACCATGATCTGTATCGGGTTTTTTTTCGCGCCTTCTATTCGAAAATATCAGCTGACTCTAGACATTCACAGAGAAAGATTATCAAATTAGTGAACAGGTGAGCCGCAGTGCAGCCAATGCAGCCAAACAATCACCCGGGTGCAAAACAATAATAATAAAAAAAAAAAAACATCACACAACGACTCGTTACCCGGGCCCCCCGTACGAAAAAACCCCCAATGTACTTTAAAATCAATTTTATATTCAATAAACGTAACAAAAAAACCCAAAAACAATGTCCAACATAACAAATTAATCATAAAAACAAACAAAAAATTTATTCATCGTAAAACCAACACAGCAGAGTAAAATTACAACAAAGTTGGCAACATAAAACGCAAAATATTACCTCACCGCACTCCAATTTCCCCTCAAAAGTGGTGAGTCCGTCGTTTAATTGGAATTATAAAAAAACTAAAGCATTAAAATGAATCCAACTATTTTTGCTGCAAACTTTAGAAGGTACGATTTCATAATTGTACCATTGCAATCCTCAAAACGCAACAGAGACGACAGGAAAAAATCACAAAATTCAAAAACAGCCGATTTTCAACTTTAGGCCACTCAGCATAGGAATACACGTGGAAAGCATAGGCTGCCTTATTACATTGTATACATTGTATTATTGTTAGCAGCAAAACGATCGGAATAAGCGTGCCATGTTCCATGGGCACGCTTAAAAAAAAATCATCAGACCCGAGTCTGCGTTACAAATTCTTCCGAATAATACGATTTTCAGCAAATATTACTTGATATTTTTGCGGAAAACGTTAGGAACATGTACAACCTATATATATTCTGGTAGCTAATGGTTTAAGGATTCCAGTAAAGCGATCTCCGGTAAAAGGACGGATACGCGTATCCGCCCTTTCACCGAAGAACTCCTCAATTATTACATCAGACAGCCCCCGTAAGCACTAGTCTACTGCGCAACGCAAAGATTTCGAATACTGCCTAGATATTTTAAGTCTTTGGTGCAACGCGCGACACATATTTAAACATGAAGAGCTCAGGAACCGGCTCTCAACCCTAAAACCTTATAATACGGATCGAAACGAATGGCGGCTGGGTTGTATACGTTAAGGCACTTGACTGTTGCGCCGATCCCCTGCGCAGAGCGCACGGCTGCACGCGGGCTGAATGATGCATTATCTACGTTGGCCGATGAAAAACGTTTATTTCATCCACGAACTTTAAGTCGCTTTTTCTCCGCGAAAAAGTCACTTGTGAGCTATTTTATGGGCTCCACCGTTACTCTTGTGGAAAAATCATTGGGATTAGTATAGAATATCGCGAATCCCAGGATCAGTCAAGTGCCTTACTCATCGGTCTCCTTCAATTTGTCGTATAGGCAATTCCAACTCCCCCGAGTACGAACAGTTAACTACCTTCCTTTTAAAATCGGAAGAGTGGTGTTCTTTTCAACTAATCTCGCCTTCAATTTGTCGTATAGGCAATCCCAACTCCCCCGAGTACGAACAGTTAACTACCCTCCTTTATAAACGGAAGAGTGGCGTTCTTTTTAACTAATCTCGCCTTCAATTTGTCATATAGGCAATTCTAACTCGAGTACGAACAGTGAAGTACCTTCCTTTTATAAACTGAAGAGTGCGGTGTCCTTTTGAAATAACCTGGTCCTTAGAGCGTTAATGTGGATTTGATAATTGTCATAATCAAGGACATTAACAAGATACGGGCTGGGCATTAGCATGCTCATGGACATTAACTTATGTGGGTATGGACATTTGCATGGACATTAACACGTACAATGTACAATTATGGATTAAAACCCACATCTACCTTCGTATTTTACTACATGCATTTGCATGGACAAATCGGAGGCGGCTCGTGCTATTTGGCAACACTGTCTTCGCTCCATTAGAATCAATGTTCAACAATCGAATGCTGGTGAAGCGCTGCTTCACTTCCGAATCGATTGTTTATCATACAATAAAATATAAGGATAACAGTGTTGCCAAATCGCACGAGCCTCCACTGGCCGATAAAGAGAGAGAGAAATACAATTCATCATTTATAACCGCGTCGCTAATTTGTGACGAGACTTTACAGAATGTTCATTATATAGATGCAGTATTTTTTAAAACGAGGAATACCGTGGAAACATGAGGGATTTATTGTGTAGACCTCCTATAAATATATATATATATATATATATATATTATATATATATATATATTTTATATATATAATATATATATATATATATATATATATATATATATATATATATATATATATATATATATATATATATATATATATATATATATATATATATATATATATATATATATATATGTGTGCCTTGTATTATTTTCACTTTTATTTTATTTTTTTTTCGCGGTTGATAATGGGGTTGTGATACCCCGAAACGTCCCGTCTTAGCCTTTATCCCGATTAAAGTTGTTATATATATTAGTGGGCTAATTAAGAATTGTTTTATACTTATGTTCACGGGGATTGTGTTTTTTATATATATATATATATATATATATATATATATATATATATATATATATATATATATATATATATATATATATATATATATATATATATATATATATATATATATATATATATATATATATATATATGAATCAAACGTTTGTACAATAATTTCTCATTCCTATACGTTTAATTAAGGGGTGGGGAGGGGCACTCACAACTCGTTTCAAATTTATAGCACCTACATTGGTGGTTCCAGCAATCTGGCAACTGCGCATTCTTCCCGTTTGAATGTATGATAAAAAATCGATTTTTGAGGGGGCTTCAGCCCTGTGACTAGTTGATTATTTCTCATGCAATATCAAATGGGAAGAATACACTGTAGCCGGATAGCTGGATCCGATGACAAAAACGGAATAACGCAAATCATTATTGTATATAAAGCGGTTAAAATTGACTTTCTTTAATAAAAAAATGAAATAAAATAAAACAAAAACAAAACGAAACAAAAAATAAAAAATAAAGAAGTAAGAGATTGAATTGCATCGGGGAGGGGGCCGATATCCGAGTATTGGCAGGGTGGCTTTTGTAATGAGGGCATATAGTGCAAGTTTGAATGATGCAGTTTTTCTGGCATAGACTAAAGTACTAAAACGGTGTCGAGGGTAGCAATAATAAAACGGCGTTGCCAACTCTCCCTGAACTTAGCTGGCTTCTATTTTCCACTGCAATAGCAAGCCGAGCAAGCGTTTATTATTGAATAAACTCGAATCGACAAACCGACGAGATATAGCTCCTGCCCGCCGCACAATCAAAACCAATAGCGGAAAGGATTGAACCTCAGAAATCACTGAATTTGCGGTGTTTTAGCCATATTAAGCTTTATTGGTCTCATTTCTAACCTAACCTCTCCTCCAATAGAAAGACTAAAACAGACGTATAGATGGACTAAAACAGACCTCTACTCAAATAGCCTACCTAAGCTAACCTAACCTAACCTCTCCTCCCATATATAGACTAAAAAAGTCCTATAGATAGACTAAAAAAGTCTCATAAATAGACTGAACCAGTCCTATAGATCAACGAATACAGTCCTCTACTCAAATAGCCTACCTGAGCTTACCTAACCTAACCTCTCCTCCAATAGATAGACAAAAACAGACCTATAGATAGACTAAAACAGACCTCTACTCAAATGACCGTTTGCCGAAGGCATAAGCAGAGCTATAGGTTTGAGTTCCTCTCCCTCATTTTAATAGGAGAAGCGGTTCGTATACGATTTGGCAAGAATGCTTAAGCCCTTTTAAATGTGTGTAAAAATCGATTCTGCATGAGATAGTAGATTGCCTCTACAAGATTTTTTTTTTTTTTTAAACCTGATGCTAGTTGGGTCTGAGGCGAAATTTACTCATTCAGCGGCTATATAGTGGTGAAGTGTGAAATGCGTTGCAGAAATATCAAAGCTTCAGAGCTGCCATTTTGCATTTTGCGTATGATTAATGACATTTTTCAATCCAGCGATGATTCCACCGGTTGAGCAAGAGTCGTCGATGACTTTAAAAAACTTGCGGATATTTTAATAATTCAGTAGAGTTTCCACCGATTCAGAAAATATTACAGATCATTTTGAGAATTTTCATGCAGTACAGTCATACACTGAACTGTTCTGTGTAATCTTTTCTCAACCGGTGGAATCATCGGTGAATAGTAAAATGTCATAAATTAGACACAAAATGGCAGCTGTGCAAAGCTTGTAACAGCATCTTTGCCAAACCAAAAACACACGTTACCAAGATACACAAAAATTGCGGATCATTTATATTTTTCAGAAAGAAAAGAGTAATATAAGAAATGTGTACTTTTTTCTATGAGTAATTAATTCTTGACTCCAAGAGATTCAGCTGCCTTCGAACGACTGGAAATAGAGCTCATTTATTTGCTGGTTTTAAGTTCAAAATTTGCTCGGGTTCAAAAGGCAAAATGTCTCATCGCAAAATTCAGTCCACTTTGGTTCGTAAAGAATACCCCCAAAATGTTAATTTTAAATAAATTATATTACTATAATGATTATTATAATTGAATACGAATACCACTTGCAGCTAACCGATTTGTGAGCAGAAATTTCTTTTTTGCATAATATATAATATGAGTGATCTACTTGTCTGATTAAAAATCTCCCATTTATAAGGATCAAAATATTAATAATGTTTATTCCAGAATTTATCGGTCGAAGTATAACACTACACGGAAAAAAAGACTAATAGCCCTTACCATCTGCTTATAGCTGGTTTTGAAGTCTGCGAGAAAAAGTATGGAAAATTTTACTATATTATGGTAAAATGTACCAACAGGGCAACTCAATATAACATAAAGTACGTTGCATTTACCATATAATGGTGAAATTTACCATACTTTCTAGCAAACGCCAAAATCAGCTATGAAGATGGTAAATTCTACCTGTCTTTTTTCGTCCTTGTATTTAGTTGGCCGAATTGAACAATGAACAGACAAATGATGCCTGCAAATAGACAGTGAACAGCCGACAGTCATTTTTTTAAAAGGAATTTTCAGTGTCTTTTTTTGCCACTTAGGGCCCAACAGACGAAATAGAGGAACGAAGAAAAAAAATATGAAAAGAGAGAAGAGTTACGAGCACGTCCATATTCTTCCGAGATGACCAGATCTGAGATCGTCAAATCTTGTCACCTCAGCCGGGGTTTGAACCCGTCCTCTATATTAGTGGCCAGTTACGCTCTCCACTAGACCACGGAGGCCGACGACCCTAAATTTCTGAGCCCATTTCCCAGAAGATTAGTATGTAAATTAAAATCCTGCGAAATGCGGAGGACGGGGAAGCATTAATCCATGCCAATGCCCCCCCTTCACACACCATGCATGCACGTGCAATACACGTCGTGCATACGGTTGTACGATACTCGTATCAAACTATAACATCAACCGGATTTTTAATTTGGATATTTTGAATCTATGCTTGGGTTATAGACGATTTTCGCATCCTTTTTTGTAAGAGGGACCGTCCGATTTAAACTTTTCAAACCATAGTATAGTTGAGAGCTTCCATAAAATGCCCGTTTCGAGGAATATTTAACTATCAGGATCGTCGTATAGAACGTAATACGGATTTTTTTTTTAAGATTTCGTGGAAACGAAAAATCAAGACTTTGAGCAATCAATTGCAACATATTTAAAAGAGTAGGTAAATTATTCATTTAAACTGCTGGAAATGAGTCAGATTTCATGATTCTTCAAGACACTTTCTACAGTAAAACATTTTTGAAGCAGAGAGGTGAATAATTTTATAACCGAAAAAATCGCGTCTCCATCCATTGTGGATCGGATAAAAATATTTCTTTCACACTTCTCTTGGGAATAACTGGCTTTGAATCGAGATGTATATGCCGATATTCTTGATCATCAAAATTCGTGCCTAGCTTGCGAGAGGAAGCATTTGAAGTTAACATTTTTTCTGCGGGGGCACCAAACACTACGCCACTCCACAATCGTTAAAACCATTCCCAGCCAATCAGAAGCATTTGTGCATTGTTTCCTCTCAACTACGCTTTAAGTTACCCAATTCGCCCCACCTCCACCAGAAGGAGGCGAATTCTGAGATTCGGGGGGTCGCATCGGTGTCATTCGAGAAGCTAATTTTATTTACGGCACCGGGTGAAGATTTTCACCCGAACCAACGGTTCTGAATTTTATCATCTCACCCGAAATGTTTGGTCCGCAAAGATGGATGACACCGATGCTGTACCGAGCCGAGGAATTTTTACCCGTTTCGTGAGGTGGGGGCGAAAAAAGTAACTCAACGGTGAGAGACAACAATAAACAACGCTCCTGATTGGCGAGAATTGGTTTTGTTGACTTTGGCGTTTGGTCCCCCGAAAAGTTCCGAATCTTCACCCGACACTGTAAATAAATTTGCTTGTGGTCCAAAAAAAAAAAAAAAAAAAAATTCACAACCTTCGGGTGAAAATCTTCACCCGGACCGAGCAATTAAATCAGCTTAAGGTTGCGAGAAAAGGATCTAGATTTTGAGCCTGAAAGATCATCCCTGGAGTATGATTTATCAGAGATTTCGAATAAAAGTTTTATACCGGATCCGCCTTTTGATAGAATATGCTTATTGTTTGCCGGGAACCACCCTTGTATCGTTCCGGTGAGCGCCGACTTTTTATTCTCGCTCCGCGCATTCGGTCAGACACACCACTACTCACCAGACTCTTTACTCTTTAGTCAATACTTCCTCGTTCTCTCTCTCTCTCTTCTCTCTCTCTCTCTCTCTCTCTCTCTCTCTCTCTCTCTCTCTCTCTCTCTCTCTCTCTCTCTCTCTCTCTCTCTCTCTCTTGCACTCTCACAATCTTTCACTCTTTCTGTCTCTTTTTCTCTGCTTTCCCAATCCGCTCTCTCAATGTAGCGCGGCGTGAACAATAATTCTATCTATCGCAACGAAATATATCACGTAATGAAAACCAAACCGACTTTCACGTTTGCCTGTTTGCTTAGTAATTGCCAGGTGTGCCATCGCATTGACTCCCCCTCCCCCTCCCCCTCCCCCTAACTCATCCCCCTCTCACCCTGCACTTTCCTGTTCTCCGTTCCATTACTTTTCCTCTGCAAGTACTCTTCTACCCCTCCCCCTCCCCACCCCACCGTCACTCGCCAATCGGTTGATGGAGAGCACAGTTTTGATAAGCAGCCATTGTTGCCATCATTTTCATGCGGAGTTATATCTCCGAATGGCCCCCATTTGAAATGAAACTAAAATTTAAAGTTTTTACTGCACGATCTGGCGGCAATGTAAGTAGCTCAAGTCTCGTTCAAGCCCTACCATGCCCTAAAGCGTTCACTCGTAGTGCCCCCCGCTATACTGAGGTTAAGTATACATCCCTTCCTTTCATCGGTTATACAAATTTCGGCGCTTCTCGATTTGAGTTTACAAAGTCGATTTCTGCGTCTTGACTGAACTTCGACTCCGAACTGAATCGAAGCTGTGCAGTCAACACAAAATAGAAGAGCTCAAAAATACACAGATTGTTTCGAACCCCACCCCCTCCCGGTCTAAATTGTAAACAATATGGGTCTGTTGCACACTTTGGCTAAAGCGATTTAAAGTATCTATTCATATGTAAAAAGCCGTAAAAATGACAATGGCAGCATCAGAAAACACCATAATTCATTAATAAACTCACAAATTGCATAAAACACTAGACACTATTCACCCCTGTATCTTTCCCCCCGTGCACGATATTTCGTGAAATTAGCGCGGCACATTCAAATAAACACGGCCGACTGTCATCACAGCTGACTTGGTAAACAAATAAACCGTAAACACTGACGGCATTTGTTCGAATTTTTACGTTTCAATAGCCTCAATTCCTCTCAAAAGGTTGTGAAAGGTATAGAGACCGATATTTGTGTCGAAAACTTATCAAAATGAAACAAAACACACAGGAGTTCCAAGGATGAATCCAGCTTCAATCATCATCCTTGGAACTCCCGTGTGATATTGTTTCATTTGATAAGTTTTCGACACAAATATCGGTCTCTATACCTTTCACAACCTTTTGAGAGGAATTGAGGCTATTGAAACGTAAAAATTCGAACAAATGCCGTCAGTGTTTACGGTTTATTTGTTTACCAAGTCAGCTGTGATGACAGTCGGCCGTGTTTATTTGAATGTGCCGCGCTAATTTCGCGAAATATCGTTCACGTGGTGGAAAGATACAGGGGTGAATAGTGTCTAGTGTTTTTTGCAATTTGTGAGTTTATTAATGAATTATGGTGTTTTCTGATGCTGCCATTGTCATTTTTACGGCTTTTTATATAAGAATAGATACTTTATAACGCTCTAGCCGAAGTGTGCAACAAACCCATTGCCAATGCGCATGCCTGCGTTCTGGAAATGTCAATCGAGACCAAATGTACTATTACTTTCAAAAGAAAGTTCCCTGGTCAAACTTTTTACTCTTTTAAATCTCAGGAGCCTATAAGAAATTTTGCGGCTGTCAAGTCTTTTACGACTAATCAGAATGGCTCTTTTAGAGCACGTCATGAAAAATCGAAACTTCCATCAAAAACAAATGGGAAATTTTTCAATAAGAATTTTGACCAGAGGGTACTTTTTTTTAAAGTCATAGTACTATAGATTGATTTGCGTTAACCCAACAACTCGAAAGAGGGATGTCTGAAAAAAGTATATAGACTGATAATGTAACTTCAAAACGAAACATACTAGCGAAATGGTATTGGACTCATTTGAAAGATTAACTCATTTTCTATCGATTGAACTGAAAATTGACGGAGTCATGACAGTTTTAACAACAGCAAAAGTTAACCCCCTATGAGTTTTCTTAGCATGTATTTTCTAGCAACGAAAAACGAATTACAAAAAAAAAAAAAAAAAAAAAAAAAACACTAAACTGTCCGATGCTTTCTTGGCAGCAACGAACATACTACTAATAAACATTACAATGTTTGTCTCACTCAAGATGAGACTGATAATGTTCATTATCTGATCACAATGACGTCTGATCACAACATTTGACTTCGCAGTGCTCCGTTTTTCACTGCGAGAAAATATATTGTAAAAAAATCCGTGTGCGAGGTCAACTTTTTGTTGTTGTTAACACTGTTGTAACTGAGTCAATTTTTAACGCAATGGACTCGTTTTGAGCTTAATCGATAAAAAAACGAGTCGATCTTTCAAATTAGTTCAAAGTCGTTTCGCTAGCTTGTTTAATTTTTGGTATATAAAGCCGGTCTCGGTTCTTTTGGGACAAACTATGTCTGATTTCATCTGTCCATCGCTGCAACGCAACATCGGTGCTCAAGTTGGACATGGGAGATACTTTTGAAACACTCTTCATTGGAGGTTCTCTCGGAAGCTCATGGATTAGCCAATGTTAGTTGGTTCGAGTTAACCAGAGCTGGTTCACCAATCACCAATCAGCGATCGAGAACCGAAAAACACAATTTTTCAACAGGTGTCTCCGCATATATATTGACCTCGTAATTTGACCAACATAGCTCGCACTTTGTGACGTAAGTTGATTTACAAGATTTTTGCACATCCACCATATTTTTTTTTTTTTTGCATTTACCTGTGTTAATGTACCTTGTTAATTTGATGCAGTTTTATAGTGATTCAGGTTGTTTGCTTACCTGGCTTTTTTAATTTCTAAACTTGAAATTTTGATAGTATACGTAACCTAACCTAAACCCAATTCACATCACAATGGGGCAATTTCAAGAGTCTGTTTTTTTAAAGAAAATGCAAGTACTTGATGAGCTGAAGACAAAGATACCTTTGGTTTCTAATTAAGTCCCATTGCTCCAGAGATGAGATTTCGGGCCAAAATACATAGTTTTAAATGGGAATTCTGCGTAGTGACGTCACTACGCACATGATTTTTTGCAACTTCACACATATGTATCTTCAAAACCTGGACACTTAGGATAAAACCAAAGGTACCATTGTTCTCAGCTCATCAAGTACTATCATTTTCTCTATAAAAAACACAAAATTTCAGACCATTGCAACTGCCCAATTGTTTCGGATTAAAAGCATTGGAAATGAAAAGTCCACGATCATTAAATAATGCCTATTGAAACTAATCCTAAGACCTTGGAACGGAATCAACTAGTTGAGATCCAAGTTTTAAGGGGCGGCAGATAGCCATCACTATTCTAAGATGCATGTGCATTATGCATTTTTGCACTATTTTGGGTAGGGGTCGATTTTTTTACTTGAACGTGTACCCCCGAATTTCACCGTGCCGCCATGGCTGAACCCTCCTTCACTGGCCAAAAATGTAATTTAATTTAATTTTTTTTAATGATAAAAAAAAAAAAAAAAAAAAAAAAAAAAAAAAAAAAACAAGTTGGAACTTGCAACACTGGAACAGTGTTAGCAAAGAGAGCATGAGTGTCGGCCGTAAATCATTGTAAGTGTGGAGTTCCATATTGATAGTACAAAACTGCGACAAAGTCAATCGCAACGCTGCATTTGTGTTTGTATAACAGTGATCGCTGTAAAAATAACTTGATAGGTCAAAGTGGGAATGAAAATTTACTTATAGCGTGTTGAAACAGTTGTTCACGAGGCGAGGTGAATACTGTGGTTTTGAAAATCGATTTCGATAGTGATAGTTCCTTTAAAATCGGATGACGCAATACCAATCCTAGCAAGCCGCAAAGTCTAGTTTAGTTATTTGGGACTTTTTTAGATTTCTCTCGCCTGAACCAAAGTCATCAGGAAGGAAATTCTTAATACCAATCCTAGCAAGCCGGAAAGTCTAGTCTAGTTATTTGGGACTTCTATAGAATTTTCCTCGCTTGAACCAAAGTCATCACGATGGAAATTCTTCGTCTTTATGGTTTCAGCTCTTTTTGTCTCAGATTAAAAAATGAATGTTAATATTGATAAAATGTCATCCGACACTCATCAAGGCCCTTAAGGAACGTAATATGAATTTGAAAAATGCTCATTCGATTTTTAAGGGAGCTTAAACGGTCCATGAGAGACGAAATTCGCGGATACAGAGTATCCACAGCTTATTTCAATGTTCGATCTGACAAGACCGTGCGCCTTTGAAAAATCGATATCTCGATAGTGAATCGATGTATTGCAATTCGGTTTGCACCGGTCGAAAGCGCTTGCTTGTGACTGACAACCTCGAAAATTTCAGATCCATCCGAGTTTATTTAATGACCTTACAGGACCTCTCGCGGCCGCAGTTAGACATTTCTTGTCAGAGTTACGCTGAAACGGGGAGTAGTTTGATATTTTTAATAAGTCCCCCTAAGATGATATTTTTTGGCTCGAAACTGCATTGAGCCCTCTCGGGACATCATTGGGACCCGAAAAAAAGCGGAACCGATATAATACGGCACACGACTGGTTCGTGAGAGACGAAATTCGCCTTTTTCCAGCCTCCAGCGCCCCTCTAAGGTCGATCTGACAAGACCGCACGCCTTTGAAAAATCGATATCTCGAGAACGAATCGATGGATTGCGCACTGCGGTTTGGATTGGGCGGTAGCTTCAGCTTTTAGATAATTCTTGAAAAAATTCAGATCCATCCAAGTTTTTAAACGGATCTTATGGGACCTCCCGCGGCCGCAGTTAGACATTGTACGTGAGACTTACGCTGGAGTTGGGGCCACGCCCCCCCCCCCCCCGATATAGACTTTATCGGTCCGACATTTGTCAGGGCCCTTAATGAACTTCATGTGAACTCAAAAAACTCACATATGACTTCTCACGGCGCATGCTAGGTCCATGAGAGTCGAAATTCGCGGATTTTAGAGAATCTTTGATTTCTGACCCTATACCGCGCGCCTTTGAAAAATCGATATCTCGAGAGTAAATCGATGTATCGCAATTCGGTTTGGACCGATCAAAAGAGTAAGCTTACCGGTACTCGCCGTTAAAATTTTGGATCCATCTGATTTCATTTTGAGACCTTACTTGAGTTACTTGGACCCCAGTTGGAATTATTTTTTCGGAGTTACGCTGGCAAGGGGGTCGCTCCCTCTCTTGGAAAACTGTGGAGGGGGCCTTTTGCTGGGGCATACATTCTATTTTTCACTTTTTTTTTTTTTTTTTTTTTTTTAATTTTATATTTGTGTCTAATCTAAGTTGGGGAGGAGGAGGAGAGTACCTGCAAGTCAACCGGCAATTTACTTTTGATAGTGGCTGCGGGTCGAGGGTGCGGATTGCGGACTTTTAACTTGTTGTGGGGTTTACAGGGTGGCCGTGTCTAAACTTATGAGAAAAGAAGGCAACCACAGACCGGAAGAACGTCCAATTTCTGGTTCAGAGACCATAGACAAAGACATGGGCACCCGCAAAACAATTGCCCGGAGGGGCAACTTTTTGAATGTCAATGGAAGGTCTAGGGGACACCACCTAGAGACGGGCAAGTCTAGAGAAACCCCCCCCCCCCCACTTCCGCCCAAAATAGAAAATAAATCAATTATCCTTCCAAATGGTAGAAATTGTAAGTGATTGTAGCATGTAGTTGTATCAAAAGTAATTCTATTTTTGACGTGTTTGATATTATGAATAAAGTGACAGCATCAGATGATAGAAATAGTAAAAAGCTGAGTACAACTATTCCTTCTTTATTTTCATTGTCCTGATGAATTCTAAGAGTTAACCTATTTAAATTAACAAAACCAAAACTCTTGCCTATACATTCTCTAATCATGTAATTATCGACCAGAGGATTCTGAATTTTCAAGGAAGTTCGCAAAATTCTCGTTGCCAACGGTAGTTGCCAATGTAGACACGTTCATACTAGTAGATTTTAAAACTTCTTTCGGCGAGGGAGATGACGGGTGGGAAGGATGATGTCGTCTGAATCAGGAGGGGGTGGGGTAAAAATCAGGGGGAGGTCTAGATCTGGGGGGGAGAGGAATCCTGAAACTGGGGGGCGAGCTGTATAGTGGCAAGGGGTGGTTGGGCACCACTGCTTAGGGGGGGGGCTACTTCCCGCCCTGCCCCCCCTAAATTACGCCCCTAATTAAAATGTAAAGTAAACTAAGAATAAAGTTTGTTAACTCTTACTCCTTTCGTTATTATTTGATCTTCGAATGTTCCGATTCTTTTTTATTGTAAAGTTTTGATTTTTCTGAATTAGGGGGGGCGCCCATTGACAGATAAGGGAGAAAGGTAAGTGTAGGAATTTGCACGGGAATCCGGCGTAGTGTGCCGCAAAAATTACTACCAATGGCGGATCCAGAAAATTCTTTTAGGGGGGGGGGGCTTCACGCCTATGAATTTTCAAATTTGCAGGGAGGAATTTATGGGATTTTTTCTGTTGAAAAAAGGCAAAGGCTACCGTGAGTTGGGGGGGGGCGTGCCTTTCCCGAATCCGCCGCTGATTACCATGTAACACTGGGCCACGATGACCGATGTCGCATAAAACCAGGTAGAAGACCCGTGGCGGGCGTGGCATCCGTGATGGCTGTGAAATTGGGATGAAGTAGATGGACACACATCATTCATGCAATCTGCACAACGCGGCAAGCAACTGTTGTAGGCGTAGGTGCAGTAGTTCGTGGGGAGGGCAAAGGGGACGGGAGGTCGTCGCAAAACCATGGACGAAGATATAACTAAGGACTGCCGACTGTTGTTAGTCCTGTTTTGCTCTCGACCCCAGCGCTCCAAGCAGCGGTCAGCTGAACTACTCTTTCAAGTGAGCGATCCTGGCGATGTGTCCATGCTCACATGCTGTGCTACTGCCAAAACCGTTGTTGGAGTTGGTCTGTTATGGCATGGCTGTCAACTGTTGTCGGCGACCCAAGAGGATCAGATAACTCAGTATCTCAATGGAAGATCGAAAGCAAGGGAAACCCAGAATCAACTTTGGACAAGGTAACAAAATCATCAGCAAATTAAAAGAGTCGCCTGATCTCTACTAAAAAAACAAATGTCTATGTACTCTTTCTTTTTTTGATTCCTTTTTGAGGTTAACTGTGGTGTATAGTATTTCAGTCCTTGATTAATCATTTTCGACAATTCAGGAATCTTTCAAGAAATACTCCAGACGTTTGCTTTTTAGCGGATTTTGCTTCCTTTTTATTCGCTGATCATTTGTTCCCTTCGTTCAATCGTGATTCAAATTACCTACACGGTATACTTTTGCGGGAAGGCATGGGAAAAAGGGGGCCGGAGCGGCCACCGCTGCAGCGGTTCGTTTTTAGTTGACCCTTACTGCTGCTTGAGCGCTGCGGTCGCGCTCGAAAACCCGCTAACAGGTTTTAACACGGGCGGAGAAAGGAAGTCGGCAGTTCTTAGTTTATCTTCGTCCATGGCTCGGAATGGTCTTAAAATTTTCCTTAGGATTTGATCTAGAACGCAACGTTCTTACATTTTCGAAAAGTTAACTCTAGCTCTCGCAATTAACGATTAAAGGGGGAAAAAAGCATGGTTTCAGGACCGCGGAACATGGCGTTATCTAGCGGATGAGAATCTTACTACAGGTCGCTGAGGATTCACCTTAAAACGCAACGCCGATCGCGTTCCCCAAACGAACTCTTTTAGCGGACCGAAACATCAACAATAACAGGATTGGAAATTTGAAATCATCTAAATGCATTTTAAATCGCAGAATACACGAAACATGGACACAATCCTCTGATAAAAAACCCCAATATCTCATACAAAAAATTTTCGTTGAAGTCTGATCCAAATTAGTAACGTAATTACATTCCCAAAAACGCTTAACCTCAATTTTGGGCCCAAAAAACTCCCGCCACAAAGAAAAAGCGACAAATTGGGAGGACACCGGATTGGCGGAATCACATGGGTCAATCGGTCCTCGAGGACCCGTTCTCGATACTGAAACCAAGCGATCCCCCGAGCGGACCCCCGAACCATGCCGTTCCTATAAGAAAAGCATTATTGACCTTGTAGAAACGATTTCAATAGAGCATGACACTCATGCTCTAAAAAAGATGTGAGTGTTTTGCGCTACAGGTAAGGAAACGATGACACCGACAATGAGTTAGTGCTTTCATAACTTAAGCTAATATATTAATTTTGAAAATACGGATGATGACCTTTTAACGGTTGAATTTGCTTTTTGGAGCCCCCTCTCAAACTCTAGCTGTTTCATGATAAAATAGTATTATTTCCTACAAACGGTCACGGATCGTTTTTCTCTTCTATTTTATCTTCTATAACCCCCCTCCTCCCTTTTTTTTTTTCGTCAGTGCGCATGAAATGTCAGCGTGTAATGTAAAAACATTTCTTAAAAACACCGATTAATCTTTAAAAATCGTTCTCCCCACAATCTTCTTCCCTCTTAATATAGTCATCGAAACAAGGTACCCGCACCCCCCTCCATGTCGCCCCGCACCCCTCCCCCGTGGCACCTTGCCCCCCCCTTCATCGCGATGCAGCTCTACTTCGCGCTTGAGATATCCGATTCATGTTAGTTTCGAATGCGTGTTCCCCATCATTGAACTTTCTTTCTCGTTCTTTCCTATCTGTATACTGCATCTTTGCCGAATACTTTATTCCCGGCCGACACGCATTGGGAATGAATTTTATACTGGCGTAAGAGTGGGAGGTAAGGTATTCATCTTGTTTCTTCGGCTATTCTTTGACGTCATTGCGATCATGATAGTGCTTATCCTGCGAGCTGCGTTCGATAGACTGATTTATTGGAGAGTCGGTTATAGTCAAATGGATCATTCCAAAGATCATCGGTCTAAGTGCGCCTACACTTCTGAAACGACCTCTACAACTCACTCGTTTTTTTATCGTTTTTTAACAAGTTGGAACTAATTTTTTCACATCGATATTAAGGGATCAAATTATCACAGGTTTTGAAGTTTCTTATAATTTTCAAAGGATTTAATTAATAGTTTTGCAAATCGCTTTTAATTTGAGTTGTGATCTTCCGGACAATAGGATCGCCATCACCACCACAACTAGCCATTTCTTCCCTGGAGAGCAGAGCTGCCGATTTGCGTAGATTTAATGGCATTTTGAAATTCACCGAAGATTCCACCGGTTGAGAAAAGATTACAAAGTTTAGTTCAGAGTATGGCTGTAATGCACGAAAATACTCTGATCTGCAATCTTTTCTCAGTTGGTGGAAACGCCGTTAATTAATTAAAATATCCACTAATTTTCAAAGTTATCGACGACTCTATCGGTTGAGAAAATATAAAAGACACGCTAGTATTTTCGTGCATTACAGACTTACATTGAACTAAATTCTGTAATCTTTTCTCAACCGGTGGAATCTTCGGTGAATTTCAAAATGCCATTAAATCTACGCAAATCGGCAACTTTGCTGGAGAGTTCCGTAACTGTTAGCATACGTAAACTGTGGCCAAAGTATACCTTTTGTGTGTTGGATTTAATGAGAAAGCTCAAATGAGGCTGTTGCACACTTTTGCTGTAAGCAATTTAAGTTCGATTAAGGGGTAAAACCTTCGGTATAAATAACGATATTTTTGCGCTAGAAACTCAATAAATTTACTTCTGAACTCACAAATTACTATAAACTGCGCGAGTGTATTGGCGGCGTTAGCCACAAACCAGTGGTGCGGATCCAGAAATTTTTATGGGGGGCACGCACATTCATTTTTAAATTTGAAGCGTTGCATTAAGAAATGTTGGGCTTTTTTCTGTTGAAAAAAGGCAAAATTTGAAGCTCAAAAGAGGCACATACCTCCGTGCTCCCGTGCTCCTTTGGATCCGCCACTGGCAAAAATAATGGGATATTCCGAATGCTTAATTTCGTCACTCTCCCTATTCTATTCAGACAAGGAAAATTCAAAGAGTATAGTGGTTCACATCCGATCAATGATAAAGTGACACCTGGTGACACCGGTGTCAAAGGAAAGTCGTCTATTATATTGGTCACTTCACTTGTTTATGTAGTTGCAGTGAAATTGGATGAGAGTATCCCATTCTTATAGTCTCTTACGCCGCCATTACGCTCGCGCATTTTAAAGCATTTCATGAGTTTCAGCTTTTAGAGCCACTATTTTTATTCTTGCAGGCTTTTACATCTGAAGAAATCCTTAACTTATATACTTACAGCAAAAACGTGTACCTACAAGGATCAAAAGAAGATAAAAAATGATTTAAAATAGTATAAGAGTCGAAGAGCTCTATTAGTAGTTTATTATAAGTAATTTTATTGAATTTTTTCATGGAATAATCTTAGGGAGCATTTTCTGTCATCATCTGCTTCAAACACTTTATTCTTAATATAAAACGCGTCAAAATTATTATAATTGATTAACCCCTTATGGGTCAAGCCCGAGTAAACTAGTTTTTTCTCCTCTAGCCTATCTCAGACGAGATCATCGATAAGAGCATCTACAGTATAAGATTTCGCCGGATACCTTCAATTTGTCGTATAGGCAATTCCAACTCCCCCGATTACGAACAGTTAACTATCTTCCCCCATACAAACGAAAGAGTGTGGCGAGTATAAAATAGCTTAAAATTGTACCATTTGGAAGAAAAATTCAATTTTGTTTTTCTGTTTCTTTTCGTCTGGGTGGGGGGGGGGGGGAGAGGAGGTCCCTCATACCTGCCTGTCACTAGTTGGTGACCCTTAGACCTCCTAATGAGGCTCAATCATTTTGACCCCCCCCCCCGGTAATTTTTCTTAGGGCGCCCTTGGCGGAAGTACTATGACTTTCAAAAGAAAGTACCCTGGTCGAAATTCTTACTGTTAAATTTGTCTGGTGGAGGTACTATGACTTTCAAAAGAAAGTACCCTAGTCGAAATTCTTACCGTTAAATTTGTCTGGTGGAGGTACTATGACTTTCAAAAGAAAGTACCCTGGTCGAAATTCTTATTATTAAATTTGTCTGGTAGAGGTACTATGAATTTCAAAGGAAATTACTCTGGTCGAAATTCTTACTATTAAATTTTTCTTTATTTTCAATGAATCTTTTGATTTTTCATGGCGTACTTTAAAAATGGCGTTTTGATTAGTCCTTAAACACTTGAAAACCGCAATTTTTTTTTTTTTTTTAAAAAAGATTTTCAAGATTTTAAAGAGTAAAAATTTCGACTGGGGTACTTTCTTTGGAAGGTTATAGTGTACGTACAATATTACATTATACATAACCCGTATGATCTCCAGACTACCAAAATACAGTATATGTTGGGAGAGAACAATTAGAATGGAGGTGGCTGAGCGGTAAAGGGCACGCAGGAGTATAGCGGGTGGTGTTCAAAGCTCTTATTATAACAGAGCCGAGAGATCCTGGCGCATTAAAATACGAAAAGACCAGGGTCTAACTGACAACATAACAGCGTTGCAAAGGCACAAGAGGTAGCGGCGGTTATGCGAGTAACTGAGGATCCGAGGGCGTAAAATAATCTCGAGATGATAATTATTTTTTTATTTTTATTTTTTCCTTACGGTGGGAAATTACAGGAAGGGGATTAAAAACAGGGAGAGCAAGGGGGGATCTCCCTCGTCCGCTTGCAAAGCTCGCGTCCCATTTCTGGAAGAGCGAGCTAAGCTGAAGAAATATACTCTGAAGCCTCCGCGCCGGTCTTCTCTAGATCCCTTTTGCTGCGTTGTGAAACAACCAAGCTTTTGCGCTAAGATTAATCGTAGCTTTCACAGTCTTTTGCTCCTCGCATGTCTCTTATTTAATTATTTTAAGTGTTGCTTCAAATTACTGCCTCTGCAGCGGAGAGAAAGTGCGGGCGAGGGAGAGGGGGGGGGGGGTCTGGAGGTTCGTGAGCAGCGCGGGTTTCTTTACCAATTCAGCTGTAAGTCAGCAAACTGCTTATTTTCTTCATTCTTCGATTGACCATCACGAAAGAGCAGCGGAAAGGAATATAGACGGACCGCGAGGGCGCGGATTTTCAGCGCTCCGCCTTAGAATGGGTCTGTTGCGCACTTTTGCTGTAAAGGGCTGATTCTGGTGTAAAATCGCATGAAAATCACAGTGAGAGCATCAAATAGTCTTAAAATTCACAAACAAACCACTAATAGACGTTTTAACACTGAAAAAAATAATTCCTGAACTCTAGTAATACTACCAGAATCAGAAGGATACATGTGAACCACAGAAAGTCTATTACTTTGACCAGAAAATTCTGGTGTTAAATACCAGAATAAATATGGATGTAGAACTAGAGTTTCCTCAATGGGTCTGTTGCAAACTTTTGCTACAGCGGTATACAGTGATCAATATCTCATGTAAAATCGCGTGAAAAGTCCATCGGTAGCAGCAGAAAGTCATAAAATGCAATAATAAACTCACAAGAGGCATTTAACTGAATCCCAAGATGGCGGCAAAATATCGAGCAACCTGTATGTAAGCACCATGAACATCCAAGATGACCAACCTCACAACATCGATCATAACCAATCACAACGCAAACAAACTCATAACCTCCAATGGTGTGAGGTTGTTAACGTTGGCCATATCATGGATGTTCACGGATGCGTACACACAGGTTGCTCAATATTTTAACGCCATATTAGATTTCAGTTAAACGCCTCTTGTGAGTTTAATACTGCATTTTATGACTTTCTGATACCACCAATGGACTTTTCACGTGATTTTACTTGGGATTTAACGGTTTATATCGCTGTAGCAAAAGTTTGCAACAGACCCATTTTTTCAAGAGCTATATAAGGTACGACCACTAGAATCCTGGTAATTGTACCATCCCTTACATCGGTTCACATACGGTCATGCTTCTGGTAATATTTTTTTTCAGTGAAGGAAAGCCCAAGATGGTGGTCGAAAGGACGAATCAACTCTGCATGCTTAACCACGAGCAACAAAGATGGCTGACGACGGAATTCGACAAAGTACACTGACAAAAAAAAATCAGCTTTTAACTAATTTCAACTTAAAAGTATGGACACCACTTAAAACTGTTAGTTTGACTATTTGAATTAGTAAAATTAACTCCGTGCCGTGTTAATTAACATGGCCCGGAGTTAATTTTACTAAGTCAAATATTCAAACTAACGGTTTTAAGTAGTGTCCATACTTTTAAGTTGAAATTAGTTAAATTTAGCTGATTTTTTTTTTCAGTGTAGGTACTTGCCCTGCGTTTTTTTTTTTTTTTTTTTTTTTTTTTTTTTTTTAGAATGCGGGCAAATCGACACATAACGTAACATATTCACCATAGTAATCACAACCAAGAAAGTAAATGTAAAGGATGATAGAATGACGCAAAATGTAGGTACAACGAGGTAGTGAGTGGTTTGTTTCCATTCCAAGCAAAAATATAAATGGACGTCATCGACCTTCTTTTAGTGTCCGAGGTGCATGCATGCATGCAAGGTTGATTCGCCCGCATTCGACCGCCATGCCATCTGAGGCTTTCCTTAAAACGCTTATTGTAGGTTTAGGAGTAGATTTTGAGAGTAGTTAATGCTCTCAATGTGACTTTTACACCATTTTACACAAGAATCGACCCTTTATAAAGCTGCATCAAAAGTTTACAACAGACCCATTATCAAATTTGCAGCATAACACTATACAGGGTGTTGAAAAACTGTTCCCGAATATTTCAGGGGCGGATTTTACAGGTCAAAATAAGACATTTTTTCCTATCAACATGTGTCTGGAAATGCCCCTCTTTTGAGCTACAGCCCACCAAAGTTTTAAAAAATTGACGGTTTTTTTTTTAAAAAAATTAAAGAATAATTACCGAAATTAGATGCTAAAAACCTCAGAAAGATTTTTGGTCCTCTTTGTTTCCCTCGATACGACGCGTTTTAAGCGAGATAATTACTGCACAGTGTGGAAAAGTCAGCGTTTTTACCATGAAAAGCGGCAGTGAGTATGCAACACGGATCGATCTCCGCTGCTTCTTCAGGCCAACCGCTATGGTAAAAGCGCTGACTTTTCCACACTGTGCAGCGATTATCTCGCTTAAAACGCGTCGTATCGAAGGAAACGAAGAGGACCAAAATCCTTTCTGAGGGTTTTTGCATCTGATTTTGGTAATTATTCTTCAAATTTTTTATCCCGAACATAAAGTTCGTGCCGTTAAAGGTACAAAATTGCGTGAAAAATACAGTCAAACTAAATTACTGAATTTCTCGAGGTCATTAATGGATTTTACACATTAAATTACCCTGAGACACCAATTTTTAGGACATTTGGTTCATAATACTGGTCGCTATTCCAAAAAAACCGTAAATTTTTTAAAACTTTGGTGGGCTGTAGCTCAAAAGGGGGGCACATCCAAACGGAACACATGTCCGGACACATGTTGATAGGAAAAAAAGGTCTTATTTTGACCTGTAAAATCCGCCCCTGAAATATTCGGGAACAGTTTTTCAACACCCTGTAGGTGCATGATCCATCGTTTACGACAGGTGGTTTGGGGCTCTTTCTTCTATTCGACGACTGTGTAATTACACGTTCCGTTGCCACCAGCAAGAATTTTTCTCAAAATCAGTGCATATATATAGTATCTTGGTTTGTAAACAGATAATGATGTGAACTATTTCTCACTTTCCTCCACCAATTTGTACTCACTCGATAGAGTATGATAGAACCCAGAAGCGAAACCATCGTATGCAGGCAAATTTGGCTTTTATTTCTATTTTATTGACCACCGCATGTCTTCAAAAGTGCAAATTGAGAGGGAGAGACAAATTCCTGAATTGCGTACCTGCCTGCCGTCTACCATTCAAATAATTGTTTCCTTATTTTCAAAGGAGCTCCTTTCTATGCGCAAGAGGAAAAAAAGGCAATCAGCGCAAGAAAAATATCACGTCATATTTTAGTATGCATATGCACTTATGCAGAAAACGTTTCAAAGCTTATATTTATCTAAGATGGAGAAATAAGTTTCCGTTTCAATGAGGAGGGCGGGGTGGGGGAGATAGGTATACCTCCTCAAACTTTATGTTAAATGAACTAAATCCGTCGGGCCTCAGTTGAAAATCGACGCCTTCTCAAAAACGGCATGTAGACTGTTCAAGCGTGTCCAGAAACGGGAGCGCCTAAGTATGTTAATGAGTTTATCTTAATGAACATAACCGCTCCTCTGTCGAAGAGACGAGTTAAAGCTAACAACTCTCTCCCCTTATATCAGCAACCTTTTGTAAAAGCGCCACGCAATGTTAACGAATAACTTTCGAAGGGAGAGGGAGAGAGAGATAGAGGGGAGGGAGAGAAAGGGGGAGAGAGGGGGAGAGAAAATACGTTGATTAATTCCGCGAGAGTTTAAAACATTGTTACCAAATTTTATTAATAAGTATAGAAAGTACCCTGGTCGAAATTCTTAGTATTAAATTTTTGTCTGGTGGAGATGGCTTTCAAAAGAAAGTATCCTGGTCGAAATTCTTACTGCTAAATTTGTCTGGTGAAGGTACTATGACTTTCAAAAGAAAGTACACTGGTCGAAATTCTTAGAATTAAATTTGTCTGGTGGAGATACTATGACTTTTGTAAAAGCGCCACGCAATGTTAACGAATAACTATAATGATATAATAAAGTATAATATAATACAAAATATAATAATTTTTCAACTAAAATAAACACTTCATATACCTAGCTTCTCTACTCCCCTTCCTAGTTCCCCATCGTAAATCATTCTCATTCTAAGTTAACCCTCTGCCTTAGAACTTTCCGTATCACGCAGAGGGTAACCTACTGTGGATTTCACTCAATCTCTTGTTAATAATTATATTTTGTACCAAGCCCATTAATACCTACTTTTAAGCCTTAGTAAATATAATTGTAAATGTGTTCTGTATATATGGCACACTTATGGGGTTGGTTCTATGGTGCATTCTGATAATCAGGAGACTCGCGCTCGAAAACCCACAAAAACGCCGAAACGAGCTCTTTCGCGTATATTATAAGTGGTATTAATGTTTTTTGAATGGCATTATCTAAAATCTGCATACAGTCCTCGTGAAATTTCGTTTGACTGCTCGTGATTCTTATCATCAGTACTTTTTGGCTGGTAGCAGTGGCGGATCCAGAAAATTTTTCTGAGGGGGGCACGACTGTGAAATTTTGAAATTTGAAGCGTTGGTAGAAGCAATTTCGGGCTATTTGCTATATAAAATAGGCAATATTTGAGGCTCCTGGGGGGGGGGGGGGGGGGTACGTGCTTTCGTGCCCCCCCCGTGGATCCGCCACTGGCTAGTAGTTGCGGTCGCGTCGTAGCAATACACTTTACCACGTATAGACTCACCTCTGCAGAGGGTTCAGTTCAGTAGTTCAGTGTGGTCAACGATGTCGGGTCGTGGAATTTGACAATCACACTTTTTACCATTTAAACCAATGCTAAAGTATCGATCCCTTGAGGTTAAGTGAACCATACGAGGATCAATTCTTTTAAATGGTTTAAACCTTTCATGCCTGGTGTACATTTTAATGTACGCACTGAATAATATAGAATCTTATGGAGATAATGGAAATATGATACGCATATCGTTTCGTATGAGAAAATTGTGCTCAGATCAGCTATGATGGCCCAAATCGAACCAAATACCTCGTTCCGCGCTGAGGTAATGAAATTTCAAACTGAAACACTTCTCGAATGGAGATTTTGTGGGTTGAAGGAGAGGGGGGTTAAGGGTTGTGAAACACTCGTTAAAAAAAGAGAACAAGCTCACACACTATGCCCAATGCAACCGAGTGGTCTTTACACGAAGCGTATACGATGCTTCGTCACACCGTGTCATAAAAACCCTTGTGGTCATCTAAAAATGAATATTATATAAAACAACGATTCCCACGGCGGCGCGCTGTGGCACGGGGCCTGGCCTGGCGTGGCGTGGCGTGGTATAGTAGGACAGGAGGCGCGCGCGGGCGGCGGAGAATATGCGACCTCGGAGAGAAATTATTTTCATCGCGTGCATAACAGCGTACGCCGTATATTTCGGGGGGTAGCTAGTATAGCGAGTAGCGACAACTAATACTCCACTTTAAAATACAAGCACGGGGCATCTAACTGCCGATGCCGGTGGTGAGGATGGGGTAGGGGTTGTGTGAGGGGGTGGTGGGGTGGGGGTGGGGGTGGGGGTGGGGGTGGGGGTGGGGGTGGGGGTGCTAGTCCGAGTTCTTCAGACCAAAACGTCGGACATCAATTCATACACCGGGACCCTTCGTCCTATCCCCGAAAAACAACATCGCCCCCCTCTCGACGAGCTTATTTCATGGAGGAGGGTGTGAAAGGGTACGGTGAGGTTGAAGGGAACATCTGACCGCAAATGTTCGACCTGCGCGTATATCCGGATCCAAGCAACGTTTCGAAAATATCCACGAGGGATATCGAGATCGGCCTCAAAACCTCCGTCGCGTCCTAACCTAAGTTACCCGTCTATTCTTAGCCGCGGAAAATGACCGCGCGGAGGCACTCAACGGGGGGATTGGCCGCGAGCGATGACGCTGGAGGTGCACTTGTGGGGGGGGGGGGGGGGGGGGGGAATTGCGAAGAGGGGACAGGGGGTGAGTGTGGACTGTGGAGGAGGCTGATTAGAATGTCGTCGGGGGGCTGTTTTCGTGTGTGTGTACATACAGTCGTTGTATTCAATGAGGTATCGTTTTCGGTGCAAGTGCTTGCAGTGTAGAGTGTCGGTTGCGACTCTCGCGACATGGCAGGGATGGAGGTGAGCGATTGTGACTATACGATGATGATGTCATCGGCTAATTGATACGGGCTCACTTGTATCCCTGTATTCCATCAATATTCGAGTATTTGTGTATGTATACGCTTGTACGTTCGTTTGCTTGTCGCGACCGCCATGAGCCAGTTTTCTGAAGCGCTGCTTTTTAGGTTGGGTCCTGATGCCTGAGTCCCAATATGAGTGACCTACATATAACATGGACGTAGTATATGGCGGCTCGCAAACAAATTATCGATTGGTGTTTTTTTTTCTTAATGTTTGAATCTTGCGAGTAATCTTTGTTTCTACCGCTTACGTAAAGAATGGATCGTACTGGGAAAAAAAAAAAATGTTAAAAAAATGTGGGACAAGTTCCAAAATGCTGATTTTACATTATGAAAATGCTGACTCAGCCATGGACGTAGTTGAATGAGCATTTTCAAATGTTGAATCAGCATTTTTATAATGTAAAATCAGCATTTTGGAACATTTTTGTTTCAGTGAATTCCATTAAAGATCCGCTAAACGGCTGCACTGGTGGAGATTGGTGTCCGGAAGTTTCGGCGCCGGAAATCTTGGCGCCTGATTTTTTTTCAAGCGGTAAAGTTAAGTAACGTCGAGCGTAGTTAGTACTTGGATTGATTATGGGGAGACCATTTTTTTTCTTCAGTTAAATCATAATATTTTCAACTTTTCCTTCACACTTTTATCCAGGTTAAGGACTGGCCAAGAGTTTTTTTAGGGGGGAAAGGTCTCCCCCCCCCTACAGAACACTCTTGGGCGTGTTTAAAAAGTTTTTGTGAGGAGTGTAGATGGCCCTTTGTCAATTTTTTAAAAAATGTGCTAAAAAAGAATGAATGAATAGATGAATATGTGGAATATAAATAGGTATTGCGGGTGTATACTGCCCTTGTCGAATAAATTGGAGAAAATTTAATAATGCAAGTTGTGAGCAATTCCTCGAAGAAAGTCTAAAGTTGTAAGATTTTTGAAGTCTTCTCACAATTTTTCCAATCGCTGTGTCACTGTAGCATATTTTTTCTTTTGTTTCGATTCCTCCTTCTTCGAAATGAATCCCTCCAGTCTCACTCGGGTCAGTTTTTCTTCACTCTTGAACGCATTCATAACTTTCCAAATAGAGGGGTGGCTTGCCATGAGAAGAGAATTTTAGTTTTCAGCTATCATCATTTTGAAGGAAAAGTTGAAAATATTAGCCTCGTTTATGCGAGCATCTCAACCCGGGTTCTAGAACCCGAGTTCAGCTACAACCGAGTTAAGATGCTCGCATAAACACTTCGGATCTCGCTGAACTCGGATTCGACTCGACCCCGATTCAAACCCGAGTCGAGTCGGTGAACTCGGGTTGAGATTTCACGCATAAACACCTCGGAGTTCAGAACCCGGGTTCACGCGGCATCGATGTCACCAGTTCGAGCGAGGTTAAACACGCGTCTTATGCGGTCGCACTTGTCCGGACCGCACCAACCATCGCCGCCATTTTCGTCAAAAATGTAAACAAACGCAGTGAAGAAGAAGAAAGAAATCCTTTGAACTCGAGTTCAAATATACGGGTGTTTATGCGCTAACTCGAGTTGGACCCAGGTTGAAACTCAACTCGGGTTGACTCAACCCAGGTTCAGATCTCTCGCATAAACGAGGCTATTATGATTTTACTGGAGAAAAAAAACGGTCTCCCCATAATCGATCCAAGTACTAACTACGCTCGACGTTACTTAACTTTACCGCTTGAAAAAAAATCAGGCGCCGACATTTTCGCGCCGAAACTTCCTAGATTCGTGGAGATTAGGGAGGTGATAATGAGTGGCCAATAAGGTGGGTGTTCTTATTGGGCTTTTATAAAATGGGAGTGTATTTTTTTGTCAGTGGACGTGTTTTTGAATGAAGTTAGAACTCATATATCATGTCAGTTTCGATTCTTCTTCGGAAGGCAAGAACTGAACTAAATGTTACGAAGTATGCGGACTGCGAGAAAATTGCGGTTTATGTTCACCACTGTGTGTTTGAAAGTTGTCATGACTCTAGTGCTCACTCAAGTCTGCAGGCAAAATTAGCAAATGGAATCGAACCCCCTCCAAAACTACCCTCTATTACACAAACGCAGAGATATTACCATACACAGAACAGCAACGGCAAACTATAGGAAACTATGCAAGAGTGCGTTTCTATATAAATTCCGAAATTGATTCCAATACATATCCTCTGGCGATTGAGTCTGAACATGATAGAGACATATATTTAATTGTTTTCCTCCAGAAATCTGCTTCTGCCCCCGGTTTTTGTCCTAGGGAATGACTGATGGCATAAAATAACGGATCATGTCGAAAATTTTCAGAAATATGAATTTACTTAAATTTTAACTCACTCGTATAGGCGGATCCAGCAATCTGGCAACCGCGCATTATTCCCATTTGAATGTATGATAAACAATCGATTCTTGAAGGGGCTATGGTCCTGTGACTAATCGATTATTTGTCATGCAATCTAATGGGACAAATACACTGTTGCCAGATTGCTGGATCCGCCTAAGCTCACTCGCATGTTCTATGATCGTTTTTAACAAGTTGGAACTGATTTTATCACAGCGGTCATAAGGGATCTAATATCACAGGTTTTGAAGTTTCTCATTAGTTGGAAGGATTTAATTTATAGTTTCGCAAATATATTTTAATTTGAGTTGTGATCTTCTGGAAACTAGGATCGCCACCACCACAGCTAACCCTTCCTCCCCTAGAGAGTTCCGTATACTGTTTGCATATACGAATGTGTTGAATTAGTCTTGCATTAGTGTTGAATTTCAAGTGTTGAATTTAACGATAAAGCTCAAACAAGGCTATATCACACTTTTGTTGCAAGCAATATAAGGATTTATTCAGATGTAAAAACCTCCAACAATGACGATGGTAGCCCTAAACACTTACGATATCCATTCCTAGACTCATAAAATGCTTTTAAATGCGTGATTTGTTTGGCAGTGTTGGCCTGTTAGGCACTTATAATGGAAGAGTCCCTTCTCATAATACTGACACTTCATCAAGAAGTGAACAATAAGAGACGACTTTCCTTTTGCAACAGTGTCACCAGGTGTCACGGTACCATTGATAGGCTCTTAATCAATCACTTCTCTTGTGACTCACTGAAAAAAATACATCCCGAATTCTAGTAATACGAGGGGAGTTCGGAAAGTAACGATACACGGCTTCTGTATAAAATATGGCGACAGGTATCAACCAACCAACGACGAAATCTTATCTGACATAACCTAGAGATGAGCTGTGCACAATCAGAGGTCTATTGGATCATTACACTTTGAGGAATCAGCATTTTAAAGCATGGTGTTTGAATTTTCTCCCGCCGGAAAATGCCTAGTTCCGCGTGCAGTAATCCGCGTATTCTTCAAATTTTCAAAATACAGAGTTCGATCTGTTATCCTGTTTTTGGTTACCAGAAGCGAAAATTCGGCTGAAATTGATCAGAAATAGCTCAAGTGTTCGGTGACAACGCAACGAACCAGTAAAACGTTGCCAAATGGTGCCAGGAAGGGCACAAATCGAAACGGGCCAAATTGAAATTCATGAAGTTTCCGACAATCCAGCTTTTCAGAGATGATCTTTTAAAGACCTGTTCATGACAGACAAAACAAGAACTTTCGAAGCTGAAACAGCTTAAATCGTTTAATAATATGAATATTTTTATCAGCAAGTTTGATAAATTCGTACATTTCAAAAGACGGTTGCCTGCTTCGCGCTTCATCATTGATTTCATAAGCCCACAGCCGCAGCGGCGGCATCTGCTGGCCAGCCCGCGTTGAGTTCTCGGCATCATTTGGCAATATTTTACCGGTTTGGCACTTTGTCACCGTATTTTTGCGCTATTTCTCTATAAATTACCGCAGAATTATCACTTATGGTAACCAAAAAAAAAAAAAAAAAAAAAAAAAAAAAAAAACGGATTACAGATCGCACTTTGAAAACTTGCGAATGCATGGAGCACCGCACGCGGAACTTTACATTTTCCGGCGGGAGAAAATTCAAACACAATGACACAAAAATTCTGATTTCTCAAAGAGTAATGATCCAATAAACCTCCGACTGTGCACAGCTCATCTCTAGGGTATATCAAATAAGATTTCGTCGTTGGTTAGTTGATACCTGTCGCCATATTTTGTACAGAAGCCGTGTATCGTTACTTTCAGAACTCCCCTCGTACTACCAGAAGCTCAACAATATGTGAAGCTAGTGATTTTTCCTGAAAATTCTGGTGTTAATACAAGAACATGGTCATAGAACTAGAATTTCCCCAACATTCTCATGAACTATGGTACAACAAACTTTAGAATTCTCGTCATTGCACTATCCTTAACATTGGTTCATATATTGTCATACTTTTGGTAATCTTCTTTTTTCAGTACGTAGTTACTCTGTGAATGTTCAGAAAAGATTACACGGTTCTGTTCAGTGCATGACTGTAATAAACTTAAATACTCGCATCTGTAATCTTTTCTCAACCGGTGGAGTCGTCGATGACTTTAAAAAACTTGCGGATATTTTAATTAATCAACGAAGTTTCCACCGATTAAGGAAAGATTACAGATCTGAGTATTTTCGTGCATTACAGTCCTATACTGAACTGAGCTGTGTAATCTTTTCTCAACCGGTGGAATAATCGGTGAATAGAAAAATAGCATTGATTGTACGCAAAACGGCAGCCCTGGTTATAAGTGCTATCATCGCTATTTTTGAGGTTTTCACTACTTAATCGACCTCTAAACCACCTGCAGCAAAAGTGTGCAACAACCCCATTCTGATTGTTTCCGCCATGAGAGTCCTACTTTTATAGGCTCATGAGCTCATTCACCCTTTTTTGCATGCAGTCGCGATTATTTCCATTCTCTGAATGAAAATTTAAATCGTATTCCGCGGTTGAGGTGTTCCGCATTCACGCGGGAAAGTCATCAATCATTAGAGAAAACCCCTGAAAACATTTCCGCAGAGCCACGGAGTGAGTAATTTCGCTCGCTCTAAGCAAAGTTGTCATTCCATATACTGAGGCGCGCGAGGCTGCCGAGGCCGAGGTTTGTGACTAATGAGGAACAATTGTTGGCAGCCCTTTTACATTCCGACCCTAAAACTTTCACCACATTTTTGGCGGGAAAAGATTGTTTTTGTTCCCTCCGGATTTGAATGAGAACAAACACGTATATGTGCATGAGCGCGAGTGGCTCTGTTAGTTTGTTTGTCGGAGAATTAAGTTTACGCAGCACGGGAAAGAAACATGAAGACACAATATAGAGCCTCCGCAATGCAAAGGGCCAGAAAAATAACAAAATCTTGATTCACTGAACTTGAAAATCTTTATATGAAAGGTTCCGTGATTATGTATGTAGTTCATCTACCTCGGGTAAAATTCACCTCACTGTCTCCTTAGCTTGTTCTTTATTGTACTATTTTGGCCAGTGCTAGATGCGATGATTTTACGCATGAAATTTAGATATAAAAAAAATATCATCGACTCTAATGCAGAGATTTTATTTTACTTTTTGAAAAGTCTGAAGGTTTCCTATGAAGTTGGCTCCCTTTTGCAGAGCTCGGGTTCAACTAACCAATCAAAAGCAAAGATTTATAATTTGTTGTCTATTCAGAAAACAGTCGGTAAACGACATAATTCGGGTCCAAAATACTATATGCTCTGAGATTGTCACGAAAAAGTTGACTTTCAAAGCTCCCATATAACTTTGTTAACTTATATTGTGGTCATTTATGTTTCATTTCCTCTCGACTCGCTGAATTTATTTCTTTTCCTTTTTTCCCTGTGTTATCCTTTCTTGCCGCTTCCATTCGTTTCTTTACTTTTCCTTTTTTTCCGTTGAGGAAAGGCGAGAGTCACGTTTGGAGGGGCGAAAATTGGTCCTAATAGTTTTCACCAAGGCTCGAACCATTCCAAAATATTTGTTGAGCCACTTTGACCGACAGGTTTATTTTTTCAGAGGCCATAATATATTTTAAGATCCAAATTGGTGTATTAGCTTTGCCTTGACTAGTGCTATTGCACTCTTTCCTTTGCAACAGGATTAAAGGGTTGGTTTAGTTGTGGAGATCTCCACAAATAACGACAATAACACTTTAAGCTTACGAAATCCATTCCTTAACTCATAAAATGCTTCTGGAAAAGCACCCTTAATGCCGGTGTTGGGCACTGTTAATGGTTGCTAAGCAATGTACTTTTCAGTCTATATGTATACCTATGGTGATTGTACAGTCAAAGATTAATAATAATCAATGTTCCTCTATTTAAATAAGTCTTAGTTATTTATATCTTATACAGAAATTGTACAGATTTAATGGTGACCTCGACGTGATTAATATGAAACAACAGTTATATTAAACAGCCAAATTGGAATCAATACTGGTAAAAATAGCTCATTCACTCAATTATAACCTCTTCATTCATTGTCTCCATCAATTTTTATGCATTCGTGGATTCATAAGAAAACAGTTGGTTCACGAAATATTCATTCCAAAGTTTTGATGCGGCATATTTACGGATCATTAACCATTTAAACCATTGCACTTTCTTATGGGAACAACTCCTAATCATTATGTGTCATATTAAATAAGTAATGCAAGGCGGTAATGCATTATCTAATATATAATATTTCTATATTAGTGCTGCAAGTTTATTCATTCTTTCATATTTGAGTCACGTGATCTTGAGGCGTAATCGTAGCATCACGGCAAATCAAATTCAGCGCCGCACAGAGAACTCAACTCACCGCGCAAAAACAGCTGACTACACTCCATCGACCATTGCTGTCTAGATGAGACATTCCTCCGGTTCAAATACTGTGTCCGTTTTATGCTCAACAACTCGCCGCAAGAAAACAGCTGACTACACTCCATCGACCATTGCTATCTAGATGAGACACTCCTCCGATTGAAATACTGTGTCCGTTTTATGCTGTACTTCGCAAAGTTGGAACAGCTGTTATTCGAACGATGCTTGTTATTCTCAATGGGTCAATCAAGCGTTATGAGCATTACCTACTTTCCGATCGTTTGATCTATGTATTCATCAAATCTTCAGCATGTATTTTGCACAACACGTGACTCATTTAACCGCCAAGGTTATTTTATTTTTCAGCCACAATGGCTTTTTATCATTTAACCAACAAGGTTATTTTATTTTTCAGCCACAATGGCTTTTTATCATTCTACCAACAAAGGTTACTTTATTTTGCCACCAAGGCCTCTTATCCATTTTGCCACCAAGGGCTCTTATTATTTAGCCACCAAGGCCTCTTATCCATTTTGCCACCAAGGGCTCTTATCTATTTTGCCACCAAGGGCTCTTATCTATTTTGCCACCAAGGGCTCTTATTATTTTGCCACCAAGGGCTCTTATAATTTTGCCACCAAGGGCTCTTATTATTACTCTGCCACCAAGGGCTCTTATCCATTTTGCCACCAAGGGCTCTTATTATTATTCTGCCACCAAGGCCTCTTATCCATTTTGCCACCAAGGCCTCTTATCCATTTTGCCACCAAGGGCTCTTATCTATTTTGCCACCAAGGGCTCTTATCTATTTTGCCACCAAGGGCTCTTATTATTTGCCACCAAGGGCTCTTATCTATTTTGCCATCAAGGGCTCTTCTTATTATTTTGCCACCAAGGGCTCTTATAATTTTGCCACCAAGGGCTCTTATTATTACTCTGCCACCAAGGGCTCTTATCCATTTTGCCACCAAGGGCTCTTATTATTACTCTGCCACCAAGGGCTCTCATTATTATTCTGCCACCAAGGGCTCTTATCCATTTTGCCACCAAGGGCTCTTATTATTTTGCCACCAAGGGCTCTTATAATTTTGCCACCAAGGGCTCTCATTATTATTCTGCCACCAAGGGCTCTTAGTATTTAGCCACCAAGGGCTCTTATCCGTTTTGCCACCAAGGGCTCTTCTTATTATTTTGCCACCAAGGGCTCTTTATTTATTCAGTAACAAAGCCTCCGTAGAATAATACCGCAATACTAAAGAAAAGGAAATCCATGGTCGTCTGCGGTGGAAGCTCAATCAAGGAACAACTTTAGACATTCTCATCATGCCCTCTCTATTGACCTGCATTGCTACCAGTCGTATCAAGAACGATTGCTGCAAGAACACTTGAAGTCAAGACACTTTCACCCAACACCTCAATGCATCATCTTTACCAAGAACACAGGTACGTCTTTTGATTCGATCACAATCGTTTTTTAAAGTTATACATTCGTGTCATTCGATTGATATGACATGGATCGAGTTGATTAAAATATCCATTTTCAAAACAATCTATTCGGAGCAGAAGATTTTACTATCAGCAGTTGTAGTGGGCCCAGACAAGTATATGACTTGGAGAAAACACTTCTACTGTTCCGCACTTGTATCCTACTTGCTCACCCGTCAATTCACTTGGGTTTGTATTACAATCATTGACATACTACATGCTATATTCTTCAAACGCAGCCAAACAATGATTCAACAATGATTCCAACAACAATGATTCCAAACTAATTCATGCAATATTAATCAATATTTACTTTTATTATTGTTATTCTTATCATCATCATTATTGTTATTATTACTTATGCAATAATATATTTATTCTGGTTTTCCTTCACCATGAACTTGCATTATCAGTGTTCATGTGGGTACCTCAGAAAAACTTATGATGTTGACTTTTTAAGGACTGCTTTTAAGTGTATTATATTATAGATTACTGGCTTTACATGTTACAGATTATTATTAATGATGAAATGAAGTTTCATACATGGTCATTGGATTCATTTATTCTCATTTCGAATTAATATGTGATTCATTCAAGATTTTGGCGTTGAGTATGATACCTATCTTGACTCCAGTAGTTATGTACTACACTACTAACGTACATGGTCTTTGACTAGTTGCAGTTTTTACCTTCTTGTTATTTTTTACTCTCTCGTTGTCTGTTGCTCGCCAACAGGCTTTGTTCTGTCTCTTGATACATTTTCGGTCTCCAGTTACTTTCCGTGATTCATTTCTATTCAAATTTATTCCCATAATTCAACATTTGGTGCTTTGAAGTACTTGAGGTGACAAACAATTGTGAGTAAATAAGTAATAATTGTCATAATTGTGACTAATAATTGTGACTTCGCATTTATAAACTGAAATCAAAACTATGCAACTAATGAAAAAGTGCAGTAGTTTGTATACATTAGAGCTGATTTCGTCACATGGCACAAACATTATCTTACTCAAATGATACTTAATGTTTTATTTTGACAACTCAACAATTTTATTATTTTCCATAAGTTTCATGTGATTCAACAATTCTGGGCGCTGAACGAATAAGCGCAAGTGTCTTGTTGTTGCAGACTTCGGATTACGCAGAGATTCAATTTGTTCCTACCTGCGAGCGTCTCTTGACTTAAAAAAATAACACCTCTTGTTTAAATAGCAAAACTTGAAACAAGAAACAGGTATACGATTATTATTGCATTATTCTAGATATATATTGCGAACTTATGCAGAAGAGACAACCGTCGCAACCAAGCATCGATGAAAAATGGTAAATGGTACAATGTGATTTGTTTTCATCAGCAAGATACATCAGCAGGCTACTTCCAGACCAGATTACCAGATCATAATGCTGCCTTGCCGCCCCTGAGTCGAAAATGAATGCAAGCACATCATCGAATTTATCGGCAGATACTTGTGTATCAGGAATATGCTTCAACTGAAACACACATTCAGCCAAGCAATCCTAGCTTTTTTTTCAATTTGTTTCCAGATACTATATGTTTATTCTTCATTTCATTCAAGTTGTATACTTGAATCAATCCTCTGCGGGGAGAAATAAGTAACTGATAACTAAATAATAATGAAACGATTTAATTGGTTAATACTAAATACTAAATACTAAATACTAAATACTTGTTAGTCAGTTTTTAATTTGACATAACGACTCAATGCATTCCTTCTTCACTTTAAATGCATCTGAAAGATTGACAACATCACGGTACAGGTAACGGAACTAAAATCGTAATCGCAATCATAACGGTGAAATTAAATCGTTTAGACCTGATCCTATACACTCAGCTTTTTCAGTGGATCTTGGATCCACGTCATTGAACTAGTTGAACTTTTCTCATCTGAACTGACGTGTATCCCTATTTTTTTTCAAAATCCTATTTTTTCAGACTCCATGTTAAACCCTGTACACATATGTGAACACTGTGTCGGAAAGGGTTAATGTAATGGTGAAATAGCGTAGGTAATCTCTTATAGCATTGACATCGTCTTTTGCAGTTGATATTCGCCAATGGCGGTCAAAAATAATAACTCAACGATTAAATAAACGCTCAAACTGCCTCAGTTCAGCGTGCTAGTAGTGATGAAACTTCAAATAACGGCATCTTCAGATACTTACTTGTTAGTGTCTTACCATAAGTCAATCTTGTGGAATTAGTATTAAAATCTATCGTACACAATGTAATTCAAATAACAAAATGATGAATGCATTCGCACTAACCAAGCAACTAATTTACTAAAATCTGAGTGCTGCATATCTCTTAATTCATTGACATCAATGTCACTCTGAACAACCCATTTGAACAGTTCACTCTATGGCTGTACCTATTTGCTTCCTTCATATCTTTCAGCATATTAACCTACGTCAGAGAATCTAACATAACTAATTGGAGCGATCGCTCATTGTTTCCTCTTTAAAAAGATATAGGTACATCAAGCATGGGTATTACACTAGCATCCATCTTGATCAATCTGCAACTGTGAACTGACCATAGCTGATCTGGGTGGAGTTCAATTCAAAGTCTCAAACTCAATCTACAACTATCGGTTCAACCAGACCCATCTTCGGACGAATATTCCACCCACTATCCATCGCAGAAAAACGAAGAATTCTACCTCAACACTTCTGTGACGAATATCTCCAACACTTTTCAGAGTTCTCTTCATGAAATTCCTCACACCGGAAGCACCGTCTCAAAACAACAATCATCAAAATGTTCCAGTTGTGACCTATGACCTTAATCACCTTGTTGGGGGGGCAGCCTGTTAATGGTTGCTAAGCAATGTACTTTTCAGTCTATATGTATACCTATGGTGATTGTACAGTCAAAGATTAATAATAATCAATGTTTCTCTATTTAAATAAGTCTTAGTTATTTATATCTTATACAGAAATTGTACAGGCACTAACAATGGCATATTCCCATATAATAATAAAAAAAAAAAAAATGTGGCCAATAAGGACGACTTACCTCTTTCCTTCGGCACCGGGTGTCATCATAGATGTCCCGGTACTCCCGGTACCATTAATTGAGACTGTTCATTACTCCTCTTGTGACTAGTTCCTCTGTAAATCTTCCTTCTGAGGATAGACAGAGTGACGAAATTAAGATGGGAATCTCACATTAATTATTAGTGCCCGCAATGCCACCATTATGGTCGTGCTTTTAAAAGCATTTTATGAGTTTAGGAGTAGATCTCGTAGGTTTTTAGTGCTACCATCAGTGGCGTCGCGTGCATTCTGGAATTGCTACATGTCGTCCCTTTGAATGTATTAAAAAGGTCGAACCATTGGAGACGCACAGTGCACTCCTTGAAATCGATACTTTGCAAGGGTTCAAATGGACGAAATACAGCGCTGTCAGACCACAAGCGAGGCCATGATTGGGTACCCTAGTTATTTTTGGAGGTTTTTACATCTGAATCGACCATTATTCGCCTGGAGCAAATTAAGAGCGACGGTTCTTTCAGTGGCGTAGCGTGCAATTTGGCAACGTTGTACCGTGTCCATTTAAACCCATAAAAAAAGGTCGAATGCGAAGGTGTTCACCGAACACCCATTAGTTTGATCTTTTTCATGGGTTCAAATGGACGAACTGCAGCGTTGCCAAATTGCACGCTGCGCCACTGGGTTCTTTGGTAGATGACGTTACCGGCTCCGAACCACACGAGCCATTTATAATTTCCAGATCGCACACTCTTTTTCCCGAGATTTGTCTCGCTATACCTGCCTTGACATAATATACCTGACAGAGCTTAAACTTCATCGAAAATAGGCCTGTTTGCCCTGTGCAAACGAAGCAGTATAAGCTCTCTCTCTGGAGCTTGGGAAACGAGGCGTGACAGTCGTTGCAGGGGTGGTTAGCAGGTTGTATAACCGGCGCGTGGCGGCGGCAGGCGATGCGACGCGCCGTCAACCGATGGGCGATACCGCACGCTGCGCTTGGCTGCCTTTGGCCTTGTGACCGCGATAACGGCGCGAAATCTTTGACAGGAAACTTCCACCATCTCCGTTACCCGCACTCTCCGTCCACCACCCCCCCTTCTCTCGATCATACGCCCCCTCCTCCGCGTTGTCGTGAGTATGTCGTTTTGTACATCGTTGTCGCGCTAGTCGTAGGATTCGCATATTTCATGAGCGCGAATCAAAAATCGAGTTTGGATGAGAGGGCGGAAGGGGGGGGGGGTCGAGCCACGAGAGATTGCTCTATCGGCGGCGCGGTGACATGCCAATGCAGCGGGGGTAGTCTACGCTGCCGGGCGCTTGCTTGACGGACGGACGAACGGACTCGGACGCATCGATGGATCGCGGCTCCTACGAGCGTCTCTAATGACTTATGATTCCGCGCCGCGCCATGCTCTATCGCCATTCCGATTGGTGTCGGGATGTCGTGCGGGTTGCCGGGCGCGGGTATACGGCAAGACGGCACGGCGCGCCGCGGCATCCACCGTTTCTTCCCGTTCGTTCCCTCTCTCCTTCCTCATTCTGTATATCCTCTTCCCCCTTCATCATACCGCGCGCGTCCCCCCCACCCAACGTCTCGCCGACTCTGTCTCAGTCTCAGTCTCTCTCTCTCTCTCTCTCTCTCTCTCTCTCTCTCTCTCTCTCTCTCTCTCTCTCTCTCTCTCTCTCTCTCTCTCTCTCTCTCTCTCTCTCCCTTCAGCCCCGAGGTAGCTCGGTCGCGGGGCTGGCTCACTGCTCACTGCACTGCTCAGGCTTAACTGTTCAGTGGTTCAGCGTGTTCGTTGACCCCATTTCCTTCCCAGACCGCAAGTCGCGGGATCGCTTGCGAGCGCTGTATACACCGACCGTTTTAAACTCTCTTCTATGTTCCATGAATATTCGCGTAATTATATCCGTCTCCGTAGCGGTTATTTCCACCCCCTTGCTCCCCCCACCACCAACGACCCACCACCCGCCACCCATCCCCCGCGCCCCTCGCGTCCACCATTCTCCCTTCTTCACCAATCCTTAAGCCCCCGCGACACCACTTTACCTAAGTTTTTAATGCTTACAAGTTTTGCCTTTTCCATGAAGCCAGGAGTCAAAAGAGAGGGAGAGAGAGAGTGTGTGTGTGTGAGAGAGAGAGAGAGAGAGAGAGAGAGAGAGGAGAGAAAGCGGAAGACTGGAGCGGAAGGCTACTCCTGCAACAAAATTCTACCCCCTTAACCTCCCTCTCCATTTCCCACCCCCCGAACGTCCACATCCGCCCCGTGTTCCGACGTTGGCTTTGGTGCTGCCTGCGTGCAGTCGACAGTTGTCTCTTAGAGCAGTGTTGCCGCATCCGGGGGCTTTTTCTATGCGTTCTTATGGGAAAAGCCGCAAGATCTATCTGGCAACACTGTCTTAGAGTCTTAAAACAGTATGCGCCGGCACTGAGTAGAATAGTAATTAAAATGAAAACCTCAAGAAAAGAATGTTTTCATCTCCTTCCGAGATCTGCAAGTCACAGTCACGCTCAGCATACATAAAAATGTGTCTGTGTCCGCACTAACCGAATTATGTCAGAGTAAATTCAATGTAGACATGAAAGCATCGGTGATTTTTTAACTTGACGATTTTTTAACGCGATGTTTTTTAAACGCTAAGGTACTATCGACGAATTAAAGATTGTCGCGAGATTTTAACACATTTTCAGTTATGGTTGTGAATGTAGGACTGATCAGCAACGGTTTTCCCGCCTTACCCGCACAGCCCCTTTCACGCCTGCAAGGTGTGAGGAGTATGAAGAGTGGCCGAACCAGAACCTTAAAGGCGAAACTTAGCTCGTGAAAATCTCGCTACAATCTTTAATTCGTCGATAGTACAAGCAGAGCCATTGGTCCTGCGCCGACGATTCGACGCAACCCACATTACACGTTGCCCGAACTTTTCTCGGTCTTGAGAGAACAAAAGAAAAGAAAGATAAGAGAGCGTTTGTTTTACGTGTAGTGCGGGTTGCGTCGAATCGTCAACGCAGGACTAATGGCTCTGCTTGTACATAGCGCCAAAATGAGCTATGGAATATTTTTGATTCCACAATGGCACGGTCACTTGATCACAACCAGTGGTGGATCCAGTAGCGTCGCGTGAGTTGCAATATATCGATTCTCCTCCATTTAAAACCCATAAAAACAATCGATTTTCAGGAGGTTCACTGTGCACCCCCCAAAATCGATTGTTTTTGTAGATTTAAATGGAAGAAGAATCAATAGATTGTAGTGAACGCCACGCTACTGGGTGGATCCAGACAATTTTTCTGAGGAGAGGGCAAAAGGGTCACGCCTATGCAATTTTAAATATTAAGAATCGCAAGAAGTAATTTTGACCTATTATCCGTTAAAAAATGCAAAATTTGAGGCTTTGATCCGCCTCTAGTTACAACCAGAGACTTCAGTAGTCTATTTCTGTTCACGTGACCGAGTTCTCTTCCGTGCACACTGAAAAAAAAGCAATAGTCATAATACCAGATTCTAGTCATATTACCAGAAGCACAACGATATGGGAACGACTGAAAGTCTAGCTATTTCACCCAGAGCTGCCGATTTGCGTAGATTTAATGACATTTTTAAATCCACCGATGATTCCTCCGATTGAGAAAAGATTACAGAGTTTAGCTCAGTGTATGACTGTAATGCACAAAAATACTCTGATCTGTAATCTTTTCTCAATAGGAGGAAACGCCGTTAATTAAGTAAAATATACCTGTTGAGAAAAGATAAAAGACGCTAGTATTTTCGTGCATTACAGTCACACACTGAGCTAAACTCTGTAATCTTTTCTCCACCGGTGGAATCTTCGTTAAATTTCAAAATGCCATTAAATCTACGCAAATCGGCAGCTCTGATTTCACCAGACAATGGGTCTGTTTCAAACTTTTGCTACAACAATATAGAGTGTTAAAATCTAAAGCAAAATCACTTGAAAAGTCCATTGGTGGTATCAGAAAGTCATAAAATGCAGTATAAAACTCACAAGAGGTGTTTAACTGAAACCCAAGATGGTGGTAAAATATCGAGCAACCTGTTTGCACGCACCGTGAACATCCATGATGGCCAACGTTAACAACCTCACACCATTGGAGGTTATGAGTTTGTTTGCGTTGTGATTGGTTGTGATCGATGTTGTGAGGTTGGCCATCTTGGATGTTTATGGTGCTTGCACACATGTTGCTCGATATTTTACTGCCATCTTGGATTCCAGTTAAATTCCTTTTGTGAGTTTGTTATTGCATTTTATGACTTTCTGCTGCCACCAATGGACTTTTCACGCGATTTTACATGAGATTGTTCACTCTATATCGCTGTAGCAAAAGTTTATAACAGACCCATTCTAGTGTTAATACTACCAGAGTATGGTCATAGAATTAGAATTTCCTAAAAAATTTCAAGAACTATGGTACAAACACTAAAATTCTGGTAATTGTACTATCTCTTACATAGGTTCACTTATTATGCGATGCTTTTCGTAATCTTTTTTTTCAGGGCATGTACCTGGCATGTACCTGTGCCTGTCCTAGAGGCGTGCTTGTAAACACTAAAAACCTGAGTGAATGAAAACAAGTATATCATCCAAAATTGGTGACTTGTGTTGGCGTTATCGGTGAATTATTTTATTTGTAGTTTTTTTTTTAGAAAACAAGGTATAAACTAACTTAATTAACTTAGAGCTTTGTAATAACATAACGCGTCGTGGAACCTTTTTTATCGGCATTTCACTTGGTTCCACTGTGTACAAACTTACAAACATCAAATTCAAGAAAACCTATGCAAATTTGATCCCATATTTGACTACTTTATTCACCTCAAATCGATGCAACAGCCAATCAGAGCCAATCAAATCGAATTGGCAGTTTCCGTCATAATTTCAATTAGAGCAACAGTTTGAAACGGATTATATTAATGTTGAGAAAGACGTAATGGAATGTATCCATGGGCAGTTAAGTATTTTGATTCATGTATCCGGATATACATATAAGAAGAAAAAAGAAAAAAAAACACATCTGTCCTAAAAATTATGTGATATTTTTGTTATGGCATTTCTTATGAAATTTTTCAATTAAAACATTTTTCATAATGGAAAGTTATTCTAAAAATGTGATAGATATTACTGATAAGAGATACGTTACCCGGAAATAAAACTGTAACTGTTGCGTAAGAAAACTTAGCGTGACGGAAAATCAGCATATGTGCTGTTTTAATAATTCCATACGAATCTACATCCTTGAGCGAATCCGTGATTGGATCAAATTAATTAATTAATTAATTAATTGGAGTATATATTCTTGATATTACTAATGAAATGCTTCCAATTTTTTAAATTCAACTATGGCAACAAAAATTCGAGCTAGCAGGCATTGTTCAGAATTAAAAACTACCTGCGATCTCGCATTTAACAGCACCGATAACTACGAAGCAAAAAAAAAAAAAATCACTCGAGATTTTTCCAAACGATAAAATTCTACTTCTATTCTAATATTCTAGGAACGAATCTACTTCTAAAATAATGTTAGAATGAACGCTACTGCGGTAAGTATCTACTTGAACTAATTCTAATTGAATGAAGCTGTCGAAAAGGTTAGGACACATGAAAGGGGCAGCTGATGGGTACCACGTACGCAACTCTTTCAATTAGAGCTTTCTTCTGAGACGTCAATTGCAACGTATTAATATATGCTATTGTTAAGTTTTACGAAATTCGTAAATCCAAGACTTACTGTAATTCAAGTTTTGACGCATGTGCCTGAGTGATTTGATAAACGGCTTAAACTGTGACACTTAGATAATTTTTTCGTTTGATGTGAGACGTGGCGAATAATATTCTACCCGGAGAAAAAGACTTCCAACGAAATCACCATTAAAACCATCAAAGTTCTTGATAAAGTGCGGAGAGTTCATAAATGATGTTAATTTTATAACCGTTTAGAAAAAAAGATGCTTGGCGAGTTTGAAAATTTTAAAAGACTATGTTTCTATTTTTTTTTTTTTTTTTTTTTTGATACTTTTAATTGATATCACTATCCTCCATGGAAAGCTCTCTACCAAAAACATGCATTAAATCCGTTTTTTTGTGATGTGTTCAACTGAACCCATTTATTGGTCTGAACATTAAATATTTGTTCACTCATTCACTATTAATGACTCAAGTCCCAGCCGATTATCCTTCACCGCTCCCATCATTCCCGTTTCGACGCACAGTGGGTCAGGTTAATGAGAGAGGCTGGACACTGCGTGGGAGCTTTAAATGCTTTTTTCTTTGTTAATACACAACGGGGTTGTCTGAAGGTATGTTTCGTTGGTTTTATTTTAAAATTCCTCACATACAAAGGCTATCCCGTAAATATCCGGACTGACGCTGTAACTCAAAAAGTAAGTGATTTATTAAGCAACACTTGGCCTCATTTAAAAGAAAAAGTATAAACAAATAGATTGAGATCAAAATCAGCTCATTTGAACAAAAATTGACCAAGTTATGGCAGTTTGAACATAGGATGTAAGGAAACATTTTTTTTTTTTTTTTTTTTTAGCAAAAATTGATTCTCATCAAAATTTACAAACTCTTCATCACCGCTATCCTCGGAATCTTCAAGCTTCTCTCGCTCTTTTACAAAGTATCTTCCTTTGAATCTTATGCAGCGTTCCTTCTATTTTTGAACCATATAGTCTTCTTGAATTCTTCCTGAGGGATGCTTTTGAAGAATTTCTGGACTTCATTCTGGATTGCTGCCCGTGTTTCGAATCGCTTGCCGCGGAGAGCTGTCTTTAATTCCGGGAATAGCCAGAAATCTCAGGGATAGCCAAATTCGGTCTGAACGGTGGATGTCTGGTCGTTTCAACTTACAACTTGTCAAGTCGTCATCAACGTTGTCCAGTCATTTTTGTTGTAAACAGAACCCCTGGAAAGTTATACGGGCTAGTTCTACAAAGAAAAAAAAATGTTCTAAAAACGGTAGGGTGTTTCCTTACATCCCATGTTCAAACTGCCATAACTTGGTCAATTTTTGTTCAAATAAGCTGATTTTGATCTCAATCTGTTTGTTTTTACTTTTTTTTCAAATGAGACCAAGTTTTGCTTAATAAATCACTTGCTTTTTGAGTTACAGCGTCAGTCCGGATATTTACGGGACAGCCTTTGTAAAACACCCTGTTCAGTTTATTTTTTGGCCATTTGCCTTAAATTTGCCTGAAAAAAATATTTCAAATTTGCATTTTTCCAGTCATATATTCCATTTCCGACCCCTCTCATGGACTCGCTCCACTGTGAGACGATTTTAAAAGGAGAAAGGCAGACATAATTTGGAGCGTGATTGAATGACCGCGAGCAAAGGATAGGAAAAATGGTGGTAGGGCGGAAGGGGGGAGGGGGGAGGAGGAGGGGAGGGGGGACCTTGAATGCTTAACGTGGTAGTCAGAGTAAAATAAATTGGCCTGATGTTCATGCAACTCAGAAGCTAATCTTCGGACGATGCTACGATGCTTGTGGAAGTAATACCGCATTCGAAGCGCGTTGCATTGGCAGGAAAAAAAAAAAAAAAAAAAAATGAAGGCGGAAAAATCACGTACCTGAGGGAAATATTCTCTCGGCGAGTGAGAGAGCAATGTATATTAATGGGTAAGGGGAGGCGAAAGATAGAGAAAGAGAAAGAGAAAGAGAAAGAGAACAAAAATTGGTTTAAAGAACGATGACGTCATTGCAATAGAACAAGACAAGAAGGGAGGGGTCCGCGGTTGGGGGGGGGGACTACCAGGATGAGAAATAGTTGAGGATTTCGCGGATAAGCTCAGTCAGATCGGCTGAATTTTGCAGACCTCTGCATACAACCAGGACGACTAAAACTGTGAAACTAGTCACGACCAGTCGCCACGAATCAAACATGGTTGTCAGATGTGGTTATGGCAAATTAAATTTAATTCAATCGTGTTAAATTAAACTCTTTCCTTGAGAGGAGTTGCGCAAATTTTCCGCGACAATCAGCATTCGCTTCAGCGCGTCCACCGTTCGCGTCACGGCGCGGCACGTCGGACGTTTTAACCGAAGACACGGGACTCGATTGCACTAGTTCGCAATTAATGGTTTGAAGGGGGTTTCCTATAGTTTATTATTTTGATTCCATTTCCTTTTCTCTCGCCAGTCAAAGGTTTCTTTTTCGCTGACTCCAAAACCAAATCCCGAACGGACGGTACGGTTCGGCAAAGTTTCGTTTAATGAAGCAACACGGTCTGTTTCTCTGTTCGAGAGGCATGAAAGAATATCTGAAATGAACAGAGAAAGAAAATAATAGCACTTAGAGAGATACAAACATATAATTAACCCTTGAGTGCCAAAAAAAGGGGGGCTGAACTTCCACCCAGACTATAGATTTTTAAAGATGAAAAGCTACAATGTCAAAAAATAATCTCGAACTTCCATATGTATTCCTCGATAAAAGTATTCATAAGCTTTCCACAGAAAAGCGTAAAAGTCCATCAAATTTTCCCGTATCAAGAAAGTCGAAAAGGTGAAAATTCGACTCCCTTCGAGCATCAACGTATTTTGAACCAGTTTGGATGAAGAAAATATTATTCTTCATATGATTTTGATCTTAATTTTCTTCCCTATAGACGGTTTTAGTGATGACTTGGTGATGACGTCCTCCGGTGATGAGAGTTCCGAGCCAAGACAAACTGTCTTTCTTACTCTCACGTAACCCCCATGTATTGCTATCTCACTCTCATTCCAAAAATCATAGATACATAGAGAAAATACGATAGCGATCATTTTTTTTTTTTTTTTTTTTGGCAGAAATAAAATTTTCGGAGCATTTTAATGCAAGTTTGATACTTTGATAGTAAAATGTCGTAAAGCAACACCTTATAAACGAATTTCTAGACTAGAAAAAGATGGGTTGGTATACATGGCCGTCACGGGAGAGTGAGTGAGATAGTTTGGAACGCTACGCGAGTTTTGTCAGTACCGGTTGCGACCGATGAGTGCATTGTTGTTCTTGTTGGCTAACCGCTGACTTCGCACTAAAACCGGCTATAGTCTCAGAATATGTATCTTTTAAAGGGTTGTCATACATATAACATATAAATTCTTAAATTATAAGAAATCAAAGGAACGTTTGGTACAGTTTTATGGAATATTTAAACTTAGCACTTTTTTGGAAATGTCTTCGCAAAACGTTTAAAAATCAAACGATTTGAAGGCAGTAGACAGTGTAGACATATTATTATTATTCCTCAGAGAATACTAGACATTATGATTTTTATAAATTTGATTTACATTTATTAAAAAACAACCCATCATGCAATGGTCTGAAGTTGAGGTGAAAATTCACCCGCCCATCAGGAAGTGTAAAGTACCTAGAGCAATGAGCTTGCAAGGGTTAATCATAAAATACACAAATTCAAAAAAGGCCTTTAAGTAGGATTCGAAATTATTCTTGGGCTTGTCAGTTTTGGTGCTACGCTCTCAAGCAGCTCTTTGCTGTTTAGCTTGATGAGTTTTGACTTGATTTGTAGAATTTTTAGCTTAAAAACAGATTTTGTTTTGAGATGTGCCTCTTTGGGCTTTACAAGGAAATTGTAATCAAAACCGAATGATAATTTTCTCAAAATATCTTGCAATCTTTTCATACTTTTACAGGCCTGAGTTTCGCTTTTAACGTATACAGAGTGTTCAAAAAGTCCGCCCCCCCCCCCTATGTAACTTTTGAATGGCTGTAGATAAAAAAACGAAACTCGGAGGATGTTTATAACTTAATGGGAACTACTTTTTGGCGTATCCAAAATTTCCAAAGGGCATCCCTAAGGGGGGGGGGGTTTCGCCCCCTAACTGTCTAATTTAGATTTCGATTTAGATTCGAAACAAGTTTAGCAAAAAGGAGAGAAGGAAAGAGAGGAAGAGAGAGAGAGAGAGAGAGAGAGAGAGAGAGAGAGAGAGAGAGAGAGAGAGAGAGAGAGAGAGAGAGAGAGAGAGAGAGAGAGAGAGAGAGAGAGAGAGAGAGAGAGAGAGCGCGAGAGAGAGAGAGAGAGAGAGAGAGAGAGAGAGAGAGAGAGAGAGACAGAGAGAGACGGAGACAGAGAGACAGAGAGAGAGACAGAGAGATACGGTGAAGTGGGTTGATCGTTATGGAGAAAGCAAAGCACATAAAAAAATCATATCGATGAAGAACAGATATTAATTGTGAGCGTGACGTTTATTAGAAATGAGCATTGGACGGTGAATCATACCCCTGTTATAATGGAAGGGGACTAGTACTGCTAAGTGCGGCCGCCTTGCCCGAACTCCCCTTATTTTAGCATCCCAAGTTAGAATCCATAATAGAGGAACACTCCTTTTTCTGATCTCACCAAACGCTGATCAAAGCAGCATCTCGTAGTCACAAGCACTTGGGGGGGGGGGGGGGGGGGGGGGGGGGTTAAGTACTCTATCCCTTCTCCCTGCTTATTTTGAGACGGAGTCCAAAAGAGGGACAAAAAATTACAGCTCCTACTATCCCTAATAATCCTTCCATCAAACTCAAATGTCTTCGTTATGATTCCTCAACCTTGGGAAAAACAAGGGTAAATAACGGGAAGCAGTCATCACTCTCGACCCCCTCCCCCCTCCCATCCAGCCAGTTTCATATTGTCCATGTAAACCCGCGAAAATTAGTATTGAAAATTATCAGTTGCCCTCGGCCTTTTCCGGGAGGTTTAAATGGACTAAATGCAATGTTATTAGATTGCACGCTCCATCACTGGCTCTGGAATAACCCCGAATAGAAGCCCTGCTGCACTTGCTGCAGGATGATTCTGCTCGTTTGGACGAGACGAGACGAGATAGCGAGAATCGACCAATCCTATTGGTTTAAATGGCGTCACGTGACAGATTTGAAGTCATTCAAGCGGGTAATGAACGGGTTATAAGAGTCATTCTTTTCAAATTCATGACTCTTAACCCGTTCATTACCCGCTTGAATGACTTCAAATCTGTCACGTGACGCCATTTAAACCAATGGGATTGGTCGATTCTTGCTATCTCGTCTCGTCTCGTCCCGTCCAAACGAGCAGAATCAGCCTGCTCAGGTCGTTTCAAATCACCCTCTCCGCTAAGAAATCACATAAACATTTCGATGTCTGTCACCGCATTCGATATACAAACCGATCGACAAAAGAAGACCCTTGATTCAATGGAGGCCTAGCTCCCTTTTTCTCCGCCTACCCTCCCTCACCTGGGCTGCCGTTTTGCGTATAATAAATGCTATTTTTCTATTCACCGATGATTCCACCGGTTGAGAAAAGATTACACAGTTCAGTTCAGTGTATGACTGTAATGCACGAAAATACTCTGATCTGTAATCTTTCTTTAATCGGTGGAAACTCCGTTGCTTAATTAAAATATCCGCAAGTTTTTTAAAGTCATCGACGACTCCACCGGTTGAGGAAAGATTACAGATGCGAGTATTTTAGTTTATTATAGTCATGCACTGAATTGAACTGTTTAATCTTTTCTCAGCCGGTGGAATCATCGGTGAATTGAAAAATGCGATTGATTATACGCAAAACGGCAGCCCTGTCCCTCACACAATTTTGTACCGACGCGACGCACAGTGTATCGGGACATGGAATTCTCCGGACTTAGTTTTACGAATAAAAACAAACGATTATGAGCAATAAATAGCAATATAAATTAAAAGTGTGTGAAACTATTCATTTTAAAGCTTAAAATGAGTCAAATGATATCGCTTTTCTTAAGAATACCGACACTAAAACGCTTTTAAATCTGAAAACCAACAATTTTTTATGTACGGAAAAATCCATATTTCGACGCAATGTGTGACGTACTCTATGTGGTCTGAAATCGTCAGAAAGTGGCTATAAATTCAGAAAGTGAATTTTTCATCAATTTCATCATTTATAAACTTTCAAGACCAATTCTAATTGCAGAGCATACTTTTAGCAAGTAATTTAAACCTAGGAACATCACCGTAATGTTCATGCAATAGAGCTCTTGCACGGTTTTGCTGTAGGCAAATGGAGTATCAATTCCAATGTAAAATGCTGCGAAAATAACGATGAGACCGTTAAAAAAGTCTAAAACTCACTCCTCGCTGAGGAAACTTAACTTGAAATTTCGGGTGACCACCCTTGCATGTATGCACCAACCTCGGATTCGGACCCCAAACAAAAGAACATAACCTACGAATTTGAAAAATGGGATTAATGAATTTGCTTTCAAAAAGTAAATTTGAAAGGAATTAAAGGTCCATTTATACACATTTTGTCACTAGGAGCACGCGGTGATAACTACAGAAAAGTTCGACGTTGCGTGATAAACGAGGAAGACGGCACTTAACTTCATGTCCTGTTCATTTGTTTGGGGTCCGAATCCAAGGTTGGTGCATACATACATGCGGAAGGGTGGTCACCCGAAATCTAAAGTTAAGGGGATACCCTGGTCAAATTTTCGAAAATTTTGACTTTTTTTTTTTTTTTTTTACCTATTTTGTAGACGAGATTCTCCTGGTTAAGACCATGTTTTATTTATTTTTTTTTTTCAACTTAGTCTGAAATATTTTTAAACATTTTTTTGAAATTGGATAGTTCCTACGATATCTTTATTTCTACTTTTTTTTCGATGACTTTTGCATTTTGGAACAGTCACATCTCGAGATCTATTATAGCTAGAGACTTCAGTTTTTTAAAAAAAAAAAAAAAAAAAAAAAAAAAAAAAAAAAAAAAAAAAAGCAAAATTTTCTGTACTATGGGCTCACAGAGCCATTTTTAGGTGTTTGCAATAATTGAGTGGTCAAGTCAGTTGAAACATAAATATTTATTGGCAAATTTTATTGAGTTTTTTAAAAGTTATAAAAAAAAATAGTAGATCATTAATATCTCTCTCTTCCTCTCTGTGAGCCCATAAAGCAAACTCTCGCCTTTAATTTGAGCCTATGTAGAAGTAAATTGAATGCCTACAACTTGAGATCTGATTGTTCCAGTAAAAGCATATTTTTAGACATTATTCAACCATATCAGGGGTAGGTATACAACCAGCACAAAAAAAAAATTGGTATGGGGTTTGAATGTGTACCTTGACACCTAAAGCATTTTGGGGGTGGTAGAATCAATAGGAGGGAAACAATATTTCGACCTGGGTACCCCATTTTAAGTTTTCTCTGCGAGGAGTGATTTGTAGACTTTTTTTTATGGTCTCGTCGTTATTTTCGCAGCATTTTACGTCAGAATTGATAGGCCATTTGTCTACAGCAAAACCTTGCAAGAGCTCCATTAAGCTTTTAAAGGTGAAAAAACGATGTTTTTTTTGTTTACTCTTTTCCCCACTGATTTGTGGCCAATTTAGTTTCGATCCCGGACCATTGTGCGACATAGAAGGCACTCTTGATCACCCCTTTTACGCTTCTTCGGGTAGATTTACATCCGCAGAGTTCGACTGGCGTGGCAGTATCGGTATATGGGTAGAAGTAATTTATCTGATTCGTTTCCTGTTCCTCTTTTATTCACGGTCCCTTATTGTTAGTGGGTGGGGGGGGCAGAATATGAATATTTGCCGGCAATAGGGGAAACGTCACGTGACGGGGGAGGGGGGAAGAAGGGTGTATTTTTTGTGTGAGCTCTGAGCTGTGTGCTGTCTGAGCGGTGTGGTATTGTTGTCTGCGATGGAGAATGTGTTCATGTGTAGTGGTGAACTATATCACTATGGCATCGATCGGTTTCATAGAAGTGCCAGAGTACGTACCCGCGAGTACGTTGTGAGTAGCCCGTCCTCCTCTCAATTTGTCTCTTTTAAGTACTTGGATTTCGCGACCCCCCACCTTCCCACCTCCTTATCCTCCCCTCCCCCTCTCCCCCTCTCCTTTTATCCCCTCCCCTCCCATCACCTCCTCGTGACGCCCTGCCTCCCTTCTCAAGAGCAAAGCTTACACAAAGGGAAGCGATGATGGTAAAAGCATCTAACAATACAAAGCCACTTGCCTTTGCCTCCCATACTTCAAATTTTATATCAGCGTCGCACACCTCTTATAAATATATAAATACATATATTTTCTACGCTCCTTTTGACACCTCTTTCCTCAAGTTGATTTTTTTCATAAATTCGGCCCCTCACTAATTTAATAATTATATTTGAAAGTTCCAGTTAGAGTTCGTCGTTTCAAATGCGAAGGCAGGGTGTCAGTCGGCCTATGACCTTTAGCTCTTCTGGGATGTCAACATTTAGTGACGCAGCGTGGAATCATGCAACGTAGAGTTTTGTCCATTTGAACCATTTCAAAAGGTCGAAGTCGCCGTTCACTAGATAGTTCGATGTTTTTTATGGAATCGAATGCGGGGGCGGGGGGGCATGGGCGCCCGCAGAAAAATTTACAAGGGGGGGCAAAATTGTTGAACCCCAATGGAAGGTCTAGGGGGACCCCCCCCCCTCCGAGGAAAGAGAGAATTTTTTTTTTTTTTTTTTTTTTTTTTTTACAAATAGTGTACAATTATTAAGCCATTTTAGATGTATCCAAATAATAATAGTAATAATTTTAACGTGTTTGATATCATAAAAACGGACAACAGATGATAATAATGGTAAGTAAATCTATAATTTTACTATTCCTTGCAAAAAGTGAGTTAAAATTACAACATAAACTAATAATAAAGTTCGTCAACTACATTACTCCTTAGATTCACATTTCATTTTCTTTTGGTCCTTTCATTTTTCTTCGTGAAATTTTGACTGTTTTGAATTCCAGGGGGGAGGCAATTGCTCCCATTTGCCTCCCCCCACCTCCCTGCGGGCGCCCATGGGGGGGGGGGGGGGGGGAGCGTTGCCAGCTAGATGACAAGCTTCATAACTGTCAACATGAAACCATACGAAACCGGCGTTACACCGTGCTATTTGGCAACGTGGCAGTTCGTCCATTTAAACTCATGAAAAAGATCGAACTATCCGGTGAGCACCTTTGCATGCGACCTTTTATATGGGTTTAAATGGACACGTTACAAACACAACTTCTGATTAGCCCACTGGATACCGCGCCCGAGTTTATTCGTTTTTGGATCAAAACCTGATGCTCCGCCCTAACTCTCAATTTCTCATCGGTAGTAAGGGTGACTCAACATTATTGACATTATCAAAATAATATTCAATCAAGTGCCTTCAATTAGATGGGTATGCAAAATTACCACATGCTAATAGGAATATTTAACTACCCATACTGAATTTGAGCGAGCTAGAGTTGAATTCTTTAAGTTCCTAACCTTGTAGTGAAAAGGTTGAGAAGCTTAAACTCGCCAATTTTGCCCTGATTATGTTGTGCTCTGATAGGAAAAATGATTGGTCATAAAAATAGGGTCATCTCATTTCAGAGAGCCCTCCACTCTTGACACTCACGCTGCGCCTATGGAAATATATCTATGGCTCTCTGAGTAAGTTTATTTAATACAAGACTGGCTAATTACTATGAATTTGTTTTAATTTTATTTCATTTATCTTTTATTCCGATGCATCTTGACATTTGCAATGTTTCTATGGTAGTGTTTTGGCTAACATTAATTTTACTTTTAACAAGGAACGTTCTGGAAATTCCTGATGAAAGAAGCCATGCATTCTCTTCAGTAATTTCATTCTAAATTTCAAAAAACTCAACTGAATGTACCGTGTGAAAAACTGAAACACTCATGGAAATTGGATCGTTGCACGAACGAAGCGTTTAAATATTATATTATACTTATATTATTACAAGCTACAAGTAATTTTCAAGAATTGAAAAATAAATGGATCAAATTCTACTCCCTTCTCAGGTTCAGTTGGATTAAGTATGTCATAAATGTCAATTGAGCAAAACGCTAATGCGTTGAAAGTCTGACGGTGAAGTGAAACATAAAAAAAATAAAAAACGCGTGGGTGAAATAACTGTGAACACAATACAAGGGCGTTCGCATCGGGGAACAAGGGAGACACCCCCCCCCCCACCTCCTGGAATTCAGAACAATCAAAATCTTACGATAACGAATGAAAGGATTAAGATAAGATCAATTACTGATTAAATAAGTAAAAGCTTACGAACTTAATTAATTGAATAAGTTTAGTTCGTTTTTTGCAAGGAATAGTTGTAATACGCATTTTTCTTATTATCATATTTTTCTTCATTATATCAAAAACCTAAAAAATATCACTATCATTGATTGATTCATCATCTACAAAAGTGTACCATTTGGAAGAAAAATTCAATTTTTTCTCTTTTTTTGAGGGGGGGGGGGCGGAGAGAGAGAGAGAGAGAGAGAGGAGTCCTCCAGGAAAAACCAGTCACAATAGGTGGTGTCTCCTACACCTCCTTTAGAGGTTCAATAATTACCCTCCTCCACTGGCAATTTGTCTGCGAGCGTCCATAATCAGGAGAAAAATGTCATACTTATTACGTGTTTGTTTTCACTTCGGAACCGCTAAAAGTCTCGCAAACAAAGGCAGCCTCTATCTATAATCTATTGGTGAATTTCAAAATGTAAATTGGATCAAATTAACCCTCTAGGGCTAGGTTAGTTAAAAAAAAAGCCACTCTTCCGTTTATAAAGGGAAGGAACTGTTCGTACTCAAAGGAGTGGAAATTGCCTGTACGACACATTGAAGGCGCTCAAAGAATTAAGTAAAGCTGTAATGTAATTAAGTAAAATGAAGCTGATCAAACTAACCATACAATACAGGGGCCAGGTTAATTCATAGGAAAGCCACTCTTCTGTTTATGTAAGGAGGGTAGTTAACTGTTCGTACTCAAGGGAGTTGGAATTGCCTATACGATACATTGGGGGCGCACAAAGAAAAAACAATATGAAATAGACTAGAAGAGAAAAACGAGTAGACTAGCGCTTGGCCCGGAAGGGATTATTCCTTGTTGCGTTTTTCATCATTTTCTTGAGTTCATTAATCTCATGAGCCTCGTGCTGCGCTGACATGAGGAGTGAAAAACGATGTTTATAGGCAATGTTGTTGAATCATTTTTTTCCGTGTTGGCATGATCAGTTTTTCGAATGTCTCTTTTAGAATGATAATTTTACTGACTCAAAGGTATCGTTATGACTTATTTTGAGATTGATCATTAATAACCATTAAAACTGCAGATTAGAAGAGTGGATGGACAATATCCGACACATTTTTTAACAATGTTCCCTAAAATTTTATTTTCACCTAAGTTTTATTGCAAAAATCAATTTCCCCTTATCGGATCAGTGATCTTGGAGATTTATGATATGAATCCCCGTATTTATAAACATGTTTATAGTTCTTCACATTTTTTTTATAAACGTGTTAAGTTTTTCAAATTTTTCATCGTCTCTATGTCTCTGAAGAGGATACAAATTCAAGAACTACTTTTTCGACTACAGCCAAATGTTTAACATATCATTCTATGTGGTCCTAATGTTAACCAAATGCTTCTAAAGCAATATTTTTGAATGACACGTCAATAAAAACAGGGCAATGAGCCCTTCCAAACTGCAACTTTTAATTGCAAAAAAAAACAAACGAAACGCCCAGGTGCAACATTTCGTTCCTCTCGCGGGTGTACATTGGAGTACTATGACAAATCTTTGACAGAATGATAGATTGGTAGAGTCATTGGTGGATCCAGCCTTCGTGAACGGGGAGGGGGGACTTGGAATTTTTGCCCCCCGGTAACTCACATTTTGTTTTTTCTCTCTTTCTTTCATCCTTCCCCCTTCCCCCCGTTTTTGGTCGAACGGTGAGGCGCCCCACAGTGTTCGGAGCGACCCGGATCTTTGGCAGAAACCTCAAATTTGAAATCGGCTCAGAAGTGGGTTTAAAGGCCTTACGTCCCTATTAAAGGGTCTAGAACACGCATTTTAGCCATATTTTATGAATTTGGAAGTCCCAATTATGCCCCCATAGACATGTGAAAGTACAGGGTTTGACGCGAATTTTAAGGCAACTTGGGTAGGGTAACTTCTGATAGTGAAAAAACAATACTCTTTTACTTATATTCCAATTTAGACTTGTGTACTTCATTTAGGACATATGAGCTTACTTTTAGGCCATTTAAACATTTATTTCATGTTTATTGTGAGGGGGGTTGGACCCCTCAAAAATCGACTTTTCATGTGCACTTACGCCCTTTTTGGAGGACGTTTAAAAAAATGCCTCGCATTTCTCCGCAAATCTAAGGCAAAGATCGTTTAGAGAAACGTTTTTTCTGAACTATCCAACAATAAAACCTTGCCCGAACTTGCCTCCTTTTCATATTTTTGTGTTTAAAAGTGGCTCAGCGGCTTGTGTGGGACTTAGTCATTTTCACGATCGTGAGATGAGCCATGTTCGCGTGTCAATATCTATTTTGCTTTGCATTGCTCCGGAGAAATATGGCTAGGAAAGCTCAGAAAAACATTTTTTTTTAACGTTCCAACAACAATTTTCTGCCCGAACCTGCCCCTCTTTCTTATTTTTGGGTTCAAAAGTGGCTCAGCGGCTTGTGTGGGACTTAGTCATTTTCACGATCGTGAGATGAGCCATGTTCGCGTGTCAATATCTTTGTTGCCTCGCATTGCTCCGGAGAAATACGGCTAGGAAAGCTCAGTAAAACATTTTCTTTGAACGTTTCAACAACAATTTCCTGCCCCTCTTTCTTATTTTTGGGTTCAAAAGTAGCTCAGCGGCTTGTGTGGGACTTAGTCATTTTCACAAAAATAAAAATAAAAATTTCTTAATGAAATCTAAAATTAAATCTGATATCAAAAATGAAATCTACGACGTAAAGAACCCTCAAGTACCAAGTTTCAATGAATTTTGAACATTCTAGAGGTTTCTGCCAGGGATCCGGGTTGCTCCGAACACTGTGCGCCCCCCCCCCGTAACCACCAATACTCAATAGGATGAATTTGCTCCACCATCGTAGAATCTTTCCTGAAGCACTTGATAGTCTTATTTTTTTTTCTCCAGAAAAGCTTGCTCCAATGGAGATATATATTTTCCACTAATTTCCATTTCCCTTTTCACTCTCAAAATCGGGCTAATGGCGGAGAGACGCAAGTACCATGGGAGACTCCTGCCCAATTTGAGACATATCTCTGTGTTTCCAGAGAGAAAGTGACAAATTAGGCACCAGGAATCTCCCATGATGGGAGATTGAGTCTCTGAATAGTCAAATCTGATGCAAAACCCAGCAAAAATAACAAAAATCACGCTAAAAAGTCTTAAATTCAGTAATAAACTTACAAAACTGCTGAAACGGCTAGACCGTAATGGTGGAGCTACGCAGGTATCATCGATAGATAGATATATGTCTTACACCAAAAACACCAAAATTCAGACTGTTGCAACTACCCCGTTCAATCATTTATTCAGGGGCTTAATTAAGTTTAGCTTCCATTGATGAAAATATATATTAATTATTCAATCAATCTGCTTAAGTATAGTGCAACGATATCGGAATACACTTCACCTAAACCCTCTAAGGACTAGGTTAATTAAAAAGACGCCAATCTTCCGTTTAAATAGGGAAGGTAGTTAACTGTTCGTACTCGGGGGAGTTGAAATTGCATACACGATACATCGAAGGCGCCCGAAGACATCTTTATCTCGTACATGTTTTCATCAATAGTCGCGTTTATCCGAAATGAAGACTGAAACGATCTGAAGTAGACTAGAGAAGAAGAACGAGTATACTCGGGCTTGGCCCTTAAAGGGTTAACAATTTTTTGGAAAATGATCAAGTTTATTTTGATGATTCGAGCCTTAGAAATTGTCCTGCTACGTTTTGGTGAAAAGGCAAAAGCATAGAACCTTTAATCGTAATAATGATACCATCAATTTTCCTATAGAAAAATACCGCTCCCAATTGAAACTCTGCTCTCCAGAAAAATTACGTGGAGCCGGATGTTGTTCGAAGTCCGCTATCGCGATTTATCAATTCAGTGCAAAAGCCTACAGGCTCTATCACTTCAGCTGTTCAATGTACCGTAAACCGTCTGCTGCACGTCATTACAGGTCAGAGGCGGATCCAGGAATTTATAGTTCTCTCTCATTTCGCCCGTTTGAACGTATGAGTTAAAAGGACAGAGAGAGAGAGACAGACAGGAGATGAAGTCACGTCATGGTCCCCCTCTTCCTTCCTTTTCTAAAAAAACAAACGGAGGGAGGGAGGAAGAGAGAGAAAAGGAGAGAGAGAGAGAGAGAAGGAGAGAGAGAGAGAGAGAGAGAGAGAGAGAGAGGAAGAGGGAGAAAGTGAGAGAGAGGAAGAGGGAGAAAGTGAGAGATAGAGAGAAATTCCTGGTCTAGCATCTGGTGCATCAGGCAGCAACAGTCATGACTATATTCCGACATAGTTGTATGAAAATTGCATAACTTACTCATTGCAGGAACTCAACATCTCTGTTATAAGAGCAAGGCTCATTCGATTGAGATAGAGGCTAGTTTAATTTACTTTCACGGAAGGAGTTAATTTTGACTTCTTTTCCTTGAGTAAAGGGAGAAACGGTCAATATTTAAAACTGACCCAACCCCAACGTACTTGGGTGAACTAGTTATTATCCCGTGTAAGCCCAAACGGGAGGGAGGGGACTCAAATCGACCACTGGCCATTTTTTCTTAGCGTAAAACTCTCATTTTTCATTTGTGTAGATTTCGGGACTTTATAAAATTTAAGGTATGCTACTGATGTACCCCACTTTCGTGCCAATTTTTACGTTTTTTGTTTGTTTATTTTTAGACAAAATAATAGAATTGTGGATGTTACCAGGATTTTTAGGCTTATTAGGCTTTCACGTTAAAGATAGAAACCAAATCAATTCATGCTTTTTTATGAAGATTTTTGCATTTTTAGGACCAGTGGTTCAATTCTTCATATTTTGGTGGCAATGCAACAAATAATACAAAAAACTAAATTATCTTTTGCCAGTAAGATACCTCTTAAGCAAAAAAGCCATAAATATTTAAAAAAAGGTCAAATATAATGAAAAAGATACTTGCAAAACAGAAAAATATTTTGAAGAATTTTTGAGATTGTTGGGGTTTTCTCCCGAAAAAAGTCCTTCCTACCATGATTTATTATCTAATGTTTCAATGACGGCCCCAATATCATATTTGGTAACCTTCTGAACCTTCATATTGCTAAGGGGGGGGGGGTCCGCACGGGTCCTAGGGCTGTTTCTTTGCGATAAAATATTGTATTTCACAGTGATGTTCTTATGCTTTCAGGTTCCTGTCAATGAGAGTATACGTTTTATATACTTTTTTTCAATTCGTTTTGGATTCATAAGCCTGTAAAGTCGTGGAGCCCCCCCTCCCCACTTTGTGCTTAAAAAAATCCCGGAAAAAAAATTAAAATTCATCCACAAAGCTCATTGCTTGTGCTTTTAAGGACTCTATATGAAAAATTAATTGAGAAAGAAAACCATGCAAAAAGAAAAGAATCATGAATGTGATCTTATCCTTTAGGGGGGAAAAATGAAATTTTGGGTTGTTTTAGAAAAATATTAAAAAGGGGGTACCTAAATAGTTTTTTTCATGTGACTGGCAGTTGGAAAATCATCTCTAGTTTGTATGGAATAATGCCATCAGAACAGAATAAATTTAAAAAAGTTAGAATGGACATAACTCAATTTGAAATTAGGGTCAGAGCGGACCCCGCATTCCCCTTATTGTTCAATCTACAAATGTTAAGTATATTATTTAATTATACCTTTTCGTAACCGGTCCGGTAACGTATCTTTAGAGGGAGGAAAGGCACATGAGCTTTACACTGCTGGTATGCATAATGACCTGCAGTGCGGGGGAGGGGGGGTCAGGAGAAGGAGTTTTCTCAAGATCAGAGGTGGCGCGTGAATTGCGGTATCAATGCACCCTTCATTTGAACCCATGTAAAATAATCGATTTTCAGGCGAATTTATTGATCCTCCAAACAATCGATACTTTTGCATATGTTTAAGTGGGGGAAATCCGATACATCGATTGTGCATCCTCATTGAACATCTTCATTGATTGTGAATGTCTGATAACCGCATTCGTTACTAATTGTATAGTTTAAGTGTCGTGACTTCCAGTAACATTCGTCATTATCAAAATCCTTCGATGGCAAATGCATCTTCTGAAATATTGATTTTACTGAAAATCTTGACATTTAAATTATACAATTAGCTTTGCAATGCACTAACAATAATTTGAATAAAGTGTGCGGCTTTGCAGTCACAAAGAACGACGAGTCAACAAATTGAATGCAAGATCAAAAATCCAAATCATTGACAATGGATGACACGTAATGAATAACTCCGTTTCGAAGGAAGAAAAACAAATCTAAGTAGAGCTTATGCACAGAGGGACTTTGTTGCAGTTCGTATTTGGATTACTAGTGAGTTTTATCGATTCGATTCACTTCACTTCTTCAAGAGTTCAACTTACTCACCGTAAACGGGTCAAACATTATAAAAAAAAAACAAAGGGCAAATGCATACAATCTTGAACTGAAAAATCTACACGATCCATGTTTAGTTATTACTTGATTTACGAAGTTTTGTTACACTGCGATTTAATAACCGCTTACAAAAGTAACAAGTGATGATAACAAAACGACTTGAATCACTCACCTGGTAATTTGTGCGAAATCGTCTACATTTCGTTAAGGTTATCCGTACTTTATTCTGTGATGAGCATGATCAACCATGAATTGAATATTCCGGAACATCAAACCGAAAAAACCGGATACATTTACAATTATGTATTATGTATTATAGGAAGTAAAAGCGTAAGCGGAACCGTCTTCACAAGAGGATGACGAAAAAAAATTGGGTTAGGTTATAGAAGGGGGCTGCAAAACCACTGAAAATTGGGAGGAGAAAAAGGAAGAAGAAGAAAACTTCGACGACCGACCGAGAAGTATAAACAAAATAATCTAAACAAGGCCGATACAAAAAAACGAATCCTTAAAAAATAAAGATAAAAAAAAAGTCCGAACACTGGCCAAGCGCGAAGTACAGCGTCTATCCTTTGCCGATCCGTGTGGTGTATTGCTAGTCTCGCCTGGACTTCAAAATACACCCCCCTTTAACTTTAGGGAGCGCCACTGCGCAAGACTACCCCGAGCCTGCGTGATACCGAAACTCTCCGACTCTCTGCTCTGTGCTCTGTGCATACATACTGCATGACCCCATTCGTTACGATTTTTCCTCTTTTTTTTTTATTTTTTTTATTTTTTTTTTTTTTATTTTTTTTTTTTATTTTACAATTCAATACGATATTGCTCTCGTATGTAGTGTATCCAATCCACGATAGTTCGCTGGCGTAGCCAGTTTCAGTAAGATCAAATCATTCGAAAAAGAAAAGAGCAACGCGGGAGGAGAGTTGCAGACGGATGAAGAGGAAAGAGGGTAGTATTTGGGGAATGTGAGGGGTGTATAGGATGAAAATAAATAGAGACAGAACAAAAATGATGAAAAAGTGAATATATTTGTTCTGTGGGGTTGAAGCTCCCGATTTTAAAAACAACATGGATTGAGACTCGCAGTTAGGACTTATCTTTTTGTTCTTTTTTTTGTTTTTTGTTTTGTTTTGTTTTGTTTTGTTTTTGTTTTTTTTTTTTTTTTTGTTTTTTTTTTTTTTTTTTTAGCAGTTTAAGAGTCCGCAATACACCATTATAAGGCCCCATGGACAAAGATGGTTAAGAAAAGAAGAAGGAAAGATGAAAGAAGAGAGAGTCACATTCATGTCCTTCCTGCGAGGTGATAAGATCTGAGCAGTGGCGGCGCGTGCAATTTGGCAACCATGCTAATTTTCCATTTAAACCTGTGCAAAAGTATCGGTATCTTAGGGGCGCAATTGCACCTCCTGAAAATCGATTGTTCTACATTAGTTTAAATGGAGAGAATACGTTGTTGCCAGATTGCACGCTCCGCCACTGGATCTGAGTCTATCAAATTTTGTCGTCACGGCAATTAAGTGGCGTAGCGCGCAATTTGGCAACGTTGTGGCATCCATTTAAACCTATGTAAAAAGTCGAATGCGAAGAAGTACACCGAACACCCGATAGTTCGATATTTTTCGTGGGTTTGTAAAAGGACAAATGCGCTAACCTGCAGACCACGGAGGCCGACAGGGCATATAGCTTTCAATTCCAGATAATGAGACATTTTCCTCGGGAATTGGCTATGACCATATCTTAGTAGCATTGTTAGACCATAAGTAGTTAGTAAGACAATGCTTTCTGTTTTCTCATGCAAATCAAAACGATGCATTGCCTCCTTTGTAAATTACTTGATGACCTCACAATAAATTAGTGCACTGTTTCATGTAAAACGGACCATTAACCGATTAAATCAATAACACGGCTCCGTTCCTTTATACATTGTGTTTGTGGACAAAAGCACACCAAGTCCGCGCGGCCTCTATGATATAAATAAAAAATTTCCAGAGACAAACAGAGGCTCAGCACAAGACTTTCACGCTGAGTTCAATTTTCCTGATGAAATTTGGTCGGCGAGTTAACCGACTCAACTGCCACCCGATGTTGAATGATGGAAAAACGTTAAATGGCTCCACACAGTCACAGTTTAACCCCTTATGGACCAAGCCCGAATATACTCGGTTTTTCCCTCTATAGTCTATTTCACATTGTTCCAGTATCATGATTCCGAATAAACACGATTCTCGATGTAGTATAAAAAGATGAGATTTCTTCTGGCTCCTTCGATCCGTCGTATATGCAATTCCAACTCTCCCGAGTACGAACACTTAACTACCTTCCCTATACAAACGGAAAAGTGATGTTCATGTGAGCTAACCTGGTCCTGGTCTTTAAAGGGTTAAACACTTGTATTGCAAGCAGCATGACGAATTGAAGATATCGGATTATTTATTTCAATCTTTTGTTCGTTCAAAAGTTAAAAGTTGGACTTGAAAGTAACATTTCAGGAAAAATAGTAAAAGAGTGTCCATCCTTCAAAATCAGGTACAGGCGAGGTTTACATAGGTGGAACTAGGATTTTTTTCTGGGGGGGGGGGGGGTGAGAAGGCCAAAAACTGATTACTGGTTTTTGTTTTTTTTTTCTTTTTTTTTATCATCATGCGTTTGATCCCGGATAACATTGTCCATCAAGCTCCCCTTGATGACCCCTTTTCTCTGATAATCTAGGCAAATGAAGAAAAACACATTTTGTATTTAACGATCATTTTGTCTTTGTTCCTTGAATCCCTAAGCCCAAAATTTTGGGCAAATGACTAAATGCGTTGTTTGTTTCCATAATTTGGGGGGAGGGGGGCTCGGTAGATCTCTCTCGAATAAAGGGGGATATCTGAACCCCCTATTTTTGTCTATGGACGTTGATAACTTCGTCAATCTCGAGCGAAATCAGACTCGTCTCGCTAGTCACAATCATGCATAAATTTGGATTCATTACTTCATCTGAGTTTCATTGAGGAACTGCTAGCTGTTCCTTGAAAAGTAAGTATTTTTATAGCCTGGACGGGAATAGATTTTAATGTTTGATAAAAGAAAAAAGAAAAAAAATGACACCTTCTTCTTTTCTACGACGACGCGACGTTCAAATTTTGTGACCGATCGAATTTCGTTGTATGTAAGTATAAACGCCAAGTTGCCAACAGTACCAAAACGTCACCAGCTTTTTATTGACTCCAATGAGAAACCTGGACAAATTCGGCAATTTTTCTAGACGCATCGATTTGTTTGTCGTCAGATTTACAGAACGTGCATTTTGTGACGAAAAGTATAGCCATATAAGATGACCTTGGTACCCAATAATAAGTCGCGGGAAGTGAGTTCCGTTCAACCTCAAAGTGAGGTAAATATCCGGAGTCAGATCTTTCAGCTTTCACCATTGTTGCCAGATTAGATATAAAATTTACCAGCGATTCTTCAAAATAAACTATGAAGAATAATAAACGCACTTGCAGTTTGCTTACCGATACCATTAACCTCTTACCAGCCACCACCAAACAGGTTACCAATGGGCTACCATTGACGAGGTTAGTTCAAGAGAACGCCACTCCTCCTGTTATACAGGGAAAGGTAGTTATTTGTTCGTACTCTGTGGAGTTGGAATTGCCTATACGACGAATTGAAGGAGCTCGACGAGATCTCATCTTGTAGTATTTTCATCTATATTTGAGTTTATCGGGAATGAAGACTGAATCAATGTTAAATAGACTAGACGAGAAAAGCGAGTTTACTCGGGCTTGGTCCATAAGGGGTTAATTCCAGGGGCTGCTCGTGCCTTTCGGTAACATTGTTTTTCCTGCCAGTTAAACGAATGTAAAAAGATCAATTCCCCCAAGAAGATGCCAGCCTCCTCGAGAGTCGATCGTTTTGCCCCAGTACAAATGGCAAAATTACATTCGTTCATTTCATATTCGTCATTTTGGAATGTTATTACCAAACATTTTCTTTGATGCGTGGCGTGGTTAACTTTCTCTTACACTGAAAAAAGTACTGAATTTAACTGTTCGCATAGCTAAAAATACCGATAATACTTAAAAACTGTTCGTTTTACCACTCTGACAAAAAAAAAAAAAAAAAAAAAAAAAAAAAAAAAAAGCATTATACGCTATGTGAACCATTGTAAACGATAGTTCAATTACCAGAATTCTAATGTTGGTACCATAGTTCTTGAAACTTTTGAGGAAATTCTAGTTCTATAACCATATTCTGATTAACACCAGCATTTTCTGGTCAAAGTACTAGACTTTTTGTTGTTTCCCTGTATCGTTGTGCTTCTGGTAAAATTACTAGAATATTACTAAAATTATTTTTTTCAGTGCATTTAGAATTGTTAAATTACCTGTGTCCTGTGTTAATATAACTATTCCAGATAGTAACACTAACAGTTTTAAATTTTATCCATACTTTTGACTTAGAAAATAGTCAAAATTAACACGTTTCTTCAATGTACCAAAATCAGAAAAAAAATAAAAATAGTTCGTTGTTTTGAATAATTTTTACTATAACGCAAGTTCGGAAAAAAAAGTAAAGAAAAAGTTTCAAAACTTTGATGACGATTCGTTCAAATTGTTCCTTTTCTACCCCCACCTTTCTTCCTATACCATTCTCTTTTCTCCTACCTTCCCTTTTTTTCCTGTTATGCCGTCTTTTTCAATTTATTTGGTTTTATTTTGATGGTGTGGACATGCTAAGAAAATCCGGCATCCACGCGTAATCTCTTTTTTACGTCACGTGTATAAAAAAGAAGAAAAAGGTAAACTGTCAACCTTCAGAATAAAAACTAAAAGGCCTGCTGAAGAAAAATATCTTCCATTAACACTTTTTCTATGTGTATGTGTGCCTTCTCTTTAATACGGAAAAGGATGCCATGGGCGGATATAGGATTTTGTCTTTTTCTCTCTCCTCCCATTTAAACGCGTGCGTTAGAAAATGACAGAGATAGGGGCTAAAATCACGTGATGGCCCCTTCTGCTCTCCTTTTCTGACATATAAGTTCAAATGGAAGGAGAGACAAGGCGTAGTATCCATCCACTCCTTGCGGAACGACATCCCAGCGGAAGTTCTCTTCTCCGGTTTTTAATCTGCAAATATTTGGTAATAGCTTTTTGAATAAAATAAATGTGATCCATGTAGGTTACAGTGCTCTAATTTTATACGACACGGTTGTTGGTTTATTTTATGACATCATCAGCACAAGCGTACCAGCACGATTTTCCTTGAGCAATCTTTTGGGTTGCTCAGTGGAAATACCCTTTTTTAAATGTCCAGTGTAAAATATATCCGATAAGAAGAAACGTCCATTTGAAAAATGTCCGCTCTAATATGCCCAACGCATGATCAAGCCAATTGGTCCAGTATGAAAAAGGTCCTTAAAGGAGAATGTTCAATAGTGGATTTTGTCCTCAGGAATCTAAAAACCGTATGGTGTATAATTTCACATTTTTCTCCTTTCAAAATTTTTAAATTTTTTCGAAAATTTGACCTGGGCACCCCCTTAAACTTTGAGGCGATACAAAAATCGAAATGCCCTCTTTCTTGTTGCTTTTTATTTATGCTGTGGCCAAAATTTTCCATTATTTCAAAACTTCCATTATCTCCATCACTTGTATATTTGCTTGCCTCGTCCCCCTGTTTCCTTTTTTTTGTTGAAAAATTGTAACGTGTCGAATAGCAGGAAATTTTGGTTTGACATTATTTTAAATGACATTTATGAATGATGGACAAATTGTACATTGGACTTTTATTACCTTGGACAAGTTGTGAATTGGACATTGCACAGTCGACATTTCCTAATATAAATAAACCTCAAGCCTTCAATAATCATGTTCCAATCATCATCAAAACCCTTCAAGTTCCAATTACCCTTAAAACCCTCAAGAATCTTGAGGGTACCCTCAAAAAACCCTCAAGATTCTTGAGGGTTTTGAGGGTAATTGGAACATGATATCTGAGGGCTTGATGTTTATTTTTATACTGGGACGTTGCGATGGACACTTCTTGTTGGACATTTTGTACATTGGACATTTTAAATAGGATATTTTAAATAGGACATTTCCACCTGCTACCGCTTTTGATGACATCCACAAAGGGATCTGAGAGACCGCATCATTACAGTAATCAGAAGGTCTCCTGCGAGCTGATCTTTTACTTTTTCGTTAAACCAATATAGTTAAGACTGTTTATGAGAGACGCTATTGGTCAAAGAAACATTGTAGAACTTGGCCGTTGATTCTAGTAAACCTGGTTTAAAGTCCCGATAGTATTACAGGTACTAAGGTTACTCCAGAGACAATATATAATAGAGACCACGCACTAGCCGTGCGCGCGGTGGCTGACTTATTTTTCGGGACTCAACAGGAATTAACACAGGGAGCATGAGAGTGCACCATCCAACACGGTCCATACGTTGACTGATGCAATCTCGGTGCTTCTGGCTTCACTAGGCAAAAATCTCAACGATGTTTCTCATCAGTCAACGTATGGACCATGTTAGCGGTGTTCTGTTGAGACCCCGAAAAAAAAAGTTGCCACCGCGCGCGAACATGGGCAAGATAGATAGTGCGTGGTCTCTATTATATATTGTCTCTGGGTTACTCAGTGCTCATGGGCAGCCATTTTAAAACTACCGGGAACGGGATTGATAACTATTGTTACCATAGCAACGGTCAAGTCCTCCGATGCTCGACCAATGGACATAGTCATAGTCTACTCGGAAAAAAAAAGATTAGTGAAAATAACCATACGGATACCTGATTTTGGCACCTGCTAGATGTTATGGTAAACTTGACCAGAAGTATGGTACATTTACCGATACTTTGAGTAAATTCGACATGCAATCAGGTAACATCACCTAGTACCTAGTCAAAACTTAGTATACTTCCGGTTAACATTACCATAACATCTAGCAGGTGCCAAAATCAGGTATCCGTATGGTTATTTTCACCGTAGTTTTTTTCCGTGTATGTCTATGAGGTTAGGTTTACTATCGGTTCGACGAAAAAGGAAAACGGTCAGCCCGCTGTATAGTACTGCAATTCTAGTATCTTTCACACGCAATTTAAATTTACCCTGCTTTATAACCTATGGTGACTTAGCTCACCGGATAGTGATTTTTGTACGTTGACAATTACAAGTATCAATTCAAGAAATTGAATTTCCTTTCAGTTTTCGTTATCACAATTAGATATTTAACCGCGGAGGCAGACAAATTAGAACTTAAATAACTTAAATAACGCACATACGTGTCTCAATCTTGTTGAGTAAAAATCAGCATAGCTTCAAACCACTCCCATTGTAATTTTGAGCAGCAATACGGTGATGGCTCAGAGCTGAGGTAATAATAATCGCAAAGGTTTATTTCCTAACTTTGGACTTGGCACAATGAGCTAACGTAAACGGCTGTGTCTTCTGAGCATTGCTTTGCTGCAACGTATGTTTTCGTGAGCTTTGAAAAAGTCTTGCTCAAAACCCGGATATCAAATCGTGCACATTGGTATTAGGTAATGCAGCAATCTAATCAGTAGCGGCTCGTGCAATCTGGCAACACTGCTATTTTGCCATTTAAATCTGTGCTAAAAGATCGATTCTAGGTGAGGCACAGCGCCTCACCAAAGAATCGATTATTTTACATAGGTTTAAATGGAGGGAGTCCATTGTTGCCATATTGCACGAGCCGCCACTGAATCTAATACATCCTATCAAGTTGCGTCTGCTTAAAATGAAGGCGCATCATCTTCAGAACTTTGACTTTTCAAGGCAGTGGATCGTAGTCGCGGTAGCGCCTTCATTTCCACAGATATGCGATTCCTTTAGACGAAATTAGATAACGGCTACGATCGGTGAGCAGTATTGCATGACATACCTAGTCGCGACATCAACCAGTGTTATAGTGAATAAATTTTGGAGCTTTTTGATGTTCTCAATATGTACTTTTCAGTGATTTTATTCAAGAATTGATCCTCATTAAAGCTTTATAGCAAAAGTTTGCGAGATACTCGTTGATTGGTAAGTATTTTTGTCTGCTTGCATCAGTCATAATCTAATGAGTTAATCTGTAACTTACCGGTAACCGACCCACGGGCTCTAATGGATTAAATCGGAGCTGAGCTGTTTGCTGACAACTCATCCCAAAGGTTCGGTTAAAGAGGCTGTGAAAGATGGAGAGAGAGAGAGAGAGAGAGAGAGAGAGAGAGAGAGAGAGAGAGAGAGAGAGAGAAAGAGAGAGAGAGAGAGAAAGGGGGTAGGATCAAGAGAAAAGGTTTGGATTTATTACCAAGAGGTATTTAAAAAAGGGGGGAGGATGATGCGGTTAACCTGAGCGGTTAAGATTTTTGCTTTGAAGTGCTAGAGCCTCAACCCGAGCGGGGGGGGGGGAGGTGATTTACTGAGATAGGTGGGGAGGGGGGGGGTTAGGGAAAGGAGGGAAGGTGGGAAGGATTCCATCTCATTCTGGCTTGGCGTGGCGCGGCGAGTGCTTAGGCGGTAGCTTTTGAGCTAATTCCCGAGTTGTTAGCATCTTCTCAACTACCGAGCTCGTTTTTCAATATTATCCACTCTCGACTTTTCAACGTCGACACTCAACACGCAGCAAAGTCACCAACCGAACGGCTCGACCCCTACTCTCAGCGCCTTGAGAGGTATGCAATACGCTAAACCGCGCACCCGGTCACGTTCCTCAAAGCCTCGATTGCTTTCAACTGTTCTTAGAAAAATGTCAACTGTCAACACACTTCACTCGTCCATCATAATATTCCAGTTTTTTTTTCTTTCTTTTTTTCATATTTTCCTTCTTTCATTCCTCCGTTTGTCTCCTCTCGACTAAAGTACTAATCTGGAACTACCATCAAAAATGTGCGCAAATTTATTGAATCATAATTTTTAATATTAAGTTTCATGTTCATTATAAGGGTTTAGATTAATGAAAGACTCCGCCGATAGTAGTAACATCTAGATAGAGCAGCCTTACATACAAATTACAACTACCAGGTGCCCTAGACCACGCGGACCAGGAATTTTTCTCGCGAACGGCTGATCAAAACGGAGTGAAACAAACAAGTCGGATAGAGAAGGGACCCAAAATTTGACATTTTCAATATTTTTATTGGAAACGTTGACTATTTAAACCAATGGTTTACACACACTGAGGTGACGGTTTGATACATCCTTAAATTTGACATTTCACAGGCCAGGCGCCTTTCACTATACCAGGTTCAGATTGCCAGAAGAAATTAAAGTAATAACGCTCTCAAATCCAGTTGCTAGGTAGGTAAATATTCGTGCTCCGCGGTGTTCATTTTGCCTATCCCGGTAATTGAAGGCGCTCGACAAAATCTTATTTTGCAAGTGTAAACGTTTTGTCAATGCTTATTCACCCAGATTTTGCGGCCCCAGGACAGAGTGCCACCCGGAGCATTTTGTGGCGATTTGACCGTGAACTGTGCTGTCAGAGAGCAGGCAACAATTCAACGGTCGGGTATTATAATTCCGGGTTATTTTTACTTTCTCACTCCCCATAGGACAGAGAAAGTATTGTAATCATGAGCAATTTGAAAATTGACTTAGCTCCATTTCTTAATCTATTTTAAGTCGCAGATTTTCTCGTCCGACTATCAGTGACGTCGTACTCAGATAGTTTTCATTAGGGAGGGGGGATTTGGAAATCGGGCTTTCGGGGGAGAGGGTTCTGCCCCTCTCTCATTGGGCCCTCCACTGGTTCAAACTCTGCTAATTTCTCCCTTGAGAATGTTTACCTCGTAAGTGTTGCAAGTTTCTTCTTTCTTCTCTCAAGTCCCAAGAGTGCATCTTTCCCCCCTTCTTAAGTTGCAAACAGCAGCTCTCCTCCTCATCCTCCTAAAAAATCGATTCATTTCAGATCATTCGCCCGCGATAAATATTAGTTGTAAGGTTTTGTTTATTTGTATTCATTCCTTCGGTAAAACGCCTTGTCTAACGGCTTAGGTGTAGGTCCGTACAGAACCTAACAATGGGTGAAAATAACCTACTTGGTGGACACAAAATCAGAAAAATTGAACTTGCAAAGAAACTATACTTTCAGAACAATATGCAAGACCGATTTCACGCCTTAAAATTACCGGTGAAATTAATTTCGCTCGAATAATACGAATTAAGAGTCTGAAATGAGCCCTATTCTTTAAAAACGTTATTTTTATAGACTTTTTTATCCTGCTGATTTTTGATCAAGAGAGCTGTTATTCTACTTCGTGTGCGACTGTGTGTCTTTGGAAAACTGCGGAACATTGCCCTCTCGAGAGCATTATCCCCTTAATGTGTATTTATGACATCGGCGCGACTTTTTTCTCAAATTGGAAGCTCTTCCGCGGGAAGAAAAAAGAGACAGGAGGTTTGTGAGATGTGTGTGTACGAGTGGGTGAGGAAACAAGAGAGAGTGGGAGAGAGTGTGTGAGAGAGTGAGAGAGAGGGGGAGAGAGAGAGAGAGAGGGAGAGAGAGAGAGAGAGAGAGAGAGAGAGAGAGAGAGAAGAGAGAAGACAGACAGACAGACAGACAGACAGACAGACAGAAAGAGAGAGAGAGAGAGACAGAGAGACAGACAGAGACAGACAGACAGAAAGAGAGAGAGAGAGAGACAGAGAGACAGACAGAGACAGACAGACAGAAAGAGAGAGACAGAGAGAGGGAGAGAGAGAGGGAGAAAGAGAGAGGGAGAGAGAGGGAGAGAGAGGGAGAGAGAGGGAGAGAGAGAGAGAGAGAGAGAGAGAGAGAGAGAGGTATCAATCTTCATGAGATCGGAATGAGAGAAATTCCTCACGGGAACCAAAATTTTACTCATCCATATTATTTTCTCCCCCCCCCCACAGTCCACACCCCCACTCCGCCACACCCTCCCCCTAATCCTAATTTTAAAAGTTCAAGATCTCCCTCATTTCGGTAACTTCTCCCAATAGACGGGTTTAGTGCGGCGTTACAGAAGTCAGCGCCTTGCCCACAATGCAACCATATGTTGCCATCAGCTGTGACAAAACTCGCCTACTTCTCGTGGCGAATTTTGTAGACGCCGGCTTGTTTTAAAAGAGGATGTTGTGCTTTCGTATTTTAGCTTTCTATTATGAAAGAGTAGTTTCACAGGTCTTAGAACCATATACTACTTAATCGAATGCATTTTTCTCACACAGGGTGGCTTAAAAGTATCTTTAACAAGCAGGGAACTGACTTTTGTCTTGCGTGTTGCATACTCAGCTTATAACTAGACACATATGTATGTCTAGGCTAATCTCGGTTCATCTTACCACAATCCTTACTCGGCAGCCTTTCCTTTAAATTTTACATGGCTTTATCTCAAAATACTCGTACATGATATATACACAATGAACCTGCTCGAACCGGTTCGAACCGAACCCCTTGGCTCCGTGAGCCTGAACCGAACCGCGAATCGTTTTTTTCCGCGAAACGAACCGAATCGAAAATTTTGCCGGTTCAAAGCACTGATTGCAGCCCACCTTCTTATTTTTATGTTGAATTTCAAAGTTCGCTTTTCATTAGAATGAGTTAAAGTCATGGAAGCATTATTATCACCGGCACGCATAACAATGTTTAAATTTTCCGCCTTAAGCGTTTTTATTCTCAAAAACTTCCGAGACCAAGACTTCTCTCCAAGATTTTCAGCGTTTGTATAGACTCATAAAAAAAATAAAAGATTATGCTAACACTCCGAAAAAAGCCATTCTGTACGTCACTATTCTCATCACGAAGTTCACGAAGTAATATCGAATCAATCTTAATTTTTGTGCAATAGCAAAGAGCACACACATACAAAAACAAACTAAAAAACAGTCAAGACGTGTCTCGTGAGCTTGCCGGAGCGCGATGAGTCGTAAAAAGTTGGGTGAGAAAAAAATTAGAGGTGGAAGAACAACACAAAAATCGCGGGAGAGAGAGAATTGCAATAAGGAGACCTCATAGTGATGTTTATTTTAGGTTAGTACCCCTTCTCCTACACCCTTTTCCCTCACCCCTCTCCTTCACTTCTCCTCTCTCTCACTCGCGATTTCCTTCGTTCCTTCTCTCCGTCAGTCTCCTCACTCCTCTTTCACACTCTCTCACTTACTTTGCGGCCATCGCATCAATACCCCTCTCTCTCACTCCTCCTCTTCAGCACTCTCTCTCTCTCACTCCTCCTCTTCAACACTCTCTCTCTCTCTCTCTCCCTCTCCCTCTCTCTCCTCTCTCCCTCTCTCTTCCTCTCCCTCTCTCTTCCTCTCCCTCTCTCTCTCTCTTCCTCTCCCTCTTCCTCTCTCTTCCTCTCTCTTCCTCTCTCTTCCTCTCTCTTCCTCTCTCTTCCTCTCTTCCTCTCTTCCTCTCTCTCTCTCTCTCTCTCTCTCTCTCTCTCTCTCTCTCTCTCTCTCTCTCTCTCTCTCTCTCTCTCTCTCTTCCTCACTCTCTCTCTCTTCCTCACTCCTCTCTCTCTCTCTCTCTCTCTCTCTCTCTCTCTCTCTCTCTCTCTCTCTCTCTCTCTCTCTCTCTCTCTCTCTCTCTCTCTCTCTCTCTCTCTCTCCTCTCTCTCTCTCTCTCTCTCTCTCTCTCTCTCTCTCTCTCTTCTCTCTCTCTCTCTCTCTCTCTCTCTCTCTCTCTCTCTCTCTCTCTCTCTCTCTCTCTCTCTCTCTCTCTCTCTCTCTCTCTCTCTGTCTCTCTCTCTCTCGCTCTCACTCTCTCACTTTCCCAATCCCTCTCCCCCTCTCTCTCCCCCTCTCTCTTTCCCTACCACTCTCAAGGGAAGCCAGAAGTTAGAGCATTGAATCATAGAGTAGAGCAAAGGATAACGTCACGTTTCGTCGCGGATTAGAAGCTGCTTCATTCCGGGCTTGATCCAATAATTTTTTAGGGACGGGCCTGAAAACCCACTCTTCTGGTCTGCTGAGTAGTATCCTCCAGAATTCCCCCCCCCCCCCATTCACTTTGCCCATAATGGCTCGCTTTTCGACCCAAGAAGAAATCTTGTAACCTTAAAATCCGCTTCGTAATACTGCTAGTCGGTTTTGTGATACGGGCACCGGCAGAAAATGTTGCAAGGGGGGATGGGGGGAGGCAAAACCTAAAAAAAAAAAAAAAAAGTGCCTCGAGTTTCATAACTTTGTGATTGTTTTCAGCTCATTTTAGGGGAAATCGGTGTGAAAATAGGATTTGCTAACTTTCAGGGAGGGGCAAACTGCTCCAGTTGCGAAGCCCTTGCTATGAGCTCTTGCAAAATTATATTCTTCTGTACATACAAATATAAATGAGTGGGTCTGTTGCGTATCTACTTTTGCAACGAGAATAACAAAGAACCTTGTTCCGTTACGTCAAATTCAGGCAAAAATAACGATGCGCACGTTAAAAGTGCTCAAAAACCACTCATTAAATCAGAAAATTACTTCTAGTTTAAACACCTTGCGCCACACTATAGACACTATTTGCACCTGCATACTGCTACGTATGAATGGGACCACCTTGTATATGTAAACAACATCGTAACCACAAAATGATGAAATTTCCTTCTTAAAGCTCCTAGAAGTTTCAAGAAATTCTTTGCGCTAGATCCTATTACATGTATAATAATATTAAAGTCAATTAAAAATTGCAACGTCTAAAGTCAAGTAGGTCCCATCAGTATAAATGAGTTCATATAAGCTCCTCTGAAACATTATACTCTTACAAATCGACAAGAGAAAAAAGATTTGAAGAAATCAATGCGTGAGCCAGACAAACATAACAAAACTAAGCCGTCACGAGGAAGAATACGTCCGATGAGCGAAAACGCCTGACGAAGCATGAGCAACTTATCCTACGCGTTGGAGTTGGAATTGCATAGCCGCTTATTTGAAGGCACTTCAATTTCTTGACGACGAGATGCCATGCGCTCGCCCAATGCCATCGATAATGCTCTATAATGTGATGCGGGCGCACCACGGCGCGTTCGACCCTAAACGTTTATTTGCGAATGATAGTCTATTTTAACCCGTGAAAAAGGTTGAACTAGCTCAGTGCATCCTCTTTAATCAATATTTGGAAAGCTCTCAATAGCTAAAATGCATAAATGCATGAAATATTTACTGCATTTGTATATGCTGTCTGGTCTTCTTTTTTGTTTATCAAAGATTACAAAATAATACAAGCATTGTATGCATCTAAACAAAGCATTCAAATATGTCTATATAAGTTATGTTGATGTTTACTTAAAAGTGGTGGTTTCGTCTATATAGTTGTATTTCGGTGATAATAATGTCTAGTGCATCGCGGGTTGTTCGAAATAGAAGTTACTTTCCAAGTTAATGAATAGATTTTGAAAGTTTTTAATGTTTGCATCTTTATTTTTGCCGAGTTTTACGTTAGAATCAATGTGCCATACAGTGGCGTAGCGTGCATTTTGGCAACGTTGCATTGTGTCCATTTAAACTCATGTAAAAGGTCGAATGCGAAGGTGTTCACCGAACACCCGATAGTTCGTTTTGCTGTATAGCAAAAGTACGCAACAGACCCACTGTCAAATCGTATAAGAATTTCTGCAAGGAAAATGATGACAATTTTGAAAAGTTCTCGATCTCACTGATTTCACTCCGCACTCCTGATGTAAGAAGGCGGGAAAATTGAACTCAAACTAACTCTGCCCCCGCTCCTCCCCTTTTGGTCAGCAACATCAACATCCATTCGTTGTTACATTCCACTTTTACCTTATCTTCTCGCTGAGGGTTCTAAACTTTTCATACGCGACACTGCAATAGAGTCTCCAGAAGAGAGCCCATAATACATGGGTTATGCTCTTTCTTAGAGATTAGCTCTACAGTTTGAGTGAGAGTCTCTTCGGGAGAGCACTCCTCTTGTTTTATGGAGCCTTATACTTGGAGACTTGGAGTTTGCCTCAATTGCCGGACGAGAAAAAGCGGACTTGCTCTTTTTTTTTTTTTTTTTTGCATCTTTCTCTTATTTTCTCCTCGAGAAAATTGCGTTCATATAAATTACATGAATATTTTATCTGCTCACAAAACGGCGACCTTTTATTGTTCTTTTGCAGCCTCTTCTCTCTCCTGTTCCCTCACCATTTTCTGACCGATGCGATGCAATGTAATTTGATCGTAAAATACTTAATTTTTTTCTTTTGAGCGAAGACGCGCCCAGCGACGACCACCGCACGGTGGGAAGAAATTTGCAATACGGCGGCCAAAAATCAGAAACTTAAAATTAACCAAAATAATTATCATTTTGAAGTTGAACTGATTATACGGGGGGAGGGGGCAGAGGGGGGGGGGGGTTCATGTTTAACGTCAAAAAATTCTGGAGCCATTATTTTCTTATAAACATGAGTCTTAAAACATGGACCTGTCGCTTGAATGGCGCGTGGCCGGCGCTCACCCACCTTCTGTGACGCCTGCCATGGTAGGTAAACCTGCTGACTTTTCCATCTTAATTAAATGTTGATTATCTCATTTCATGAGAATGAAACGGAACTTAATGAAAAAATGACGGGGTCGAAAATCTTCATTAGGTATTTTGCATTCTGATTCTTTCATAAAATTTTGGAAATTCTGATCGGAAACATAAAATTTTTGCCAGCGAATGCTCAAGAGTATCAGAAAAGTACACTCAGATTGATTTTGAGGCTATTTTAAGGGCTTGAATGAATTTTGCATCTAAAAATACGACTATTGCCAAATTTTAGTAAAATTTTATTGATAAATTTAGCCAAAATTTAAAAAAAGATATTATTTTTTCCAAAAGTCGAAGCTCAGAAGGGAAGCGTTTTAAAACCTATGTTCATTGAAAGAAATAGTCTTATTTTACTTAAATTGCCCTGATACTCTTTGTGAACATTTTTAAGCTAGAATCACTTTATTTAGAAGTGGTTTCAATTCCAGTGACTGAAAATTTAGTCCTGGCGGCTTTTAAAACCATTAGTTTAGGCAATTTTGAGTCTCTGATTTTTTGTCCGCCAATTTTCAAATATCTACCCAATGTGCGTCGTGCAGCGCGTTGCCATTCACATTAATGCTCTTCTCTTTATTTTAGGGGGAGCGAAATATAGACTTCTAATTCCGTTTGACGTGCTAAAGGAGCATTTCCACCAGAAGCAAGTAAGAAGCATGAAAAATAAATCCCGGCTCCCCTCAACAATTTCCCCTGTCCTTCTCAGGCGATGTTGCCTATTACTTTGTTTTTTCAGGCCGTTTACTTCAACGAGGTGTAAAATAAACGTCAAGTTGGAGGGGCGGAGGGGGGCTTCAATAATGTATATAAGGTCCTACCACCTTTCAGTGAGTTCGTCTTTTACATTGTTGAAAACAATCCCTGGTAAAAATAATCAGCTATACAGTGACATTTGAAACCTGACACTTACATGACATCATCATGACGACAGGTTTCAAATCCGTCATGATGACGTCATGCTGGTGACATGAAGATGTCATATTGATGTCAGGTTTCAAATGTCACTTTAGCTGATTATTTTATACCAGGGTGTTTTTTTGTTTTGTTTTTTGGTTTTTGTTTTTTTCATTGTCAACTAACAATAAATGCAAATCAAATGGAAATGCGTGCATGCGTTTCATATCGCACAGTGGCGGGCGAAGGAATCTTTTAAGTGGGTAAGATTTAAAGGAAGAGCGGGGAGGGCTAAAACCTACTCTTTCAACGAAAAGCCCAACATTATCCAAAAAATCCCCTCTTGGATAGTGTAAATAAAACTGTAGGGAACACCCTACGAACACTTTCTCCCTCCATTTTTATCTGGGGCCCCCAGACCCCCCTTAAGTATTCTGGGGGAGACCCCCAGACCCCCTTAAGTATTCTGGGGGAGACCCCCAGACCCCCTTTAGTATTCTGGAGGAGACCCTCACGCCCTAAATTGATTTTTTAAACGGTCTGAAGGGTTATTTTGCGGAACTATGAGGGGTTAATTTTACTGTGGGCTGGTTGTAGACTGTTTTTACACATTTTCTTCCAAATCCAAAGATCCAATATTGAAATATTTAAATTTTTCTCTTTTTTGACCCATTTTCCCATTGATTTTAATAAAAACTATTTTTCATCCATAACTAAACTAAAAATTAAAATTTAAAAAAAAAAAACAAAAAAAGCCCCTCTGGGGAATGTTAAAAGCAACATCTCTGCAAAATTTGGATGCATATGGATCAGTAGTTCAAAAGTTATGCTGTGTTTCACGTTCATGACTACAGACAGACAGACAGACGGACAGACAGACGCCACAGAAATTTTGTGCATTTACCCCTCCCTACCACATAGGGTTAAGAAACATTGAAATGTCATGGATGGATGTTCTTTAAGATAGTATTAGGCATGATAAGAGCCAATTATTTTATAATTATCATGATTGACTTAGTCGCAGCGGGCCAAGTATCGAAACAAAATGCATCAAAAATCTCTGCGCCATTGCAATACTTTCTCAATTTTTCTAATTTCATTAGAGGGAGAAAGTAAAAATTGTCTCAAAGAGGGAGAGGGGGCTAGGGTCCCCTCAACCCCCTTCCCCCTGGATCTACCACTGCCAACAAGGTATAGCAATCAGTAGCAGCCCGTGAGATTTGGCAACCATGGATTTTTCCCACTTAAACTTCGGTAAAAAATCGATTCAAGCGGAGGCTGGCAGCCTCCTCGAGTTTCGATTGTTTTCCATGTATTTAAATGGGATAAAAACACTGTTGCCACATCGCACGAGCCGCCACTGATAGCAATAGAGTGGCGGATACATGTTATAAGTCGTATACCAAAGTGAGGCAGCATGGGCGATCTGATTCAGGTTTGTTTGCCTCGTATTTTTTAACCTTCATTCAACAGCAAGGCAGTTACAAGGGTCTGAAAAGTTGTGTTTTTTTATGAAGAAAATAAAAGCACGTGGTGGGCTGAGAATAAAGATGCATTTGGTTTTTTATTAAGTCCAATTGTTCCGGAGATAAGATTCCTACATAAATAAGACAATTTAGTTTAAAGCCTTGAAAAAAAAAAAAAAAAAAAAAAAAAAAAAAAAAAAAAAAAAAAAATCGTGAAAAATTTCTTGTAATATCCTTTTTATAGCAAGATAAGGCAACACCGCGTATTCGTGCATTTGCACCTTAAGGTATTTCCGCGCTTCGCCGACACCTACCTCTGTAGTTGGTTCTGTTTCATTAAAGTGAACAAATTATGGAAGCAACAAAATTATATGGGCACTGAAATCATTTATGTTCTCCCTGAAGTCATCAGCGCGCGGACCCGACGCGCACAGAGGGATAAAACGGCATCAACGTTTTAGACATCACGTACGACACGAGTTTCAAAAAATCGTTTCAGGGTGCAAAAGTGAAAGGCAGTTATTTTTTTTTTAAAATTGAAACATTTTGTGGACTCTGAATCTGGATTTTCAAGTCTGAGGTGGATCAAATTTTTGAGGGATGATAGCAAGGAAGTATAGTTCCATCGATCCTAGGTCACACTTTGCTTGAAGCTTTCTCCAAAGGAAACTTATAGATGATGGAACCCTTTTTTGATGGTTTTGAATCTTGATATTTTGTGCCCTGAATCAGAACTTTCAAAGATAACCCTCTAAGGACCAGGTCACGTAGGAGTATTTGACCCGAAAACCTGGCCAAAAACGGAAAATTGAAAAGTCGTCCCCAAAAAAAAAAAAAAAAAAAATTATTGATGGTTTTTGAGAGGTAAGTAACCGCTCTATTACGTCATAGATGTGTCGGAACATCTACGTTTATCTACTGTTTAGGGGACAACATGGAACTGAGCGCTCGACGCACCTGCGGTTGTTCACCACTCGAAGCGCTATTACTATAATCAGTCAACATTTTCCATCAAGGATAAGCGTTGGTGCATCCAAACATTTCAGCGATTATGGACGTTGTTTTCGATATTATGTGCTTCATTTTGATGGCAACAATTTCTTTTTCCCTTGCATTTTTGACCCTTTTATATCTAATTTAAAATGGACATGAAAAAAATCTCTAGTTTTAGGCACTATCTTTTTAAAAAAAGGCAATTTTTAATACGTTCCGGGCAAAACCGGGCATAACCAAAACAAGGGGGCTACAGTAGAGCCTTTTAGGCAACTGCTCCAACATTCAAAACTTGCAAGAAATTGCCCATTTATTTTTTAGCAACATTTTGAAGTCAAGCCTTTTTTATAAAATAAGCGTCAATAACGCGGCAAAAGAATGCGCTATCGACCTTTGATTTGAGCCAAAATTCTTAATTTTTTACGCCTTTTCCAACCATAAACCGTGCAATAGGAGTTTTGAGTTTAAATTGGAAAATTAACCAAAATCGACTTTCAAATATTCAAGAACACGCAAATATTTTTGGCCAGGTTTTTGGGGGTAAATACTCCATGTGCAGATTAGTTCAAAATAACACATATCTCTTCCGTTTATCTTAGAAAGCAGGCCCGGACTGGCCCACCGGGCAACCGGGCAGATGCCCGGTGCGCCCTCTGTCCGTGGCGCCCCAGTGCCCTCCATAAAAAAAAAAAAAAAAAAAAAAAAAACCTTAAGCAGCTGAAAGCCGCGATTCTGGGAGTCTAATTTTCGGTGACTTGAGTACTACAAATATCATGTGTCATAGGGCGCCCTTTGTCCTATAACTCATATGAACCAAGGGCGGCATGGTTTGCGCCGTAACTAACGTAGAAGGCACAAGTGTATGGGAACGCATTACACCCCATACTTACCGCCCAACGCTTCGCCCAAAGTCACATAACATGATTCTAGGGCTGAATGCTTTGCACATTAGTTAAAGTAAGACACGAGGGGGCGCTTTCCCCCTCCTCTTGGCGCCCTCCGTCATATGTCACATAAGATGAGTCAAGGGCGGCATGGTTTGCGCCCTAATTAACGTGTAAGAGACGAGCAGGAACCCCCCACTAAGAACCGCTAAGAACGCAAAAATAGCTATTTTTGACACTTCAAAAATTCATAGCTCAAAGACAAATCATTTCTCAAAAACAAACTTTAGCTCATTTGAACCGGAAAAGAAAGGAATTTCTTTCAGACAGTTTTTTTTTTGTTTTCCTCAGTGCGATCCGCAAATGAAAAAAATTCAAAAATCTTATTTTTTGGAATTTCCAAAATTTTGAAAATGCTATAACTCAACTAAAATTCAATATTTTTGAAACATCATACACAACAAAAGATGGATCTTTTAAAGGTCTTTTGTTTAAAAAAAATTGGTTTTGATAATTTTAACCGTTCAAAAGTTATAGCCGAAAAACCGTTTTACCTTCGACCCCCCCCCGCCCCCTCGGATCTAAGAAGGCTGAAATAAAAAATAGACCATATTTAGACTCCCCGTGAATAGCTCTATCAGCCCTGAAAAAATGAAGGCAATCCATACACAGCCCATTCCTAATGGGCGATGAAACAACCTCTTTCCCCAAAATATTCCATGGCTCCTTCATCCACATTCCACTTGACTCTTCTCCCTCCAATTATGAGTCGAGAGCATCGCAACGATTTCATGCAGGAAAAATCGAAAATATATTTGAACAGTTCAATTTTACTATACATGAAAGTACCGTTAAATTCAATCTGAAGGTCAGGAAAATTGAAAAATTTTCCGGGGGAGGACCCCCCGGGCCCCCCGCTTGTACTGAGGGGTATTCCATACCCCCCACACCCCCCGGAATTAGAGTCGCACCAAACCCCCCCCCCCCCCCCCCCCCCCCCCCCGCAAGACAAATGTCTTGTGGCGCCACTGCCTATACAGTATACACATACTGACTAAGAAGCTTTGTGTATACTGAGAAAGAATTTATCATTTTGATGGCAGCTCCTTAAATTTTAAAATAAATAGATGAATAAAATCTAGTATTTTCATCCGACTCTGACATACTTAAAATGTGAGTTTATTTTTTCCTCGATCAACATGATCCTTCTGTTAATATAGAGTCGTTCGGCGGAAACTATAAACGAGAATTCGAAGATCCAGAAACTACGCATTCATATTCTCTCCTCTTTTTTCATAGTCTTTCTAAGCTCATAATTATACTTTTCTGTTCGTTTTTTCCCGCGGGATTCCGTATTGACGACTTAAAAGGTCGAATATATTCATGAAAATTTGCGAAGAATCGAGCTGACTTAATGACCGATCTGATCGCTTAGAAATGGCTTGAAATTGCGTTCTGGCGGATTCTGAATCCCAAAAATTTTTCGGGGGAGGACCCCCGGACCCCCCTTCCTCCCTGGGGGGTATTCCATACCCCCCAGACCCCCCGGTGGGTGGCGCCCCCTAGTCCACCGTCCCGCGCCCTCTCAGGAGAGCCAGTCCGGGCCTGTTAGAAAGGTAGTTAACTGTTCGACGTTCGTACTCAAGGGAGTTGAAATTGCGTATTCGATGGATTGAAGGCGCCCCAAAAAATCTATCTTGACAGGTTTGAAGACTGAAACAATGTGAAATAGACTAAAAGAGAAAAACTAGTATACTCAGACTTGGCCCATAAGAGGTTAAGGTGGGTCCCATTTTTGAGGGATAACAACTGAAAGAGTAGTTTTATCGATCCTCGGTCACATGGGCGGATACAGGGAATTGTCTTTCTCTCTCTCCTCCCATTTAAAAGCGTGCGTCAGAAAAGGACAGAAGAGGGGGCCAAAGTCACGTGATGGCCCCCTCTGCTGTCCTGTTCTAACACATAAGTTCAAATGGAGGGAGAGAGAGAAAGACAGTTCCCTGTATCCGCCCATGCTCGGTCACCTTTTGCTTGAACCTTTTTCCAAAAGAAACTCCTCCTGATTGGACATGAAGAGCAAACTTTTAGATAATATTGACCCTAAATCCAGGTTTTGATGACTTGGGTGGGTCCAAATTTTGAGGGTAGTCCTGTAGATTCTGATTTGCTTGAACCTATTAAAAGAGTAAATAAGACCGAAACTTTGCCATAGAGCCCCCCCCCCCCCCCACTATCCACCAAGGGCAGACATTTTAGTGAAAAATCAGGACGGCCATGGTCATATTGTATGTGTTTGTATACGGATATACAAGTATCTATCAATATAATGTTACGAGTACAGTAGTGATGCGGGTCGAATCCAAAATGTTGCTGAATCCGAATTCTTGATTATAACACCCGAATCTTCGAATCTGTACCATCGCGAATATTCTTCGCATTTGAGGTATTTCCAATTAACTCACTTTAAACCCTCTACTCCTCTACTATTTACTTTTCTATCTGTCGTATCCTGGAAATATTTGCATGTCGTGTTTAGACGCATCCTGCTATTGGTTGTCCACGGATGGCAGCAATACCCAGGGCTGCCGTTTTGCGTATAATCAATGCTATTTTTCATATCACCGATGATTCCACCGGTTGAGAAAAGATTACACAGTTCAGTTCAGTGTATGACTGTAATAAACTAAAATACTCGCATCTCTAATCTTTTCTCCTCCGGTGGAGTCGTCAATGACTTTAAAAAACTTGCGGATATTTTAATTAATCAACGGAGTTTCCACCGATTAAGGAAATATTACAGATCAGAGTATTTTCGTGCATTACAGTCATATACACTGAACTGAACTGTGTAATCTTTTCTCAACCGGTGGAATCATCGGTGAATAGAAAAATAGCATTGATTATACGCAAAACGGCGGCCCTGGCAATACCTGCAGGCTGATTATGAACGATCGTATCGTAATGCTATCGAGTCGATGATCAAGTGCGACAGTGAGTGTTATCTTAAGGGTGGTGCCATTCCGATAGAAACCCTCCTATCTCTGCGGAAAGCCGATGACTACTGAGCTGTCGGAGAATTTCCGTAAAGATGGAACGGTTTCTATCGGAATGAAACCTTTCGAAATGGCACCAGACATAGGATAACACGCACTCGATCATCGACTCGATAGCATTACGATACGATTGTCCATAATTAATAAACTTGCTGATGTACTATCAACGAATTTAAGATTGTCGTGAGATTTTCACTCATTTTCAGTTATGGGTGTGTGTGTGGGACTGATCTGCAACGGCTTTCCCGCCCCACCCACACTAGGGCCTTTCACGTGCAAGGTGAAAGGAGTATGAAGAGTGGCCGAACCGGAACCTTGAAGGCGAAACTCAGCTCGTGGCAATCTCGCGACAATCTTTAATCCGTCGATAGTACATTATGTAATAAAGATTCGAGTATGTTTCAGATCAGAGCGTGTCTTGTGTTCCCAATTCTTCTGATTTTATCATTCAATTCCGTCTTAAAAGTCCGATCATAAAACTATCGATGTAAAATCTTCAAAAAACATGCATTATTTCATGCTTGGTTCAAGGTTAAGTATGTCACCAAAAAGTGATTTTAAAGACAGTTTTGATCTGGTTACTTATTGATTTATTCATGAAACCATCATAACTCATGTAGGTACTTACAGTCGGCTCATTTGATTCAACATTTTTGGGGAGGGTAGGACTGCAGGGTTTCAAGTGTGAAATATTTCATATGAAATTTATGAAATTTCCTTGAAATTTCACATGAAATTTCACGAAGCTGTGAAATTTATGAAATTTTTGAAATTTACTCCCATTCGTCGTTTTTTATGATTCTCTTCTACTCTGATGTGGAATTCGTCTAATTTTCACTATGAAATAATTAATATCTGTTTGTAACGCTCTCCCAAAGAATATTACTATGTATAAGTAATTCATCATGGTAAATGTTCATTTTATCATAAGGTAGCCCAGTAGCCGGCACCCCTCAATTTTGCACCAGTTACTTAGAGGTTGAAAATTTTGTTGAAGTCCTCAATAGAGTTTTATTCCCAGCATAATTTTCATTTTTTTTCCAAATCCCCCCCCGCCCCGTTTGCGAGGGCTGGATCCGTCAAAGATGAGGACTTTGGACTCTCATTTTACCAGAATTGTATTTTAGTAATTACTTGGTTAAATCTCTAGAGACCCGTCAGCATCTAGACTAATTACAAATTGAGAATAAATAATTAATTAATTTATTTTTTCTTGCACTGGCTGGCAGCGATGTTAAAAGAAGCCATCAAACAGCTACATAATAGCACCACACCAATAGTTTTGTTTCTCATTTTTGGTTAGGCGAAGCAACCGAAAGGAAGTTCTACACATTTGCGGAGTATTTTTCCGTATTTTTCATAAATTTCAGAAATTTCATGAAATATTTCACGTGAAATTTCACGATTTTATTTTTCATGAAATTTTCGAACCCTGGGTAGGAGTCATCTAGTGGAACGTGTTTAGGGAGCGGTGATTTGGAAATTCCAAGCAGAATGGACGGAAACATAAAAACCGTTATGAACGAAGCAATTTTCTTGAAGGGTTCAGAGGTTCAGAGGGACTGCGTCGCGTTTCTTGGCCATGTGCGGTCTCAACGCCTAAAAATTTCAAATAGTTCTGGACACACATGGGTATTGAGGGCATCAACTGATAAAGTTCCTAAAAATATTGATTATAGAAAAAAATTCGTTGCTGCTATATACGCTGAGAGGGGACAAACCTTATTTCCATTCCTAAGGTTGGGGAGGGGGTCTTCCACCCATCCTCCATCGCGGCCGTTTCAAAGTATGCGTCCAGCAGGTTCTAATCCCGGTCCGAATTTTGGAACCAGTCTGCCTCTGATTGAATCCAACCGGGAACAGGGACCAGTGGCGTACGAAGTATTTTTTTTTGGGAGGGGCTTGCACTGATGAGCGTTTGAATAAAAATTATTCCCCTCTTCCCCTCTACCCCTAAAAATCGGAGGTCTGGAGGGGGGACACATTAGCCCTCTTAGCCCCCCCCCCCCTCAGAGTTGCCAATAGTGGCTAGATTCGTCTAGAGTTCCTATATTTAGAGAGTTAAGACAAGAGGGTAGTCAACTTCTGATTGGTCGATGAGTTTTAGGCTCTACGGATGCCGCCATTGGATGCGATTTTGCACTTTTGTTTACAATCGCAGTTGTTTACCAACAGTATTTTACGGATAAAGAGTTAAATATCGACGAATCTGTAAATTTTAATCATGAAACGCCTCAAGAATGTCTAAAAATCCCAAAAGAACCTTTCAAAGCGTAAATGGATGTCGATGCACAAAAGCAGTAAAAGATTACATCATTAGAAACTCAGCGGCACTGTAATCTTTGCAGTGGACAAAAACACAACAACGGCCCTCAGAATGTAAACAAATGTGCAAAATCGCATCCAATGGCGGCGCCCATGGTTTCTCTTGTCTTAACTCTCTAAATATAGGAACTCTAGATTCGTCCACACGTGGACTATTTTTGATGAGAATTTAGCCACGCTTCCGCCCCTGTGCCTTTCGATCCTCCATCCCTATCCACAGCGTGGCTATAGTAACCAACTCGAAAACTGTCCACGCGTGGCTATTCCACCCCGTCCAAACCTGGCAACACTGCCCCCCCCCTCTGCGTACGCCACTGACAGGGACAATATTTGGTACGTCCCAAATACATTTTACGTCTACAACAAAGTCCACAATAATGGCTTGTAGAGTACAGCCAGAGACAGTACAGCTACAGCAGCATTGGCTATTGACCTGGGACCAAATAATGTTCGGTCCCTAGCATTGAATTGCGTGCATGGCGTGCATCTTGCGTGCGGTTTCGACACATGACCACGCGTAAGTTACGCTCGGGACCGAACATTATTTGGTCCCTGTATTGACCACTGTGCGATGCACAGTCGTTACCTCCGCCGTTGTACAGATCGTTCGGAAAACATCGGCCAGGTTTGTCAGGCGCCTTTGTAGCATTTGTAGTTGTGTAGGACTAGGTTACTTTTCACGTTCACGCTCGGTGTTTTCAATAAGTAGTGTTTTGGTTTTGGTTTGTCAATTGCGTGTCAATTGCGCTCTTTCCTTGCAAGTAGCAATAATTAAATAATTTTAATCTCTAATTCTTCATTCTTGACTGTGTATTAGTGTAATCGGATTAATCCTCACATCTCCGCATGGTTTTTGTCTCTTTATCATTGCTTAGTCTTTGATTTGTGACCTTATTTAAATTAATCACTTCCAACCGTTTCTCGATTACGGTTTGCAATCTACATTCTCAATGGAAGTTTTTGTCGAATAAAAGTTACATTCTTCGTTTATTAGTAAGTCCATTTCCTCTAAATTCAACCATTCAAATCAATTGACCGTCTCAGTTCTTCTCTGTTTATATTCTATCTTCATTTGTCTCTCCTACTTTCCTGTGTTTAAATGGCAGTGTAGTTTTATGTAAACTTGCTAAGTAATGCATGGGTAGGTGACAATCATCTCTGCTACAGATAGAAAAATTGATGGACACCCAGGACTAGTCGATGGGTTACAATGTTCCTATTCGACAAATCTTTAAGCTGTCTTCTCTGTAAACCTTTAAATCTGATTCTTTCAACTGCTAGCGTCGTAGATCACCAATAAGACTAACTTCCACGGGTTCAACTGCATGTGAAATTTGTGAAGGTATGAGCTGGTTAACTGAAGCTTACAAAGTTTGCTGTGCTTTGAAAGTTTTCACAAGCATTGTAATTATATTTTTGCTTCGTATTTTGTCATCTTCAACTCCTGTGCATTGACCGACTTTCCATGGTAACAACCATGCGGACATGTGGAGTTGAAGTGTGTTTAGCTCACGTACACTGAGTTGCGGGTTCTGACTTAGTTGGCGTCTTCTCTTGAAAGGTACCTACCAAAATGTATCAATGAGCGGAGGGCAAGCAAAGAGTTTTGTTTGTGTCTAACTATAACTGCTTATTGATGTAATTCAATGCATCTCAGAAGAAGGCACCTCTAAGTACGTGTCAGAACTTGATATTCAAAATATGTGAGCTCTAACTAACCTCCGATCGAATTCCAAGTGGTGTCTGATATTATTTACACAACTTTTAATGTATCAATCATTGATTAAAGCAGATGCATTGTGGGTAGGGCTCAGATAACTAGCGGTGTCCCTCTGGAGACAGCAGAGACCATCATGCACTAGAAGTATTTTGAGTATTTGGTTCAGGGACCAATAAATGTTCGGTACAGACGGTCCTGCCTCTGGTGATGATTGGTGAGCACAGAAGGCCATTTAAAGCCACTCGCAAACGCTCACCATCCAACGTCTTTCGGGGACCGTGAGTACCGGATATTTATTGGTCCCTGACAAGTAGGGGTGCATGCTTCCGAATAGCATCAAAGCCAATCGATGAGTGGTTGATTAGCAACGAATCCAACCATTTACGAATGCCTTTTGATGCGATTGGGAAGTAGGCACCGATACTTGTTAGAACCCAGTAGGTACTCAAAATGCTTCTGTTCTATCTATCTTGCTCGTGTTAAAATCGGGTAACCTTTTTTTTGGGGGGGGGGTGGGGGAGTCGCAGCCAAACAGCAAAGATGTAGATGTAGATGCCAGCAGCCAATCAAAACGAAGCATCATGGTTTTGGGTGGTTGGCAATCAACATATGAGCCGTTGAATGTTGTTTCTCATGTTATTTTTTGAGTCCTGGTACATCAGAGACTTACAGAGATGGAAGGCTACACTGGAATATTTAAGGCAGATTCGAGGCACGCTGAAATCTCGCGGATTCAACAAAACAACAGTTAACACCACTTTGATGTGCATGGTGTTGAACAGTGACATTAAAAAAACACAGAGTGGATGAACTTGGATAGAGTATACTATAAGACTTGAGTATTCTCGACGACGCCATTTTCGGTTAGAAGGAATTTTGGCGCGCCTTTCAAACAAGACGAGGCACACTTCCCCTACTATCAAAATGTGTCCATTAACTTATCTTGCCGTTTTAAATGTGCTATCACGATTAATTTTGCACCAAAAAAAGTACTAAGAAGTACGACACGACTGAAGCAACACGATTGATCACTCAATGTTTACATGACTCATGATATGTTGATCGCCGCCATTTTTGGTTAGAATCGGCTCTCTCTTAAGTAGCATTGATGGAGAATACTCAGGTCTTATAGTATACACTACTTGGAAGGGTAGTATACAACACAGAAGAGTGTACCACAGACCATTACTTACATTTATGATTCCATTCAGGAAGCTGGTGACGTTCCCAAATTGAGCTTCATGAAATACTCCTTACTCACTTTGAATCGTTTTTATTTAACTTCAGACCAATTATTATTGCTAATATGAACAAAATTCAATTTTACAGGCCATGGCGATGAACCGGCTGATTTTTTCTGCCTTGCTGTCTAATCTGTTTGTGCTGTCGTTTGTGATTTCCGGAGTGATCGTAAATTTTGTTCAGGCCTTTCTTTTCTTTACTCTGAGATTCATCAGCAAATATTTATATCGGAAAGTCAATTACTATTTAGCCTACTCACTTCATTCTCGTAAGTGATCAGCTCTTTCTTTTGTGATATCTTTATTTCTGCTCTACTTTCACACTCTTTTCTAATAAAAAAAAAAAAAAAACCCACTTAATAGCTTATAATCATATTCTTTTTAAATTTTAAGGAGCACTGCCAAAAATTTACCCTTATACTTTTTTTAATTATTTCTTTACTGGAGTGTTTAGTATCCAAATCAGCAATATCCACTGTAACATTCTCATGACTGTGCATTGTTTTATTTGTTCGGTAAATTAACAACATTTTTGTGTCAAATCAGGTACATAGACCTATTTAGTGATGAATTTTTGATCAAACCAATTTGTCTCCAAAGCAATTATAATCTCTTTATTGTGTGACCTCTTTTTGCGTTTTAAATCTGTACCTTGCCAATGACTCCCGGTTGGTAAGTTGGTCCAATGCCCTCCGGCTCCTCGTGCCGGGAGTCGGGCAACGCAGTTAGCAGTAATTGTCATTACTATCAAGAGGCTTCCCGCGGCTAAGAGAGGGTGAAAAACCAACTGAAGAGGAGCAATGGACCAACCAAGGAGGATATGAAGAGCATAAGCAAGAAGGACCATAAATTAGTGATTTAATTCAATGTTCAAGCAGTGGAAGTGAAGTGAATTTTACAGTGATTACAGTATTAATCAGTGGGGTGATCAGTGGCAAGGAAGTGTGAAAATCAGTTAATTAGACAGTTCAGTGCAGTGATGTGCAAGTGCGGTATATGATGCGCGAATTGCAGTTTACAAAGCCTACAAAGATACAATTATAAATGTGCATAGTGAAAGCTAAGATGGTAAAGGAGCTGGATCGTTAGGATCATCGAAGTTGTCAAAGTTCATTGGATTCAGTGGATCAATTAGATCACCAGCTGCATTAGGAAAAGCCTCATCTGAGCTCCTCAACAAGTCTGGGTCACTATCAGAGGGCTCTCTGAGATCCTCCCTCAGAGAAAGGATCAAAGGTTTGAGGAGTCGTTTAGTGCGCAGAAGTTCTTCCCATGCGGAAGATGAGACGCCTGAGGACTCTACCACCTTAGACAGCATGTCATTCCAGGTGAGACAGGGTCTCCTGATTTTACGCACACTGAGTGTATACTGAGAGGCTAGCCAAAGGATGTGAGTTATTAGGCGACGCAACACGTGTACCCAATATTGAAGGCGGGAGATAGAAAGTTGTCGTGTGCAGCTGACAGGCGAGCATCAGGAGGTACAGTAGAACTGACACAGAGGAGAACAGCAAGAGCTAGGCGCTCAAATTTTCGCAACTTGCCACAATTAGCCTTTGTCAAGGCTGCAACTTTCATCCCGCAAAGGACTGTTGGACAAATAACGGTCGTGTACAACACAGACAGTAGACTCCAAGGAAGACGATGCTGCTTCAGGAACGGAACCATGCTATACAATGCTTTTTAGCCTGAACTAACACAATGACGAACGGTATCTGGCCTTGACAGGGTGCTACAGATGGTTGAGCTGAGGTAAGGGAAAGATTTCACCCAAGGGATGTCAAAAGTCCCAATAGTCATTCTATCAAGCACCTCAACATTCAACAAGCCCTAAAGGATCTCGAAGAAGGATGGAACTCTTGGTACAGTTCAGAAGCAGACCAACACGCGCCAAGTTCTCAGTGAGCTTGGCCAGAATTGGCCTAACTCTTCAGCAATCTTTGCTGGAATAAGCAGATCATCTGCCTAAGCCAGAACACGAGGAAATTGGAGTTCTGACAAATTCTTTAAAGTTGAAAGGGAGACTTCAGAGGCAGTTTTACGGATCATTTCATTAAGGACAAGGACAAACAAGAACCCTGAAATTGGACACCCCTGTTTCCTTCAAGATCGGATGGACTAATACGGTTCCGGAGGAGTACCGGACAAATCAGACATGGCAAGGGCTCAAAGGACGGCTAAATAATGAGATGAATGTAAGAGAGTAAACAGTAAGAGAGAAGATTCTAACCTGAAGTCAGCTGCGGGGAGATGTGATCGCACTTATCAGGAAAGCCTTTAGAAATGCTGACAATGAATGTGTCTTGTGAAATACGCAAATTGCAACGCGTGATGCACGCGCGTGGAGCGCGTAACGAGGCGCGGAGGCCTCGGTACCGCTTAACTTTGGCCCAGCGCAGCGCAAATCAATCTATCCTTTACCCAGAGATAAGAAAGTCATGCGGTGTGCCTTCCCCCTCACTCATTGTGGCACCGTGTCAAACCTTTCCTGCTGGGTGTCTCGTCTCGGTACGGTATCCCGGCTCTTTCCGATCCTTTCAATCCTCCCCCCTCCAAGAGTGAGAGAAACAAAAATCAGGTCTGTCGTTCGCTCTGAAAAATGAGCATAAGAGCTAATCCAGCAGCTGGGGCGGCAGATCCTTTACATTCTACATACATTCTACATTTAAATCTGTACCTTGCCAATCTTGACTCATATTTCTACTGATCTTTTTTTCCTAGAACTTGTGTTTCTGGCTGAATGGTGGTCTGGAACCGACATCATCTTTTATATAAATGAAGATGATTACAAAAAATACTATGGAAAAGAACATGGGTTTCTGCTGATGAACCATCGATATGATGTTGACTGGCTTATAGGATGGATTTTTTGTGAACGTATAAAATTGCTCGGTGTAAGTATTATTTCAGTTCTCTCGCTGCCATTGGTGGATACGGAATCTTTGTTTTTGACATTTTTGACTACGATCTATTAAATAATATTTCTAGAGGTGTTAGAGTACCCCAGAAATATCTGAGTTTCAAGTTTTCAGATACTCGAACAAAAAATGAATTTGAGTAACTTTTGAGGATTTTAAATCAGTGTTTGAAAATCATATCTGTGCATTAAGAATGGGAGTTCGTGAAATTCGTTTCATTCCTCCTAAATTCATGCATGTCTTACCGCTCATTTCCGAAAATCCGACAGTCTGAGAAACATTAAATTACAAAAACCACTACTCTGTTCCAATATTGGGGTAAGAGGACACAGTTCGAAACAAGAAAGCGCCTGCAGTTGATTAAAACAAGGTTTGTAACGTTGGATTGGTGTTTGTTTACATTTCAACTTCTTCATTGCTGGTACAGGTGAACAAAAAGCCCTTAATAGAAAGATTGAACTTTTTTCTTCCCTTTTCCTTCCTTACTTTTTCAATAATGAATGACAGTATAATGACCTGGGACCAAATAGTGATACGGCTTGACGGTCCTCCGAAAGACGTTGGATGGTGCGCACGTAAGTATATTTGCGTGTAGTTTATACCCCCCGTAAGTGCTCACCGATCATCTGCGTGCGGGACCGTGAGGACGCAACACTATTTGGTCCCAGTATTGGTATTTTTCACTCATTTTTGGTTTTCAGTTCTAGAGAACTTTTTATGCTGTTTTGCAATATTGCGATTACTAGATCTTGAAACTCAAAAAATAGGCAAAACTTAACCTGACCCTAAATTTCAATTCCCCAATTTCTCTTAATATTCCATAAATTACGTATTACGTCGTGTGGAACCTTGGTCCTGCCCTGAAAAAAGTTCCACTTAAGAAATTGCAGTCAGAGTATGAGAGGTTTCACGGTGCTGAAAAAAAATTCCACATGGCGAGGTATTCCACATAGAGGAAACACACAGCAAACTTTTACTGTAACTAAATCATATGCAATGGTTCATTAGTCCAAAGACAAAACTTGGGAGAGCTCCATTGTGTAGATATCTGACTTTATATTCTTTTTCCACATGATTGCAGAATGTCAAAGCCTACGCTAAAAAACAGTTGAAGTACATTCCCACCTTGGGCTGGGCGTGGTTGTTTGGTGAATTTGTTTTTCTTGAAAGAAACTGGGAGAAAGATCGACTAGCGATCGGAGAACAAATAGCTGAACTTGTCGAGTACCCGGACCCGATTTGGGTAAGTTTTTTGATGCATGAATTTTTTTGCCCTCTGTGTTTTCTTAAAACACTGGCAGGAATCCATTTTTGGCAGCAACTGCTGGGTATTACCTTGACTGCATGATGAAAACCAAGGGTGCCCAGTGGTCTGGCAAACTGGGAAGACCGGGATAGGTCAGGAAATTTCCAATTATCTGGGAAAGTCAGGTATTTCAGGATTTTTTTAGTTTTTTGGCTCGAAGGACAAAAAAAGTGGACCAATAAAGCTGTTTGATGACTTAGTAGGTAGATTCTCTCAAAATTTCTCTTCTCTTTGTCTCCATCCTTCATGAAAATGTGTAAATCAAACACACATTTTGAAGTCATGCTTCCAAATGCCCAAGTTTTTTGAAGAAAGTGAGAATTTTTCCTCAGTTTAAATCGTTCTGCCAAAGTGGAGGATTTTCTAAAAATTAGCTGAATTTTTGAACCAATGATCCATATACATCCAAATTTTGCCGAGAAGTTGCTTTTAACATTCTTCAGAGAGACTTTTTTTGGTTTTTCCGAAATTTTAAATTTTAAGCAAGTCATGAAGGATAAAAGGTTTCCATTGAAATCAATCAAAATGGGTAACCATACGGAAAATTTGGAATAGGTATTTCAAATAGAGCTGTTTGAATTTTGATTAAAATTTGCAAAAACATTCGGCAACCAGCCTATTGTAAAATTAATCCCTTAAAAGGGGGTTGGGGGATCTCCCCCAGAATATATTAAAGAGGGGTCTGGGAGTTTTCCCCCCAGCAGTTATAAGGGGGTTTGGGGGCCCCCAGATTAAGTTTGATGTTAGATTGTGTTCGTAGGGTATTCCCTACAGTTTATTCTCTATTACTTTTTAAAAAAAAAAATAAACTTCTCACACTTCCATCAAATACTCGCTGAACAATAAAATTATTTACCCATCAATGATTCAGCCATCTCACCGGCACATTTACATTAAGCCACCCCTTGTTAGACTTAAAATCCTTGAGGCTAACATCAGTATTGCGGTAATAAATATCTTTAATGTTCTCCCTCTTTCTCTCCGAGAACTTTTCCGCAGAAATGAAGCTAATATGTTTCTAAGAGGTCTTCATAACTATTTATTAAATGAGGCAATTTATTCTTTAGCTGAAATAGTATAATTAAGTTAAGCTTAGAAGCAAATCCTCCATTTGTGCAAATACCATTGTTTTTTTATCCTTTTTTTAGTTATTATTGACTTGCAGGGGTGCAAAAAATGCCCGATCTGACGACAGCGCCTCAAAATGTGGAAGCGTAGCATGAAGAATCTGATAGGTACACTGCACTGCAGAGGACTTAGGCATCGTATTCTCGGCTTTTCACGCCATGCGCTAGCATATATCCTACGCGCGGCGCAGCGCATAACATCACGCTCTGACTGATTTTGTGAGAAGTATGTCCGTAAAGCATTTGCGTGCGTTATTGATATTGGTGCCGTTTCGCAGCCACGATTATATGCCTCGTTTTTCGGGAAAACTCGTAATTTGAATAAAGCAAAATCAAATCTGTGGAAACCTGTTTTGAGGAAATCAATTTTGTTGAAACCCATTTAGTGAAAATCGATTTTCACGAAACAAGGTTTCCACGAAATCAATTTTCACAAAAAAAGCAAAAATCGATATCCACAAAAAATGCAAAAATCGGTTTCCACAAAGACACGATATTCGGTTTCCACAAAGACACGATATTCGGTTTCCACAAAATCGAATTTGTGGAAAAGTGAAAATCGATTTCCAAAAAAATCACAAACATTGGTTTTCACGAAATCAATTCCCCCAAAAAACGCAAAAATCGGTTTCCACACAAAATATTGCAAAAATATAGGTTTCCACCAAAAGACACAATATTTGGTTTGCACAAAATCGACTTAGAAATTTAGCGAACGAAAATTTAATTTGAGGAAATCTATATACTTTGTGGAAATCGATTTCTACCATATAAGCTGTCTACAAAAGTCAAAACAAGTTTCCACAAAATAGGTTTCCAATGAAGAAGTTTGGCTTTCCACATAAGTTATTTTTTTTTTAAATAACTGGTAAATCCTCCTTTAAGCCAGAGAGCTGCCAGTATACTGCATTAAATAGAAACTAGAGTTAACGCGTTGCTTCTTAATATTTTTCTTAAAATGGAGCAAGCGCGTTGATTTTTTCTGTAAATGGAGCAAGCGCGCAGTTTTGAGCCAAAAAAAAGTTGATTTTTCTGATTAATAAGCCAGCGCGTTGTTTCTCGTTGAATATTGAGTGAGCGCGTTAATTTTTCTGAAAATTGAGTAAGCGCGTTAATGTTTCCTGAAAATTGAGTCAGCGCGTTGTTTTGAGCCAAAATTTTCTGCAGCGTGTTAAAATAAGCAAAAAAAAAAAAAATAAAAAATAAAGGGTCAGCAGATTTTGTGGACAGGTCCAGATTGGTGGTCTCGTGAAAATGTGGATGCCTGGGCACATTTTGCACCCCTGTTGACTTGTATTATAGTCCTTACTAGGGGCTAATGTACCAGAAATAAATAAATAAATTACTTCTATCGCTCTCATTTGTTTTGTTCCTAGTTGCTGCTTTTTGCCGAGGGCACAAGGTTCACCACAGAAAAACATGAAGCAAGCAAAGCATTCGCCCGTGAGCATGGTCTCTACGAGTTGAAGCAGCATCTTACCCCGCGCACGAGGGGCTTTACTGCTAGTCTGCCTGTTATGAGAGGCAAAATTCCTTCAATTTACGATGTTCAAGTTGCCTTCAAAGAGTAAGTCATTCAACAAGGTTAAGAACGCTTGCTGTCACTTTATAACTGCTGAATGTGAACCAACCAGGTATACTGCTGTGCTAAGGAAGAATGCCGTAAGCGATATGTGTTACTTAGACTGTTTTTGCAGTTCAGTTTGGGCTCTATTCTTATACCAAGTTCCTCCTCAGGAGTTTATTATTGTTGTACCTACCTGGTCACTCAATCCTCTCTAACATAGGCTCTCTGCCCGTCCAAGCATTTAGGAAATGCCGGCTGTCCATTGTTCAATGCTGGAATCCTTGGAAGGACAGACCATTCAAGGCGTTATAGGTTTAAGATTGAGGGTAAACTAAAGAATAGGGACCCCAAGCTACATTGCAGAAACAGCATAAGTAACACATGGTGCGTAATAGAGAGGCTGATACAGTGATACAAGTAAGGCAGCAAAAGTGAGCCTCTCAAAGTGAGGCAGCATGGACAATCTGATACTGGTTTGTTTGCCTTTTATTTTTTAACCTTAAATCGAAAATTGTAATTAAATGGGTCTGTTGCAAACTTTTGCTACAGTGATAAAGAGTGTTGCATCATAGGTAAAATCGCCCGAAAAGTTCATTGGTAGCATCAGAAAGGTGTGAAATGCGATAATAAACTCACAAGAGACGTTGAATGAAATCCAAGATGGCGGTAAAATATCAAGCAATCTGTATGCATGCACCTTTAACATCCAAGGATTGCCAACGTTGACAACCTCACAGCTTCAGAGGTTATGTGTTTATTTACGTTGTGATTGGGTGTGATCAATATTGTGAAGTTGGCTATCCTTAGATGTTCGTGGTGCATGCATACAGGTTGCTCAATATTTTACCGCCATCTTGGATTTCATTAAACGTCTCTCGTGAATTTTATACTGCATTTTATGACTTTCTGATGTCACCAATGGACTTTTCTCGCGATTTTACGTGAGATTGTACACTGTATAGCGCTGTAGCAAAAGTTTGCAACAGACCCATTCAAAAGTTGCCTAAATGCATTTGGTGATACAGATTTTTGAGACTATTTAATACTAGTATCAGCCTCACATAATTGTTGTGGCTGCAGAATTTGTGGTATTGCAGGTGAATTTGACAGAAAAATCAGGGAAATCTGATTGACCTTGGCAAATTTTTTGTTCGAACTGTACTTGAAATAGTAATTTCAAGGACGTAAAATTCATATGCGCGAACGTAGTTCCTCATTAATTTTAGTAGCTGAAGTCTCAGTTTAAAAAAGTCCATGTAACAGAATTATATTGAACTGGAGTTCGTTAGGGACCTGGAGATTGTTAACACATATGTTACGGACTACCTTACTACATACTTGAAAAAAAAAAGAATTCCTGCCAGATTTCTGCTTGCAGATCTCTTTGAAAATTTCCACGGAAAATTTTCAGCCCTTACCTCATTCTGTATTTATCATATTCAGAAAGATTTAATCATCTGTGGTTTTGATTTCTGATAGTTTAGTTGTAGAACTAATTTTGATGTTGTTAAGAGATGACCGTGATCTAATTATTCTAGTAATTACCCAGTTAAGCTGCGTGGGATTTTCTGTACGCATTTAAAATCCAAATCATCGGGTAATATCCTGAAAGAAATGATTGAGTTTATGACTGTTTGTTCTAGGGAAGATAAATTAAAACCTACAATTGGCACGATGCTGTCAGGAAAACCCTTGGAGGCTCACATGTTTGTTGAGCGTATACCCCTTGAAAATGTTCCAGCTAGTGAAGAAGACAAGCTAAAGGGTTTGAAAAATGTCTTTGAAAATTTCCACGGAATTTTCCCTTTCTACCTCCATTCTGAAATTTATATATTAGAGTTCCCAATCATCTGGCGGTTTTTTTTCTGTAGTTATTTGTAGTGGCACTAACTTATACTTTTAAGGATCTTTTTTTTAAATTTTAAAAAGTAATTCCCTTGTTAAAAATGATTGGGATTTCTGTAGCATTTAAATCCAAATCTTTAAAATACCCCTTGAAAGAAAGTTTTTAAGTTTATGTCTTTTTTTTTGTTTTAGGGAAGGTTTAAATTAAAACCTTATTGGCACGATTTGTCGGAAAAACCCCTTAGGCTTTAAATTTGTTTCTTTTAGGTTTTTAGGTTTTTGTTAAATTTTCCGGGGCCTTCGTGAAAAACGAAAAGTTAAAATTGCTTAAAATTGAATCTGAGAAGGTAAATTTTCGAAACTTTCCCGTTTGACCCCAACAGTAACCAAATTCTCCCTTTAGAGTCCCAAAATTTTTTGGCCCAATGTTGAATCCATTTCTGATTGGCTCTCAGATTTAGGCTGTCAAGGAAGCTCCTAGAGGCAAAATGCAAATGGCGGAGGGTTTGTTCACATTTCGCGTACTAGCTTTCATTACACATTTGAAGTAACAGTGACAGCAGTAATTATTGTTAATTTTTACTCTGCTTGAATATTATTCTGGAGAACATTATCTCTTTCAGTAACGACTGTGATTGTCGAGAATCTGAATTTAACCTATAAGAGATAGCAAAATAGCGGCAACAGCGCGGAGGCAAATGGCCCTCCGCCATTTGCAATTTGCCTCTTGGAGGCTCCATTGATCCGCTTCTTCTTCTTCATTTTGAGAGACTTGGCGCAACTCTCATAGTATATAGGGACTCTATTTCTGCTGTGCCAAAGGAGAACGTTGGAAACGCCAAAAATATAAAAATCGAGTTGGGCACGGAAATATGCTATTTTCGGCATGCACTTATACGTGATGAAATAGGAATTCACTTATCTCTATTAGTTTCTGAGGTATAGGAGGGCTATCTACGGTAAGTATACCAAAAGCAGTGCCTTTACTCAGGAGAAACGCTGTAAGTACCAGGTACTCAGGCAGAATGTTGGATCTCAAGCCGAGCGGAGCGGAGATGCGGCGGTTCTACCTGTGTATTAGGCGCTTCCTCGGCGGTTCCTCACACAACAATGCATGCCCCGTTAGATAGGGGAAAAGCCGTTTGTCCATCGTATGTGTGTCCTTTCTTCGATCTTTTGTTTATTTGAAGCAAAAATATTTTACTTGGCACCCTTTTACAACAATCAGAAATCAAATGGAGGTACATATAATCGATTTATTCACAAAAACATGCCAACATCAAAATCGGTTGGGAGGGCCATGCATTTAACTCGATTTCATGTGCAGTGGAGATAGGACATTCCTCCTTAGCACAGCTGTATTGTTTACCTATAAAATGAACTTATGTAATGCGTCCAGGGAAAAGGGACCTTAACTGGTCTGAGCAAAATTTTCAGAGGAGCCAAAAATGTGATCCAGGGTCAAAATTTGCAAAAACAAGATTCTTGTAAAGATTGGTTCTGCATTCCCTGGCAGACTGGAATTGCCTGGATTTAGTTCTTTATTCGCTCTCAAGAGTCCGGAAAAGTTGATTTTGTTCAAAAAGAAAAAGGTACCTTAACTGGTCAGAAACACATAACCCAACTTTTTGTTTACTTTCTGTCTTTATTTGCAATCGCTCGTTACATATTCGTGTTTGTCGCTCCTTTTTTGAATTCCATTTAAAAAAACCTACAGGATTACTCCTCCAAAGTTGTCTCTGTAATCAAGCAGCTAATTCTTTGTAGATGTAATTAAAGGTTTTGATAATACTTTGCTGGAGTTTTACTGAAAAATTCAGCTCTGTGTTTCTCATCCCTTGTATGATTGCTTTATATTCTTCTGAAGGACTGACATCCTTTTTCTTTTGCCCAAACTTTTAACTCAAATTTTGGTTGATTGCTCAAGAATCTATTCATAGGGGTTGATTAATCATTTATTTATCAATTTTTAATTCTGTAATATTTTGTTCTTTCTCAGGATAAAATGATGGACAGCTTTTTAAAGACTGGTGACTGGTTCAAAGAAAGTGGAGTCACCCGAGTAAAATCATTCCGCGTGAAAAGGCGTTATTTCACGCTACTGAATACAATGTTCTGGTGTATTTCAATCAATTGTCCGTTGGTGTATTTAATTTTTTCCGTCTCCAAAAGTCTTCTCTCTTCCTTAACACTCACGAGCTTCCTATTGTGTGCTTCAATCTGGATTTTGGTGTATTTAATTTGTAAGTTTCTCTTATTGAATATTCATCACTTAAAGCTTGTTGTATTTATTAGTTGTTTTTCAGCATTATTTTGATTTATTTACATTTCGCGATGGAAAAGTCGTCACAATTTCGCTTCTGTAATTCTAATCGAGAGGACGGAGAGCTTGTTTCAGAATTGGAGGCGTGACCCGACTGATGATCTTTTAAATTTTTCCCACTTTATTTCTTTCATTACACAATGGAAATGAATGAAAATGGATTTGAGTTTTAAATCATCATTAAAGAACGCTTTAAAACCAAAAAGTGTAAGTCTGTGGCAAGTTTTATTTTGAAACAAAGGATTCAAAATTTATTAATTGCCAAATATTAGGCCAGGGTCCTTCTGAAATAAGCTCCATCAGGTATTACTAAGATTAATAAAAATTTCTTTGAAGCTTGCTTTTTTTCCAGAAAAATATTTTGGATGCATAGCATTCTTGACCAAAATGTCTTCAAGTGTGTTAACCCTTTGAGGTCACATTTTTTTTCACGTTGCTAGCGTAGTGGGCAACCTCCACACTATACGAGAATGAGACTGCTAGAAGTTCCCGAGAACACCTATAGAGCGCAGCACACGCTGGAGTTGTCGGGGTTGGCCCAACACGAGACGGCAATAGGTATTTATGATGTCGGGCCTGACCCGACACACAACCGCAAAGGGTTTAAAAAAAGAAAAGAAATAAAATGAAATATTTTTTCAGAATTTTGTGAAGAAATTTTTAAAAATCTTGTGAGGCTTAGAGTCCGCGGTTGCTGTTGACTTTTTTCTCAGGTAGCTGAATAGCATCTAGTGGTGAGACTTTTCATTTACAGTTCGTGAATCCAGGATTGAAGTTTCCTTTCATCAATATCGTGTATCGCTATTCCGGCAGCATTCTACTTCAGAATCAATACTCAAACTTGCTGTGGCAAAATTCAAAATAGCCCCATTGCATTGTTTTTATTTTCTGTACATTTTTATCATGTCAAGCTTAATTTTTATTTTTAAGATACCATAACTGACTTATTTGAAAGTTCTTCTTCTTCATTTCTCTGTTTCAGTCCATCAAATTTCCAGCAAGTTAATAGACGCAACCCGGTCCAGTAAAGGCTCTTCCTATGGAAAAAGATAAATCTCTCATTTTGTATCTAACTCTTTGAATGTTTTTTCAATGTTTAGTAATTTGATAAACAAATCAAAAACAAAAATAATTCATTATTTTTCCTAGGGAAAAGAAAAAATTAGCCATATTTGTTTCAATTTTTTTTTTTTTTTTTTTTTTTTTTTTTTTTTTTTAAAACCATGGCGTGTACATATAATTTATAAAGCAGCATTGAAAAGTTTTAATGTCTATTATTAATATGGCAATTGTGGCATGAGCAGAAGTTTTTTGCGTTCAAGTTTTTGAAAGTTGAATAATTTGAACTAAAGTTTGGTTCTTTCACGGAACTAATTTTTAACTTCTTCAAATCATGTTTTCATTTCAACATTGCTGTGTCTTGTAAGCGATTTTTTAAGATAAAACAAATTTTATCAGTTGCTGAAAAACTCTCATTCTTTGTTGGGGTGTTTGGATCCTCAAATTTTGAATTTGGATCTATCTGTGCTCTCATTTCCAGCCAGATTTCTGGATAAAATCTCAATCTCGGAATTTTTTTTGATAGTTGTGCATTCTTCTATTTTTTTGAAAATGTCTTCAATGAAAAAGTATGTAGCCCACCTTAAGTTCTGTTGAAATTCCGATTAAATGAACCTTAGTTTTCTAAGCTTCAAAAAAGTTGACGTATTGAAGTTTTGGTGCCGGACGGCTTCGCGGTCGTCCCTGCGGCACCTGACGGGGCCGGCGGACATACAGCACTCGGGGGGGGGGGGGGGGGGGGGGGGCTAAGCTTCCCCCCCCCTGCTCCCCAATTTCTGCCCATGTCGAACTTTTTCTTTTTTTTAGGTTATGCTCATTTGTTACATGTAGTTATCTTGCTTTTTGAATTGACTGTTTTAGTGATTATGGCAAAGAAGGGTGTTTTCATGAAAGTACTGTGACTTTCAAAAGAAAGTACTCTGATTGAAATTCCTATTGTTAAATTGTTCTGTTGTTTTTAATAGAATTTTCGATTTTTCATAACGTACTTTAAAGAGTCATTCTGTTTAGTTCTGAAACACTTGAAAGCTGCAAAATTGTTTAAAAGTAGCCGAGATTTAAAATGGTAAAAATTTCGACCAGGGAACTCTTTTGAAAGTCATAGTACATGTGACCATCATGTTTTATGGTTTTTTTAGTTCATTTGTATGATCTCTCTCTCTCTCTCTCTCTCTCTCTCTCTCTCTCTCTCTCTCTCTCTCTTCTCTCTCTCTCTCTCTCTCTCTCTCTCTCTTCCGTGACCCCTTGTTTACTCTGTTACTCTTGGAAAGTGAAATTTGTGTTTAAGAGTGTAATAGCAAGTTCCTCCCTATATATTCAGCTCAATAACAGACTTATAGACGTTATAGAATTTATTTCTGACAATATCAGGGAATCGGAACGTAGCAAAAATTGGTTTGGGCTTGGTCCGCGTTTGACAATTTTTAAAAAAAGTTGCTGTTTGGGTGATTGTTTGAACCCAATGAGCCAAAACGTTTTAATTTGTGTGCCAAATCCTTTGAAAGCAACATCAGAGTCTGCAAGCAGACAAATTACTATTTGGTTTTTAAATAAGTTTTTGCACTTTACAAGTGCAGTGCTAAGGGTTTTTTCTTGTATTTCTCACCCAAGTCAATTAGTCGAAGAGAAAAAATCTTAAAGAAAATGATTTAGTTGTACATAAAAGTGACTAGTCTGTCTTTAATGGGGCTCTTGCAAATTTTTGCTGTGAGCAAATCAATAGTCCAATCTGATGTGAAATCCAGCGAAAATCACACTTTAAAAGTCTAAAATTTAGTTATAAACTCACAAAACTGCTATTACGGCAAGATCGTAATCAACACGGTAATCATGGGATCGTAATGGCGGTATCATGGAAGATTCCAGGCTAATTTGTCTTTTTCTCTACGGAAACACAGAGATAAGTCTCAAATTAGATAGGAATCTCCAATGATACCTGCATTGAACCACCATTAAGCCTGATTCTGAGAGTGAATTTTATGATTTTTTAGTGTACTCATACTCATTTCCACAGGTTTTTATGCTAGAATCAACTCTTCAATCACCTGAAGCAAAAGTTTGCAAGAGCCCCATTGTCAGCATGGCAGTATTTCGAACTCCGTCTTTCTCTCGATTTCCTTGCAAGAAGTACAAAACTCATTGGCTTTTTCTCCATCTTGTTGCATTGATGGTCAATTTATAGTGCTAGTTTGAAGTTTTAAAATTATTAAGATAACCTTAAGATAAAAGGATTACTTTTAAATTTAATAAGATAACCTTAAGATGAAAGGATTACTCTTAAAATTATAAAATAAGCAAGCATAGTTTTAAACCTTTATTTGACTTTCAAAATATAACAGAGACAAAAGTTGTATTAAAAATTTAAATTGGATATAATTGGATAATAATTAAATAATGTTTAACATGAAAATATCTTATCACAGCTTATCTTTAGTTTACATTGAATAAAAAAATATAATTTCTCAATCTTGGATGGGCTTGTGACGCCAGGGAAAGAAGAGAGAAGAAAATTATTCAAGTCAGAAAGGGTCCTTCCGATACGCAAAATCATGAGGTTAGAAAAAGGAAGCTCTTCTGGACCAATAGTTTACATTTATGTGAGACAAGACCTACTCACGTAAGGTGATTCCTTGCTACGTGACCAATATGATCGATTAGTAGATCAATTACTGTTCATTTACCGGATTTTATGGAGTTTTTTTGCTAAACGAGGTTTGTCAGCACCTGGAGGTACATGTAAAAAATATTTTTGGTTAAGTTTGGATGCTCGAATCCGCAAAATAAAGACGTAACTATGGGAATTTGCTCTTGTATCGCACTAGGACAGTGCGAATTCCCATAGTTACGTCCTTTTTTTGCAGATTCGAGCATCCAAACTTAACCAAAAGTATTATATAGATGTACCTCCAGGTGCTGACAAACCTCATTTTACAAAAAACTCGCTAAAATCCCGGTAAACGACAATTAATTGATCCACTAATCCATCACCTTGGTCACGTGGCATGGAATCACCTTAATTATTTCTCGAATTAGAATCCTGTTAAGGTGATTCTATGGCAAACTCCCGAAAATTTTAATCCGATACATGGCGTTACTTGTCGCTGGCTCCAGAAATAGCCGTTTTTTTACGGTTTTCGGCTGTTTTCTCTGAACAGACAAATAATAGATAAAAAATCGGAATGTCAGCACCTGCTTAATTTTTTGCTTGATTTTTTGAGCCATAAACGGGCCAAATCGGTTCTGAAATAAAGGCGTAACTATGCAAAGAAAAAATCATGTGTAATTTGGAGTTGTATCAGTAAAGATTACAGGCTTCTGTTTCACCTGTAATTTTTACTGATAAAACTCCAAATTACACATGATTTTTTCTTTACATAGTTGCGCCTTTATTTTAGAACCAATTTGGCCTGTTTATGGCTCAAAATATCAAGCAAAAAATTAAGCAGGTGCTGACATTCCGATTTTTTAGCTATTATTCGTCTGTTCAGAGAAAACAGCCAAAAACCGTCAAAAAACGGCTATTTTCGGAGCCAGCAACAAGTACCGCCATCTATCGGATTAAAATTTTTGGGAGTTTGCCATAGAATCACCTTAAAATTCTCTGTAATCTGTAATACTTAGTGAAAAGGTTTATTGAATGGGGTCATTCTGAGCTAGTCTATTTTGGGTCAGTAGTTACTAAGGGTGGAGGTTAGAATTGAAGCCATTTTCTGAAAAAGGGTCCACAAAACAACGGGTGTGCTCTTACTGGAAAATCAGCATTGTGATTGAATAGAGACTTTTGTCTGAAGAGCATATCTTTTCTTTTAAGGGCCCTTTTTCTGGAAATGGCTTCGATTCCCTGTAACCTAAGTTGCCTCAAATTCGATTTAAGTCTGTAACCTGAGGAAGCTAAGCAGAAAAGTTTGAATCCCCTGCAAAAAAATATCAGAGTATATTTCTGTAAATTATTCAAAATATTTATCTCTCTAGATACTGCGGAACCAGAGCCGACTAATGTGTAGATCGCTCGAAGGTTCCGAGTTGATCGTGGCAATCTTTGGAATTTTGTTGAAAAAATACAGGAAAATTGGCTGAAATTCCTGGAACAGCTGCTGCCAATTGTTATTCATGTCTTGCTCAAAATTTTTTGCATAGTGTCCAGAATTTTACTGTAAAATCAAATTTAAAGGGGTAGAAGCTGGTAAAATTAAAAATGGGTTCAAGAGCTAAGAACCAGCCGTCCCACTGAAATATAGGTACTTATATTTTACTGATGTTTTTCCCTGGGGAGGGGGATTCACTTTTTGGAGACGCATGTGGGGGGAAAAAAAGGTTGACAAATTTGGAACATACACTGAAGGTTGGTTGTGGACCCACCTCCACAAAGTCAAAAGTTGAACGTAACCCAGAAAAGGTTGGCCGCCTCTGCTATAGACCAACAGAAATTGATCAAATGTGACCCTGTCAATCTGCTATCCCATCCATCCACGGGGGAACAACCAACGGGCCAGAAAGCGCGATTCCATCCCTTACACTGGTCATCAAGGGTGTTTTAAGGGGTAGTGGAGCGTCATGCATCAATAGATTTCAAATTGAATAAAGCCAGCCTTTTTTGTACTCATGAGCTGGTTACAGGCCTGATTTGGATTTGAATATATCATTTTATTTTACTCAATACATGTTTTTAGTTTTAGTAGGAAATAGCCTGTTATGAAATTAGGAGATTAAAATAATTGTTTGATTTTATTTCACTCAAATGACTTAAAGTACTCCGATAGTTTTTGAGTGAAACCTTGAAAATTGAATATGAGTCTATTAGAAGTTAATCGCCGTAGCTATCATAGATCTAGTGCTTGTATAATGCTGTGGTGATTTGAAATTTAAGTAACTTGAAGGAAACCATTTGTTCGGTAAAGTCTTAAGTTTCTTATGATAGCTCTCTATTGGAAATAAATCATTCCATTTTTCAAGTTCTCCTACTTCAGTTTAAATCAGATTTATAAAGAATAGTGGCCCGAAGCTCAAGAGAAATGTATGAAATGCACAGTGGAAAATAAAATTAGTGCCCCTTTAAATCACAAGGAAATGGTTAGAATGAAGATAATTCTAACCATAATTACCTAGAGTTAGTAGTTAAAAGTATTCATTTGTGTGATGAAACAAGTTAAATGTTACTGACCCAAAGTACAACACCTACAAACGCCAAAATGAATTTCTGTTTATTCTGTACCCATCAGAGACAATATATAATGGACCACACACTAGCCATACGCATGTGGTAACTGACTTTGGACCACACACTAGCCATACGCATGCGGTAACTGACTTTTTTTTTTTTTTTTTTTTAGAACTCAACAAGAATAAACATAGGGAGCATGAGAGAGCACCATCCAACATGGTCCATACATTGACTGATGCAATTTCGGTGCTTCAATCTCATTAGGCAAAAACCTCAACAACTTTGCTCATCAGTCAATGTATGGGCCATGTTTGCGGTGTTCCCTTGAGACCTCAAAATAAAAAAACTTGTCACTGTGGGCAGACATGGGCAAGATAGTTAGTTCGTGGTCTCTATTGTATACTGTCTCTGAATTTTTACGAACTGCAGACATTTGCTAACAAACTTTCCTTATTGACAAGACATATGCTAACAGATTCTCCTTATGGATAATTAAGAAAAAGTTTGACAAATTATCCTGAAACCTTAAGGAACTTTACGTGTGCTACTCTAGAACGAGTATTTCAGTCGAGGAATCCGAATTTTTCATCAGTTTGGCTCCAGCTTCTACGGTTCTTCCTCAACTTTCCTAGTTTTCACTTGGTGTCCGTTGGATCGTAAATTTGAGGTTAGGGGCAGATAATTTCAGTTTTCCGAAGGAAAATTGAGTCTAGAGGGAAAGAAGAGGCAAAATTTGAATATAGCATGCTAAATTTCACGCTAATATGCAAAATTTCAGTTTACTTAGTAAAAATATTAAAATTTATCTAAGAGTTATGCATGTAGGAATTTTGTTGGCAAGTGTCTGCAGAACCGTTCGCTTCTGTCTCTGGTACCCACATTATTTTTGAGCTTTTTAAGATTGATTCTTCCTTTATTCTTGTTGATTTTCTCCTTGTCTCTCCTTGTGACAGTGCAACTTTTAAAAAGGTTTAATCAGCTGTAAACAGTTTAAAAAAAACATCCTGTACTAAGATGTGACATATCTTTTCTCAATTTTGGAAGGTAACACTTTGTTAAACTGATGAATAGGATCTCGACAAGAATGGTTTGCATTTTTTGTTCCTTACCCTTTTTAGTTCTCTCTTTTTTACTTTCAACGCTCTTTCTACTGTAGGAATAGTATTTTAATAATTTTTTTTTTTTTTTTTATAAAAGTGCTGTCCCTGATCAATGAAAGAAAGGACAGTTACCTTTAGAAGGAATATTTGTTGTTGATGTACTAATAAAACAAGTGTTTTTTTTTCTACACAAGGGTTTCATTTCATGCTATACCCTTTACCAGAACCTGGTGGTTGTGATATTCACTATCTCTCCCTTCTTTCCATTGAAACATGTCTGCTAGACAAGGCAAGAGAAAAATGAGCTTTGCTCTTTATCCTTGATTAACTTATGTAATGGCTCTGTTGCATGCTATTCCTAAATATTTTGAGGAAATACACAAAAATAAATTAAATAAATGCAGATAAAAGTATGCTGTTAGTATAGAATTAAATTAGAAAGTAATGCAGTTTTAACTGCCTCCTGAATAGTTGTCAAAGTAAGCTTTTAGCCCTTTTGGATTCATCTACGTCGATACATAAAAACTTAAAATCATCTATGAGTAAAAACTGTATGAAATACTTGGACATTTTTCGACAATTTCCAACGAAGGATCCCCAGACCTCCCTCTCCTTATCTGAGGGATGCCTTCGCTGACTCCCCACCAGAGACAAATAAAGACTCATCGCAAAGCTTGCAATAAGTGTCCACTTTTCCAGCTCAATTTTGGTCCGAACTCATCAAAACAACAGCCAACATTAGCCTACTGTTGACTGATGAGCGTGTGGTTTGCATTCGCCAAGCAAAACCTGATTCCGGGACCGTGGACCAACCGCAGTCTTTTGTTGAGCTCACCACTTAACAGTAGGCTATTGTTTATTGTTGCAGCCGGAGACTCCCGAACAAAAGTGAGCGTGCTAAACTTGCCTCACTTTTGTAACACAGGAAGCATACGGTGTGCTGGGTCTCTATTTGTCTCTGCTCCCCACTCACTCTGGTCTAACCTCAATTTTCCGGGTACTTTAAAGTCTCTGTTCAACCCCAGTTCGACTCAGAAAAGAAACAAGCATACCTAAAAATCTGAACAACAGGGTTGGAGTATAAAGAGAGCAAGTGTAAGATTAAGAAAGTGAGGTACTTAAAAGTATTTTCATGTTTATGATGAAAGTAATCAGGTTGGTTTGTTGAGACCAGAGTTGGGCAAAAATTATTCGGAAATTATTTGGTGAGTCAGGCAACGCCAAGTCAATCGAATTAATCTACGAATAATTCTACAACTGACCTATACCTTCCGTGTTTTCTTTTCCTCAGCTCCGGTAGCAAATCCAGTTTTCAGTGTTGCCGGAGTCATTTCATTATCTCTCATTAGTTGGTTGCCCAACTCTGGTTGAGACCAGAAACCTACCAAAGCATCTTAAGATGATTCCAGAGTCGATTAATTCAAACCTTGGACACCACGTCGTGCTGTTCAAAAAGTCAACAGTTTCTGTCTAAAATTGACAAATGTACGCTAAAAGCACAAATTCGAGAAACGTAAGCATACTTCAACAAGATACCCTGAAAGTTTCAAGCTGAAACACTCAAAAATGAAGCCGGAAATCATGAACTACAAAAATTGTCATAAGCATCAATGAGTGCGAGTGAGGTAGATAGACATATTATCACTCACTCTCACTCACTGAGCTTATGACAAAATGAATTTCGTAATGTTTTGAGCGCGAAAAAATCCATATGTTCTTGGATTTTGCGTTTTCACTTTGTTTTCAATTTAAAATGCCAAAAACACGAATTTTCCCAAAAAGCGACTAATGGTGTCATCCGTCTGATCGATATCTGGAAATGTTATACCTGGAATCACCTTAAAGTTGCCGTACAGATTTATTCATGTTACATCGCGTTTAGCCAACATTATGCAGCTCTCATTTGTTTGATGCTTGCCATTGTGGTTCGTACATATTCATAGCTGCTCTCAGCTCTGGTGAGGTCCAGGCAAGCGAACCTGTTCACTTGGATCAAATTAATGCCTGAGCTTTGGACGGTGATTAGAAGAGTCTTAGTTGTCAGATTAAGGGCCAGTGGCATCGCGTGCAATTTGGCAACAATGTATTTTATCCATTTAAACTCATGTAAAAGATCGAATTCAGGGGGTGCACAAGGAAAATTCAATATATTTAAGGAGTTTAAATGGAGCAGTTGCATTGTTGCCAGATGGCATGCGACGCCACTGTTAAGGGCTTGAAAACATAACTGACTGTGAAAGAAATTAAAACCAAGAGAGAAATATAGTTAGTATTTTTGGACCAATTGCTTAAAACAAAAAATGTAGTAGTGATTACTGGTTAGTAGTAATAAAGTCCAGCCGTAAAAAAAAAAAACAAAACAAAAAAAAAAAAACAAAAAATTTAATAAAAATTGTTAGCTTTTTTTTTTTTTTTTTTTTTTTATTATTGAAAAAAAGTTTTTAACATTCTCATAATGACAAGGGCATAAGACAAAAAAAATCTCAACAAGAACAGAAAAAAAAAAAAAAAAAAAAAAAAAAACAACAAAAATCGCAACATTTTCCATGATTCAGCCACTACCCTGAATTACATTTTTGAAAATTAGCAGTATGTTTTCATTGATAAAAAGACTAGTCGATCTCAATTCTTATTTTTAGATAGATAGATAGATCAATAGAATCCGTCTGTCGCCCCATCTGTAGTAGCTCTAATGCGATTATTTTACAAAAATTAAACTGTTCAATTTCTTTCTGAGAAAAATGTTTTGAGAAACCGTTTTAAGACTCTTCGGAGTTAGTTTCAAGTTAGGATATTAAAAATTCGTCCCCAACTCAAACTAATAAAGCATGATTGATTGGTGTCAACAGAAGAACCAGAGCTGCCGTTTTGCGTAAAAGATTACACAGTTCAGCTACGTGTATATTTGAACTGCACGAAAATACTTTGATCTGTAATCTTTTCTCAATCTGTGGAAACGCTGTTAATGTATTAAAATAACCGCAAGTTTTTTAAAGTCATCAACGACTCCACCAGTTGAGAAAATATTACAGATGCGAGTATTTTCATGCATTACATATACTGAACTGAACTGTGTAATCTTATTCTTTCAACCGGCGGAATAATCAGTGAATTGAAAAATGTCATTAATTATAAGCAAAACGGCAGCTCTAAGAAGGACTGACAGTAGCAGCTTGTGCAATGTGGCAACGATGCTCTTCTGCCATTGAAACCTACGCAAAAAGTTAAATTCTAGATGAAGCGCAGTTTTCACCAAAGAATCGATTATTTTACATCGAGAAAACGGAGAGAATTCATTGTTGCCACATTGCACAAGCCGCCATTGTAGACTGGTATAACCTATACTAACAAATTTAGAATATAAACAGTGGTGCTGAAAATTAAAAGTATAAATATAAAATATGTGAATACTTATAAAAATACTTGAATACAGAATACTTAAAATTATTGGACTGAAATAACACAGAAAATTGAGTAAAAGTTCAAGACAACGTCTTACATAGAGAATAAAAAAATCAAAGTTCTCTTACACACGAATTAATTGAATTTGGAAGGCTTTAAATATCAATTTTAAATCCATATTCAAGTCCCTTTCCCTTCATTTCACCTGTCCTTTTCTTAAAAAACTTTCAAATTTTGTGAAACAGGACTTTTTACAGTATAAAATAACAACCGACAAATAAAATTCACCAACTAATTTGGGATAACAATGACTGAATTAAATTCAAGTAAATCTTTTATTCGTGTCTACAAATCTGACTTTGAAAAGTCACTAAACAAATTAAAGGTGGGTGCCTATCAACCAACTTTCCGTCAAAAAATGTTGACGATTCTCCTACACATACAATTCAAACCACACGGACAGGGTTGCAACTTCCTTTTCAGTTTAGAGAGCCATCTTGACCTGCACATCTAATTTTTAGGGGCCATCTATGATATTGCAGAAGTCAAAGTGACTTTTTTGCATACACATCACGGCATATGAAGTGTAATTGAAAAGTAGACAAGCGTAAGGATAGAAAATGAATAAACCCAGCAGCACAGAAAACAGAAAACTTTGCATAAAGTGTTGTTACTCCTCAATGGCTGTCGCTGATTTCCAGTAAAAACCAAACGCACTATAATTATAATTGCACTGAATTTTCAGGCGTCATGCTTGACCAGAGCCCCTGTTTTTAGGCGTCAAAGCCAAGTTTTTAGACGCAGTTTACGAGTGGCACCCGAGGAAGTTGCAACACTGCACATGGAGCTTATCTTAGGAGTACTACGACCTTCAAAAAAAAGTACCCTGGTCAAAATTTATACTCTTTTAAGTTTTAAATATCAGCAACCTTTGAACAATTTTTTGGTTTGCAAGTGTTCAAGGACTAATTAGAACGTCTTTTGTGAAGTACATCATGAAAAAATAAAAATCGAAACTTTCATCGAAAATAAAGGACAAATTTAAAAGTAAGAATTTCGACCAGGATACTTTCTTATGAAAGTCATAGTACCTTCCATAGAGTGATAGTGTCACAATCAAAATCATTCAAACAAATGTTCTATCTCGCTCACTCTCATAAAGTTACCCATCAGAAATTAAATCCGAGTTTTCGAATGTAAATTCAAGTTAATTAACAACCGTTAATACAGGATTAGCATTATTGGAACAAAAGCTCATTAATAAGAACCCACTTTCAATATTCGAATGGTACAGTCGATTTCAGTGATTATAAAAAATAATACTTTACTTTGCTGTCATGCTGGTTTATGAAGGTTGATAGCATGCATACAGAACTGTAGAACTGGGGAGTTCTGAGCATTGGAGTTTGACTTGTAGGCTTGACTAAAAACGTCCAGAAATGCATCAACAAGTATTAACTTGTTCCTAACCACCCTCTCTTCAATGCGTTTTCGGTTTGTCCATGCTACTCACCAATTTCTGATACTCAGAATTTCCCGATTCATAAAACCTTGAAAAATGAAAAACTTTGAGCTGCTTCAAATTATTCAGCCTTAGCAGTTAATTTTACTATCCAGATCGGATAAAGTTTTGTACCAAATCTGATATGGTGGAGCATTTTAAAGTGTCCTGGATCTTTTCGTTCAGTGATGCTGAGCAACAATTACTCTGCAACACATCTGGCCAATCAGAATGCATTTGTGAGTTTTCTGTTTCACCGCTATGGGCAGCTGTAGGGGTTAAAAGTGGAGGGGAAACATTAGAGTGATAACCTCTTTTTCTTGTCAAGGGCTTAAAATTGACGTGCACATATGAGCATAATGTGAACACGAGTTTAAAATCGATATTTTACCTTACAGAGTAAGAGGTACAGTCAGTAGCGCACCGAGAGTTTCTTCATCTCTCTCTTTTCTCCAGTAAGGAACGTATGTTACACAAGGATGGACAAGGGGATAAAACCCCCTCTTTCTGTCCTTTTCCTACTTATACATTCAAATGGGAAATGAGAGAGATGGAAGAGATCCTGGTTGCACCAGTGGGTACAGTCAATGAACTAAATAATGTCAGTTGACTCCTTAGATTCTGGTTTAAGTAGGCAATCTACAACACTTAACACAATGAACTGAAGCACTGCAGGTTGCCTACCTTGCCAAAATTTAAGGAACAAATTGAAATTACTTAATTTGCCGCTGCACCTATTTTGCTTTCTTGCTTTCCACAAAAATAAACAGAAAATTCTTAAGCCTATAGCTCAGATTTTTAAGGGGACTTAAGCCCCCCCCCCCCCCCTCAGCCACCGTTACCAATGAAATCTTTATTGCATCTTTGGAGAACCATAGGCCTTGGAAAAGTGGTGTATCATCATTAGTGATGTGTTGTAAATGATGTCTGGTTCCCTCCGATTTTCAAAACCGGGCTCAACTTGGAAATTAAAATTTGCTCCTTAAAAATGATGCAAGCTCAAAATTTTATACTAACTTCATTGGTTTTCCTCTGTCTTAACACATCTCCTATCTGTCTCCTCTTAAGTAGTGATTTGTCAAAATTCCCTTCTACGAGTACCATTTACAATTTAAAAATTCATGGGTCAAATAAAACAAGGTCAATACTCATCAAGAGGTGGAATTAGTACCTAGATGCTTCGGAATTAAAGTTACTCGGCATTCAGAGTCCTTGGCTAGAAATCTTTTCCAACAAGAGACTTGAGAATTGTATCATTGTGTTTGGATCAGGAGATGGTATTCGGTCAAGATCTAGCCAATGCTAACCTTCGTACGCAAATCTAGAGTTGGTTTTTTGTTCTTTTCGAGATAATGGTGGTCCCTCAACCACCAGACACTATCAACAGACCAAAGGCTTGGTAGTTCAGTGGCATTGATGTCTGGAAACCATTTAGAAAGTAATTCTGACTTTGCGTGGGAAAGTTGGTATGGATGTCCCGATCCATGCACAAAAACGTACCTACGGAAGATCTAGGACAAACAATTGACCAGATAGTGAATACCTACTGAATACATTCAAGCAACAAAGATAAAAGTTAACAATGTAAGTTTTAATCAACAGGAAGTGCTCCATATGTGTGTCTCCACTGCTCTCAAGGTGATTCAGATGTTCCTTTTGCTACAGACATCACCGTTTTTTACCAGGGATGCGAACCGGAACCCGAGAACCGGGAGAACCCTTCTTTTCGACGGAACCGGAACCAGAACCGGAACCAGGATCTTCGGTTACGTCAGAACCGGAACCCGAACATACAGTCTGAGAACCGCGAATGGAACAGGTTCTACAGAGGTTCCTATAACTTGATTCACTTTGAGCTCTTATGTTCACTGTGATCCGAAATTGCTGTTTTGCATGATTTTTATTTTTCATGAACTTTACATTTTCAAAAAGAATTTTGGAAACATGCTAGGGATACATTTTGAAGAAAGTATTTTCGCCTGAACCTTATCTTCAAATTGCAAGAATTCAAACTTTTCTTGTGTTATTTTCATTCGGAATGATATAAAACAATAAATCTTATTCACTGCAAAAACCTTAAAGTTTTTTCCTGCTTGAAAGCAGTTCTGTAGCAAAAAATAAAGAAAAGAAAGAACCGGGAATCGGAACCTGGTTCTGGAACCGGTTTCAGATCCATGCTGGAACCGGAACCGGGACTGGTTCTAAATTTTTCAGATGATTTGAAACTGGAACCGGTTCCAAATTCCGGAACGGTTCGCATCCCTGTTTTTTACTATACAGGGTGTTAAGAAAAAAAGTTTCCACTGCGGTTTTTTCGAAAACGGCTGCGAATTTTGAAAAACGGCCAATCACGTGTCCAATAATATCGAGGGGGATCCATTTTGGGGGGTTATTTTTTTCGGCGCCTCCTTGGGAGGGGCAGGGGAGGGGGTCACCCCCACTTTTCTTATGGGAGCCCTATTTTTTTATTTCAGTAACTAAAAGAACAAAAAATATAAAATTTTTGGCGCAAACTGCAGGTCGATATCGATTTTTGTTTTCGATATATCAAAGGTCAAAGTTCGATATGGACCTATTTTCAAAAAATCATTACTCCACTTTGAGATACCGGAATTTAAAAAACTAGGGGTCTATAATACTCTGAAAAGCAAGCCCTTTTCAGAAATAATACGGATTTGACGCAAATTTAGCCAAAAATAGGATTTAGCGCCCCCGAAAATTGTTAACGTTTTTGCCCCCCAGGGGGGCCCATCAGACAAATTCCTTGAGATGACCCCTATAGAGTGATACATTGATCTAAAGGGCATACCAAACTGAGCATTCTAGCGCAAACCGGAGGTCGATATCGTTTTCCACATTCGAGATATTGAATTTTGTAAATCTAACTTTGATATTCGATATCTCGAATGTGGAAAACGATATCGACCTCCGGTTTGCGTTAGAATGCTCAGTTTGGTATGCCCTTTTGATCAATGTATCACTCGATAGGGGTCGTCTCAAGGAATTTGTCTGATGGGCCCCCCTGGGGGGCAAAAACGTTAACAATTTTCGGGGGCGCTAAATCCTATTTTTGGCTAAATTTGCGTCAAATCCGTATTATTTCTGAAAAGGGCTTGCTTTTCAGAGTATTATAGACCCCTAGTTTTTTAAATTCCGGTATCTCAAAGTGGAGTAATGATTTTTTGAAAATAGGTCCATATCGAACTTTGACCTTTGATATATCGAAAACAAAAATCGATATCGACCTGCAGTTTGCGCCAAAAATTTTATATTTTTTGTTCTTTTAGTTACTGAAATAAAAAAATAGGGCTCCCATAAGAAAAGTGGGGGTGACCCCCTCCCCTGCCCCTCCCAAGGAGGCGCCGAAAAAAATAACCCCCCAAAATGGATCCCCCTCGATATTATTGGACACGTGATTGGCCGTTTTTCAAAATTCGCAGCCGTTTTCGAAAAAACCGCAGTGGAAACTTTTTTTCTTAACACCCTGTATATGCAGTGCAGAGCAGCCAAAATACCTTGTTAGCTAGCCTTAAAGTGTTAGATAATGGGTAAATTACTGACATCACCAGTAATATTTTGCTTCTTTTCAAGTGAAACATACGTAGATAATGAAAGCAGGGAGTCGCAGGGTGGTCACAGCTTCATAAAACATAGTTGGAGTTTCGTTAAGCCACATTAATTCTGTCTGCATATTTTGCATATAAGTTAGTTGACTTAATAAAGCAACAAATCAATTTCCACTGTAGAAAATCAATAAAAATGATGTCAACTCCTCAGTTCAACTGCACAGGAGCAGAAAGGCCTCATACAAAAGACACTTAAAGTTTCTCATTAGATGAGAGAAGAGGCATAAAAAATAACAATTTTGTAAATGCATTAAATGTCATTTGGAGGTTTCTGTGACCTCATAACAACTGCTGGCGCTATTTGAACTATCTTCTCTAGAAATGTTGCTTGCTAATTCTGTGCCTTCACTTTCAGTGGCTCTGCTTTGAAGAACTAGAACACTGTCAGATTGAGATTGAGGTAAGAATGCATTTGCGTTAGCCTTTTCAGGAGAAGTTGGTACAGAGCTCGATTTTTTAAGGGTTTTGAGATCACTTGAAGTTCTAATCCCGACTTCAGTCAAAATTTCGACAATTTTGTCAGGATATTCAAAATGACCCGACACAATTTTAGTTAAATCTACATTCTGCATTCTTCTATCTTCTAAATTTATCGGTTGAAGTCCGGCTACACCTTTCCTGGATAAAGACAAGGTTCTGTAGAGAAATCGAAGTAGCCAGTCACTTCGACAATAACCGTTGACAATCTTACCAGCCACGACTCGTCTCAGTTTTAACCAATCAGAACTATTAGCAGTGCAAGGAGCACCAATTAGAACAGCATCTTGTACGATGCCTTCACAATTGGCTCTATCTGACATTTCTCTTAGGCAATAATATATGACTCTGGCACCTAAACTATAGCCAACTAGTGTGATGGGTCTATGCCCATGAGTTCTAGATAAGAGAATTTCAGCAAGTTGTTTGCCAACTTGGGCAGAGCGTCTACAACAAACTCCCCAAGGATTGTCAATAATGGACGAGAGACCCAATACACCCGCAGGCCATGCAATAGCGCTCATTAAACCTGACAATATCGTGTACTTAAGTGCTTCTTGCGTGGCTGCCGTTATTGCCATGGTGAGGAAATACTCCATTGCTTTGCCCAACTCCAATAGGTAAGGACTCTCGTACTTCAAATAATACTGCTCTTTTGAATTGACCAGTTGATTCCACGGCCGCGAGAAATTATCCTCCAATTCATCTTTCAACCAGCCTGTGATTGCTATCGTAATATGCAACTGACCTTCTGTATCATGACTCAGAACATTCCTCTTGATGATGCTTTCACTAGCCGTATCTTCATCAATTTTTATATTTTCTGCGTCATTGTGTAAATATTTAAATTCAAACTCTTCAATATCGCCGACCCTCTTATGCATTTTGAAGCTGGTTAAACCAGCTCCAGCAACACCAAAAAGCGATCCTAGGACAGCTGCACCGGTAACTGAGCCCAAGGCTGTCAAAGCGGCAGAGGTTCCAATCAGACCGCCTAGACCGGCACCTTTGAAAAAGAAAAGTCATAGAAACTCAGAATTAGATCCAGGAGACTTGGAGTCCCCAACAATGGGATATATCTTGTTCTTATTCATTAAAGCAAATTCCAGGACTGCTCATATAAAAAAGATAATGGGTTGAAGAGCACACACTGGTATATCATTTTAGGTGAGACATCCTGCAAGAACGTACCTCCTACCGCAAACAACACTCCTACTTCTCCATATTTTTGTCTTCAAGTATGGAAAAAGAGAAGCTTTTATTCTATTTCTTGTAAACAATGCGCCGATCCGATGATTCAACTGAGTAGCAAGCAGTCTAAGTTTGACTTGGGCAAATTTTTAAAAGTCCACAGCTTCGAAATGAAGGAGCATAAGTTAATTCAATCTATTCAACTTCACACAGAGAAAAAAAATTTGGTTATGAGAACTGAACTTCGGCTCATATGGTACACCGAGGTGTTCGGTTACAGTAACCAAAGTTTTCTGTTGTGAGTACCAAACTTCAGTTAGGAGTACCGAAGATTTCGGTAAGTGTGACAAATAGTATGACTCATATTTTGTTCCTGCTGAACCACTTTGGTACTCCTAACTGAAGTTCGGTACTCACGACAGAAAACTTCAGTTACTGGAACCGAACACCCTCGCCTTGGTGTTCCATATGAACCAAAGTTTTTTTCTCCGTGCAGAGATGGTTGAACCCATACAACTTTTCAGTAAATTTTGATTGATCGAACTGGTTTCTATAATCTTTTTGGGCGGAATGAATACCCTAATCCCACAGCAAGTACTAATGAAACTCTGAATTGAAAGTGACCCATCAAATTTCTATCATAAAAGTTCTTGAATGAGAATTTTAAAGTTTGAACACAGATGAAGACTTACCGATCAAAGGAGCAGCTAGACCTCCCGTTACACCTAATAAAGCACCTCCTCCTATCCCGGCGAGGCCAATCAGAGCATATCTTTTTACTTTTGTAATTCGTTCACGAGATTTAGCACTTTGAAGTTCCTCGCTGTTAAGAAAGAAAAAACAAGGGTTGTTGAAATTCAAGTTCTACAAATCTTGAACAAAGAAACGCAATGGGTCTGTTGGGTTTCAGTTTTGAGTAAAATGATGCAACATGAAGATGATTGCACTTGAAAAGACTAAAACTCATTCCTAATTTCAAGAACGGTAAAAGTCAAGTTACTCTCGAAAGCCACCACTGGCTACTATTAGGCTTTGGATGCTACTTAGGTGGCAGATCATACAAACAAACGCAAAATAATGGTTTGGTTGTTACGAGATTTGCTTATCTGACAACTCCAATCACACTCTAGATAAATGTAAAGCTTGTTGTATGTACCAAACAAATGCATTTAACATTCCAGCCAACAATGTTCTTTTTTGTACCATCAATTTAAACGAGTTAATACAGCTGAATCAGACAGACTTTAAAGAGTGCATACATTCTCTATTGATTGAGATGTACACAAGCAGCTCTTTGTAAGAAAGATGGTAGAATTTCTAGCAAGAAATAGGTTAAAATTGGGTTTCAGGGAGATAGTATTGAAAAAAAATTCTGGTAAAAGAAGGGGGCCTTGAGCCCCCCATAGGACCAGACCTCCAATAGGAGCGCAAGAGTTGAAATTGCAGCAGGCACAGATTCATCCCTAGCTACGGCCAGAGTTTATAGTACAGACAAAATAAAGGCAAGGAGAGAATAGACCCCAGAAATCCATCAAGACCAACTTCAAGACCAACTTTTTTCTACAGATTTTTGAACAGTGTTAAAGGAAAACTGATTGATTACATAAAGAGTCACTCTACAGATACAACTGTGACAAAGAGTGCTAAGATTATACTTGTATTGCAGGTTGCATTGAATCATTGACACAGAACTTATGACACTGCTTCCGCCTAGAGTCCCTATATATGAAAGAGTCAAGACACGTGAACAGAAGTGAAGAAGAAGAAGGTGCCTGAGGAGCCTGGAGGCGCGCCTCTTGTTTACATTTTTATCCAACGATCTTCCCGCCAACGATTACTTATACATGTATTCGTGTGGATGTAATCTTTGTTAGGTCAACCTAACCTCCAATACCCGTTGGCTTCACTACCTGTTTTAAAAGTAATGCGTGAATTTTATTCTGTTCTGAACACATTTTCATGAATTTCTAATTCAAATTTCATCAGTACAAGCTAAAAATGCCGAAAGTTTCCTCAAAGCTGGGCAGCAGTGAAGGTGGTTCCATGAAGCTGTAAACAAGAGGCGCGCCTCCAGGCTTCAAAGACCCTTTCTTCTTCTTCACTTTTCAGCAGCCAATCAGAGATGGAACCTCGTATGGCGAGACTCTTTCATATATAGGGACTCTACTTCCGCCCACGGGGTATGTACTTACAACAGACAATTTAGTATATTCTGGTGGCTCGAGAGATGAAAAAAAGAAAAACTTACGCAGACAAGACACGCTCTTGCTTTAAGAAGTAGATGATAGAACACTCGACAACATCAATAAAGCCTTCATCAACATCAAAATTACTAGCTATGAATTTGACTAGAACACGCCATCGTGCATCGTAGACTCCTGCAAGAACGGAAAAAAAAAACAAAAAACAAATAAGAACAATTATAATCCCTGCAAAGCAATTCTGCAGTAGAAGAGACAAAAGGTATCGACAACCAGGAAAGAAGGGTAAAAATTATTCTAAACTAAAGGAAGAAAAATGGTTAAAATTAGAATTTAAAAACTGTCATGCTGAACAATAGATTCGATTGAGGGTTTCAAGATATCTTTCATGGATCAAAATTCGACAAATTTTAATCAACTAACCCAAATTCACAAAAATGTCTGAGTAGAGACAAAGTTTTGGGAGTGTTCAAATAGAAACACATTAAAGCTGAAAGCACATCAAAATTTAGAAGAAATATTGATGCAAATCACTCATTTCTCAGTCTTGAAGCTTCACTGAGTTTCAGAGGTGGGGTGTCAAAGAATTTGTTCTCTCTCTCCATCCATTTGAAGCCATGCTTTAGAAAAGGGTAGGAGGAGGGGCCATTGAGTGACTTTTGGCCCTACCTTAGTCCTTTTCTAACGCACACGCTCTAATAAGCTTACAAAGAGAATAACAGGATCCTTTTGATTGAGGCCTTTTTTTCTTGGGGCTTTCCAGTTTCTTAGCGATATGAACGGTATGATGCAGAAAAAAAAAAAAAAAATCTTTAGGAGCCTTGTTGACCGTGGCTTCATTTTATAATCCTTCCCAATCCACAAACATTTGACCTAGTACTGCATTACACAAATAACATTGACAACTTCAGTATGTAACCATCTTGCTTTCCACTAGATAGCGCCACGCGATGGTCCAGGTGAATCAGGGCAAATCAGAGACAAATAGAGACCCAGCAATAAGCTTGGGACACGTGACCACTTTTCTGGCTCAATTTCTTGTCCGAACTCATTAGAACAACAGCCAACATTAGCCTACTGTTGACTGGTGAGCGCGTGGTTTGCATTTGCGGACCAATCACAGCCTTTTGTTGAGTGGTGAGTAGGCTGTAATTATCGTTGCAGCCAGTGACTCCGGAACAAAACTGTGTGCACTGAACTTGGCTGGCTTTTTTAACACGGGAAGCATACGGTGTGCCAGATCTCTATTTGTCTCTGGAGCAAATACATCAGACATTTGCGTCACTGGCGCGGTACATTTTCCAATTGAATGTAATAATACATTCAACATATGCGCAGAGCACTATTTTTTTTTTTTTTTTTTTTTTAATATATTCCACATTGAAGTGGAAAGAGTTAAATCACAAATGACTGATATTCAGGCGCAGTACATGGATGTCCCTAGATAAGAGAGAAAATGGGTCTGTTGCATACTTTTGCTGCAACAATATAGAACCTTGATTCTTATGTGAAATTCGGCAAAAATAATGATGCGCACATTAAAAACGTTCAAAATCCACTCATTAACTCAGGAAATCACTTCGATTTCAAACAGCCCGTGCTACACTAGACACTATTTGCACCGGTATACTACTACATAGACAAAACCACCGTGCATAAGTGAACCACATCGTAACTACAAAATGATGGAATTCCCTTCTAAATACATGAACTATTGGCTGCATTTGCTGTCTGCTCTTTTCAGTTTATCAAAGATTAAAATAATATAAGAAATGTACGCATCTAATCGAAACATTCAAACGTTTGTAAGTTCTGTTCATGTTTACATAAAGGAGATGGTTCCATCTATGTAGTTATAAGTCGGTGATATAGTGTCTAGTGTAGTGCGGGTTGTTTGAAATGGAAGGTATTTTCTGAGTTAATGAGTGGATTTTGAAAGTTTTTAATGTACGCACCGTTATTTTCACCGAATTTTACGGTAGAAACAATGAGTTATATTGATGTAGCAAAAGTACGCAACAGACCCATTATTGGTACAGCCTATGAGCCAATTCTGATCAAATATTTTAAAACCTCAGAGCAATAAAACATACCTTCTACTGAAAATGCACTAAAAGAAGGGTTCCCAATCAATGTTTATTTTAATGTCCACAATTTCAACTTTCATTGCATTCAATGGGGCAGTTGCAAGGGTCTGAAATGTTGTGGTTTTCATAAATATAATAAAGAGTACTTGATGAGCTGAGAGCATTGGTGCCTTTGGTTCTTTCCTAAGCGTCCCAGTTTTGGAGATACACACGTGTAAAATTGTAAAAAATCGTTTGCGTAGTGACATCACAACGCAGAATTTCCATTTAAAACAATGCATTTTGGGCCAAAAATCTTCCCTCCGGAACAATGGCACTTAATTAGAAACCAAAGGCATCTATGTTCTCAGCGCATCAAGTACTTTCATTTTCTTGATAAAAAACACCAAATTTCAGACCATTGCCACTGCTCCACTACTACCTTCACTACCTTCTTGTTTGATAGAAACTTGAAGTTAACCAAGGAAATGTGAAAATTGGAAACCCTTGCACTACAACATCACCATGCAAAAAAAATAAATAATAGTAAGATTTAAGGAATCTAATAGGTGATTCAGAGAATCTTTGATACCGTCAAAACTACCAAACAAATGAAAACTTTGGTCAGAACTGTCGGCTCCCGTAAATTTTAACAAAAACAGATGATAAATTTATTTTTAATTTAAAGATTCATTGAAATTATCAAGCTTTCTAAACATCAAATGGAATGGACAGTCCCAAAATGACCTTTTGACACATGCTTCAAAATTCATGATTAATTGAATTTTTGGTCTGCTGTTGTTAAAATTTGCAGGAGCCGATGGTTTTGATGGAACATTTGAAGACTACACGGAAAGAACAAAATTAGTCACTTCAAGCATTGTCAAAATTTGACAACTAATTCTTCACTTTCTTCTCTACAAGGCTGACTTCAGAAATGATATGAAATGTGAACAAACATGGGATTTTCGTCTTTCATGTTTACAAAAATCTCTTCAATTTTTTTTTTTTTTCTTTAATCTATTCTTTTGAGTGAGTCACATATTTAAAAAAATGAAGTCAGTCGCCAAATTTTGACAACGCCTGAAGTCACTAACTACGTTTTTTCCCTGCATTCTACAATTGTTTGTTTGGTACCTTTAAATGTTGATGACTATTTCAGGAAATCAGTGGCGTAGCGTGCAATTTGGCAACACTAACGTGTCCATTTAAATCCGTTAAAAAGATCAAACTATCGGGTGTTAAGTGAACACCTTCGCATTCAACCTTTTACATGGGTTTAAATGGCCACAAAACAACATTGAAAAATTGCATGCTACGCCACTGCATGAAATGCCCAGGCATCAGAAAAATTCTTGTTACTGTGATATTACCCAAAGACAAAAATTTTGGACAGTAAACGAGGGGAGTTTGCGATTGGCGTCCAATCAAAGAGTAAAAAAAAACACTGATTTTATCGAAAAAAGAAGAAAAACTCCATTCAGTATCAAATGGTAAAATTTAGTTAAACAAGGAAAACATAACACGGATTTGATGAGGAATGGGGCTCTTGCAAACGGGGCCCTTGTTTTTAAACGGAGGGAAATAATTGAAAGACAATTTTTTGGTAGCCTGGTAGAGAACACTTCAGGAGGACACAATCTACCTCTACTGAGTACAGAAAACACCTTGAATTCCGCTTAGGAATTTTGATCAGGCCAAGCAAGGAACATAGAAAAAAAAGTCAATCTGAGAACACGGGCAATGCTGAACATGCTGAATCAATTCACTTAATCCATGTTATCTTACCAGCAGAAATTCCTAAGAAGGCAAATCAAAATTCAATAATACTTTTTAATCATCTAAAGGAAACATAGTCAAGATATAGGGTGACTCAAAAGTAAAAACTGAATGTTTCTTCTGAGATAAAGTGATGAATTCTAAGTTTCATTCTCCCGATTCAGGATGTCATACGAATTCAAGATCTTAAATTTGCTTTTAGACATTTACCTTCTCAAGTGAAGCTATAAAAAATCTTCAGTTTGTTCATGTATAGTGCTACCTACTTTAAATAAAGCTATTGCAAACTTTTGCTACAGGCTTATTAATACCTAGTGGATTGAGAGGTAAAGCCCTGTAAAAATGACGATAAATGCAAAAAAAAAACATGAAATCCACTCCTAAACTCATAAAATCCTTTCAATCGCGAGACCGTAATTGCGGTCATTACCACCTAAATCTTATGGCAATCTTAATGTATGCTTCTTCTTCTTGTGTGGTGTTGCCAGATCATCTTGTGAGGATGGGGCGTCTTGAGATAAGGAAATCCATTATAAAAGGCAGTAATTACCGCCATTGCGGTCTCGCGTTTGAGAGCATTTTATGAGTTTGGGAGTAGATTTCAAGATTTTTCAGTGCGCTTGTCGTCATTTCTGAAAGGTTTTACCGCTGAATCAACTATTAATAAGCCTCAAGAAAAAGTTTGCAACAGCTCCATTATTGACAGAGCTCTTGGGTGCTGTGGTACAGTAAAGAGCATATTTTATTCTTCGAAGTTTTTTTTTTTTTTTTTTTTTTTAAAAACTAAATTGAGAATACATAATGAAAAGAGTGCATCATACATCAAAATCAAATCATAAACATACAGTAAGAAAGTATGATTACTTTCGCATTTAATGACCCTAAGCATAGAAGTCGTTTGAATAATTGAACAGGTTCATGCGAAAACGTCCATTGTCCATTTTTTTTATATTTGACTTTGTGAGCGCACATCACTCTTAAGAAAACACTGCGTCTTTATATGTCCGAATCAGAATTTTTCCTTGGCTTCTTGCTTATATTTCCCTTGTCTTAGCAGGTTTCTTTAATTTTTATTTTTTAATTTGCTAAGTTTTTTATTTTTTTATGTTTGTCTTCTCATTAAAAATATTTTGGACATCGGACATTTTCGCATGAACCTGTTCAATTGGAGTAGGCACAAGGCAAGTGTCCTAAGGTTTTGAGGCTTTCAAGATTAACCTTCATTTTCCCGAGAGAGGTCATAACAGACTCGGTGTAGTTGATTTTTTCAGAAAAAAAAGAAGTGGGTCACCCGCCATAAATCCCCTTGACACTTTCAATTTTTCTCCGCGGGTGAATGGAAGGTTTTCACAAAATTTTGTCACCACCAAATCACCGTTCATTAAGCTCAAAGTCGCTTGGGTCCAGTAGATGTAGGTTATGTCAATGCAAGGAAATTCTTCAGCAACTTGACCGTTAATTTTTAAAAAACAAAAAAGTTCTATTCAGAGATTTTTCATTCTGTACATATGACGAGCTCTTGAACTGTGGCATCCCCCCCCCCCCAAAAACAGACAAAAAAATAAATATTTTAAATTTCTCCTTTCATGGAGCTAGTTTGACTATGGGCCTGGGTCTGACACACCTGCAATCCTAAGTCACCTGGCACAGCACACTATTGCAGAGTCGCGTATTTTTTCAGCCAGGCCCTGTCTGACTTGACCTTTTAATTTATCCATGAATCTAATTATATCAGCTCTTTTTGAAATACATAAAAGTAAAATAAATGTGCTCCCTTCATAGTTCCCCCCCCCCCAAGGGACTCTAAAACGCAGTCTCTTGAATTTTGAAAATTCATAAGAAAATCTGAAGTATACGCTTACCTTCAGCTACAGCCAGCTCAATCAGCGCTTGAATCAAGACTGTTTGATCATCCTTCAACGATGGTTCTTCTCTTAGCAGGGAGACGTACGGTCCCACTTTCATTCCAGTATCACTGTTCATAATCTCAACCATCGTTGTGCGAGTCTGTGGTGGAAAAGTAATGAGTGAGTGAAAGTTAAGGCAGTCAACAGCCAATGAGATTTATTAATTTATTAATTTTTATTTATTTATTTTAATTGGTACATAAGGCCTTTGCGGCCAAATACAGGTCAATTGTTACATTGAAACATTAGTTAAACTTATTTAACGTATCTTCAAACTTTAAACAGTAGGTATTCATTTAAATCATAAAATGCATGTTCCATTAAAAAATCTTCAAGCTTTTTCAGAAATTTCTTAAACTAACCTTTTTTGAAAATGACCTTACAACTGAATGACAGTGCGTTGAAGATTTGGAGCGCAGAGTAGTTTATACAATTTTTGGAGATGGACAGACTAATTCTGTGGTTATCAATGTTAGCATGTCTGCTGTCGTAAGAATGAATTAGAAATAAGCTGGAAGGTGTTATAAAGTCTCTAAAAATTGCATATTTCACTGATTCTAAAATATACATGGATGTCAAGGTCAATACCTTAGTCTGAGTAAAGAATTGAAGGCATGAGTAGTTATAAGGTTTGTTCAATAAGACTCTAATCATCTTTTTTGGCTCGGTGAAAACTGTTTTGCAGTCCTACCTTGTAAGATAATACCACCCTGTTGGTGAGATATAACATGTTTCATCTCATTCCAGTAGGAAAACTTGGACTAAATATGAACGAAAATGCATTTCCGGCATCATAATCCAGACAATCCTAATCAAAAATTAGGAACTGTTTTTATGCTGGCACCGCGGTTACAATGAGTATAGCAGCCAGCTAACCGCAAAGTTCCACAGTATTTCATATCATTCCAGTAGGAAAACTTGGACTAAAAATGAACGAAAAGGCACTTCCCGCATCATAATCCAGACAGTACAGAAGCACATTTTATTCACCTGTGGCGGTAGTTTCAAGAATTCCAACAACTTCTTCAAACATTTTTCATTGAATGCTCTATCCCACTCGTTGTTGAAGAGATGGTTAAGCGCAAGGGCACAAACAGCCGCAAAAGAGTAGCGAGCTGCATCAGACAAGCTTGCCAAGTCACTCATCACAGATTAAATCATAGTTCCTGAAAAAGGAGAAAAGGAAAAAATTAAAATCAATGTTCATCTACAGACATCAAAACCAGTGTTGCCAGATCCTGAAGCTTTTTCTATGTGATTTTATGGTAAAACATGCAAGAGTTGGCAACACTGATCACAACAGCCAAACAAAAATTATTAAAAGAGGATACTGAAAAGTGCCTTTAAAATTGAAGTTTCTAGGATTCGCTCGTGACTTCATTAAAAACACCTGCTGTCTACATTGTTCAACTGCTTGCGCCTTGAATGCATCCACAGGATACCTTAAGTCAGTACGACAAGATATTCTGATGCTGAAAGAGTATTATTGCGAATGATCTGACAAGCATTTGGCGCAAGGTGCCAATTTTTGCAGATTCGTTTATTGATCGTTTTAGGGCCTTGGTGGCATCAAAATTTGTAAAACAGGATACTGAAAAGTGCACTCAAAAGTGAAGTTTCTATGATTACAAAAAAAGAGCCAAAAAAGTAGAGTAAGTTTTACAAACAAAATAGAGTTCGGAACAAAGACAAATAAAGACGGAGCACTACACTAAAATACATCTAGGGAAGATTTGAGGCGCACTGAATTCTCGCGGATTCAACAAAACAACAGTCAACACCCCTCTGATGTTGCAAGGTGATGAACGGTGATATTTGGAAAACACAGGGAGGATGGACAGGGAAGTGAAGAGAAGGGTGCTCACCATTCAACACCCTACAACATCAGAGGGCTGTAGACTGTTGTTTAGTTGAATTCATGAGAAATTGGTGTGCCTCTACTGCAGCCAATTAGTGCTCCGTCTCTCTTTTCCTCTGGTTTGGATGAGCCAAATGCAGTTCCCACCCAGAGACAAATAGAGACCTTGCACTATGTCTACGCGCTGTGTCCACTTTTCGTGGCTCAATTTTGGTCGGAATTCATCGGAACAACAGCCAACATTCGCATAATGTTGACTGATGAGCGCGTAGTTTGCATTCGCTGAGCAAAGCCTGTTTCCGTTTCCGGGACCGCGGACCAATCACAGCCTTTTGTTGAGCTCACCACCCAACATTAAGCGAAGGTTGATTGTTGAGGCCGATGAGTACCGACAAAAGTAGTTCACGAAAAGTGGACACCGCGCTCAACCACGGGAAGAATAGGGAGTGCACGGTCTCTATTTGTCTCTGTTCCCGCCTTCCGTTCATCTCAAAAACATCAGATTTAAATATTAATCTAGTTGGTGTAAGATCGATTCAGGTTCATTTTCAGTCTAAGTCGGCACAAAGACAACCAAAGTTTAGAAGGGTTTTCTTTCCGCTGCTTCTCCTTGTTTTTTTACTTACTTGACAAAAATGACGGGAATGCTCAGTGCAGTATGGTCGCATGAAACGCATGATAACATTGCTCTTTTTGGTGACACATCAACCCGAGTTTGGAACTCTACGGTGTTTATGCACAAATCTCAACCAGAGTTCGCCTGACTTCACTCAAATTCGAACCCCAGTGGAGTCAAACCAGAGTTGAACGAAAACGGAATCAATTGTGCACGCCTTTCAACCCCAAAGTCCCCAATTGATGAACCTAGGGTCAGGAGCCTTGCATACACTAAGCAACTAGTTTCAAATGCAAAGGTAGAGGCATCTTACGTAGAATGTTGGCCAGATCTTTCCCCAATATACGCTTGGCTTTACAACAAATTTCTCATGAAGTTCATTATTCCGGAAGGTACTCACTCTTATGTAATACAGGTGAAATTTTCATTTCAAAAAAGGCAAGAAATGTCTCAGAAGCACAGCTCCGTTTCAAAATCGGTATCCACCGATGGAACAAGATTTAGCACCCATACAAACAGGACAACCATCAACCAACAGCTCTCCTGAACCAACCTCTACTGTAGAGAAACACTTCTGAAGTAATCCGATTATTTTTTTAAAAAGTCCACGAAAATAGTGCTCAAAGTCCGGAAACGTCTGCTGGTAAAGGGAAATAATCCGCGAAAAGATCCGGTCTCTAAAAAGTTGAATTTACTTGCAATTTCCGAGGTTTAGACTTATCACGCCTGTTAATATTGATAAAGCGAAATGTTTTCAAGGTTTTCCTAGGAGTACAGAGCCATTATTCACTACTACGCATGGTATTGAACTCAACAATTCCACTGAGACGAGAATGATAGAGGGTATTTTACCGTGAATTTGAACTTGAAAATAGACAAAAAACAAAATTGTAGAGATAGATTTACAAATTCCGAAAAGCTCCACAAAATTTCTGAAAAGCCCGTAAACGTACGGAATTTAAGAAAAGTCCGGCAAAAGATCCGGTGGTTCACTAAAGGTCCGCATTTCGGACTTTAGTCCGGTAATCGGCAACACTGGAAGTAATAAATGAGGTAATTTACAAGTTATTCCACAAAAGATTAAACTTGACGTTTATCCGGCGACCATAAAAACATTAGCTTCTTACTCCTACAAACTAATAAGGTAGCGCTATGGGCAGTATGAAGCTGATGTTTTCATGAAAGCTGTAAAACTGTCAAGTCTAATTGTTTCTCTAACAACCCTAGATTGTTCCGCAGCTCGTCTCTCAAATCAGAACAGTTTAAGTATCCGACAGAGGATACAAAGATACAACCATACGGGTTGAAGTTTCATTGCTTTGAGAACAACTGTAACCCATTTCATCACTACTAACAAGTGGGAATAAGCATGAATACATTAGATGTATAAAATAAAAAGAAGAGCTTACGTTCCTCATTAAGATAAGAGGAAGCACCTACTAAAATTTCAAAACGAGGCTTATCGTGAGCCGAAGTTGCTCGAGAAAAACACGATGATAATAGTTTAAAATATGCTATGACAGGCTGTTGTTAGATAGTCTATGAAAAAGAAGGTCTAGAAGTCTGAAGGATACATACTGGGAATCGAAAAACCAAACAGGAATTAAATTAAACAAGAAATTATACAATGAATTACATGGAGTTGGCTAATCACTCACGAAGTGTTTACTTACTTTTGCTCCTTTTGTTATGTATTGCTCATCGCAGTGTTGCCAAGTTTTAGGAGACAAAACCTTCCGGAAAAATTGTTTCTAAAATTTAGAGATTTGAAGAATTAGAGCTTTTGAATGAACCGCATTTATTAGGCGAATTCTCAAAAAATCACAGTTGACTTACTGGTGCTTAAAATATTCATTGAGGCAGAGTTGTTCGAAATTAGTCAAAAATTTCCAGAGACAAAATTTCAGCGGTTTTTGGACAAACGTAAATTGGCAACATCAAGACCAAAGATTACTTATACATACAGATATGGCATTAGCCATCTCGCCCGTGTTAAGTGAAAAATGGATAAAACGCCGGCCGTGATACAACCGGGCATACAGAGGGGATCATAAAGATTACAGAATTCTGGTTCGAAAAGATTACGTTTCCCACTTTTCCTGTGTTTGTTTGCGGAACTCGAACAAACACGGAACGTGAACGGTGGAACGTGGAATACGGAACTGTTTTGTAACAGACAAACATGGAAAATGTAATCTTTTCTCTGTAATCTTTATGATCCCCTCTGTATGCCCGGTTGTATCACGGCCGGAGTCAACTTAACAAAATTCGGGCTAATGCCATATCTGTATGTATAAGTAATCTTTGATCAAGACAGCAGAAAACGACGAGTTGTGTACCAACCAAAGAGTAAAGTACCGACAAAAATCGAGAGCCCTCTCTTTTTATAAACTTTTATGCATTAGTTGAGTAGATGAGTCTACTTTACTTTTCTCAGATAAAACTACGCGATAAACTTGAAAAAGCTTCCAAAAGACGACGGTTTGTCGAAGAATTTGCCTCTTTTTCGACACTAATTTTAAAAACTCCGCGCTCAACAATAGAAGTATGAAAGATGGCAACATTGGAGAAATGTAAATAAAAAAAAGACTACATTTCTTATATTAAAAACGTAATCTTTTTTATTGTGATGACGTTTTCTTCGAATTCTTCTAACATCCGCTTGTTTGTGTGTTTTCTTTCGTTGGTAGTAGTGAATCAAGCGTTCTCGCGACTTCGCGTGCGGAATTTCTTGTGCCTGTGCTTTAGTGGAATTTTGTGCTGTGTTTTTGTTTATTTTTATTCCTCGTTTATTTTTGGAATAAGTATTTTGATCTTGATCATCTCCAGTGCGGTTCTATTAGTATGTAGTGTTCGTGAAAGTGTAATTTAATGTGAAGTCATGTTTCGTTGTATTCCCATTTTCAAGGGATGCAATCGGCAAGTGGAATATGTCGACAAACGGCACTGTTCTCTTACCACTGTGCCCGAGGACATTTTGCGATATTCCAGGAGTTTGGAGGAATTATTCCTGGATTCGAATCAAATTTATGAAATTTCTGAGGTAAATTTCCATTTGATAGCCCAATTAAAGCCCTCTTGTACACTGATGGTCTGACATATACTGTTCAACATTCCTCCAGTTCATTAGCCTTTCAGATACTTTTCAAGTTAACCTATGAAAAGGCTTGTGCTCAAATTCTTTTGTTTGACAGCCGTGTTGTTTCTCTGGAACTTTATCCCCACCATGAGGCTGAAAATGCACTTTTCCAGCTAGAAAGATGATCGGGTCTTGACGACTTTTGCAAGGCGAACTTTTGGAGGCAAGTCAGTTGATATTATTGAAATGTCACTGCCTTGACTTGCTCTCAGTCGCCTATTGTCCCATCAAATAGGGTGACACTTACCTCATGAATTATTTGGTTTTCCTTTGGGTTAGAGCTGAAGCATTCTTAATATCAGGTTCTGACAATCAGTGCCTGCATCCGAAATGTATCAAAACGTTTTGGAGAATGGTTGGTCAGCAACGAGTTGTAGAGCTCGTTTCACGAAAGAAGGCTGATGACAGATCATGCAGCTCGCTGCGTTAAGACGTGTTGCATTCTTGCACATGCGCCAAAACGCAGACTCGTCTCTGCACAGTAAACAAACCTATCTGTCATCGGCCAACTTTCGTGAAACGACCTCTAACTCTGTACTAACCAACTGCTCACTGATGCATTATAATGCATTTTGGAAGCAAGCACGGCTGCTTTTCAGATCCCGACAGTCAAAACGCTTCTGCTCTATAAGAGTCTAAATTGCCGTCTGTTTACCATGTGAAAACAGACTTGCTTCCTGGTTCTGTGCTATTGGTGAGTTATTGTGATTATCTGTGCTGCGCATCTTATTTGACAGAAAAAAAACTGTATGTTTATGTTGTGTAGTTTATTGCATCAAAATATCTCGTGCGGATAGAAACTTCTAGATGCCCTGTAAAACTCAACTTGACATGAGCTTTTCTTGACTGGATAGTAGAATTGAGGCATTTAGAGTATTGGGTTCTGATGAGAAATGATGCCTGCTCTTGAAATGTATCAGTGCGCAGTCAGTTAGCAAATTTTTCAAATGCCTTGATAACCAACTGCTCACTAATAAGTTTTGATGCATTTTCAGTTGCTCAACGTAACTTGTCAGGACCTGAAATGCTTCTGCTCTGATTGTAATCTGTGGTTTGAGTTCATGATTTGCTGTGGAAATACCTAGGGCTAAATTTAATAGATTTCTGAAGAGCTAGCTGTCCTGAGTAGAATACTGTAAGAAGTGATTAATCTTCAGACCTTAGGAAAAAAAACATGTAAAGAATATTTTGAAGTTTTGCTGTTTTTTATGTCATGCATAGCCCTGCAACTTGACCAGGGATAATTTATACTATTAATGTGTCCTTAAGTTAATTATTTGGCCTCTGTAATGATTGTATTTTTCTTTACATTAATAAATTAGTGAAAAAAGTGTTTAAATCTCCATGCAAGGGTGCTAAGATCTCTGATCTTGTAGAGACTTGTTGAGAATTGATAGCTTTAAAATGGGTTTAAGTTGCATTTGAAAAATTCGGTTGATTACTCAAGAAAGTCTGATTACCAGTAATTATATTCTGAAGCATTTGGGGGTCAGCTTTCGAAGCAACCTGATCAAACTAATGGATTTTGATCTTTGATTCTTTTGTAGCCATGTTCGACCAGTTTGTCTCCAGTTGTTTGTTTACATTTTGAACGATCTGATGACTGCTCGCCACTTTGCTTGTATCTTTTAATATTTTGGCAGTGTAGTTGTTGGATTATGGACACCATAATAATTACAGGCCCTAAAAAATTTATTTTGAGATTTCAGCTGTTTCTCCTTACGTATTCAATCACCTAATCACTCTCTTCCATATTTTCTTCTTTGTGTTCCAGCACTTTTATCGGCTGCACAAGCTGAGAAAACTTGGATTAAGTGATAATGAAATCCACAGCTTATCTTTAAGTATTCAAAACTTTAAACATTTGGTGGAGCTAGATGTCTCCAGAAACAGTAAGTACCCATTACATTATTCTATTTTCTTTCTATACCTCACTGGATTAGGGCTGCTTTCAAGACATTAGTGAAGTACGGTCGTTAGACTGACCACCAGGTAAACTTAACACACGGTTTAACAGGCAGTCTTATTGAACGACCGTCTATCCAATATCTATCAGCACTATACCAGCTTTCATGCATGATTTTAGTGATTCAGTTGCATTCCCTCAATCAGAGCTGACTATTGAATGACTTCCGATAACTTATGGAGCACACTCTGCTGACCAGAATTGATAGTGCTTTGGGCATAACCTAAAAGTAACTATGGTGTTGAGGCTGAATTAGGTCTTATAGTGCTGTCAGCAATCATCAGCACTCATAGTCTGCTCTATGATTGATCTGAATGCTAGAACATAAAATTTACAATGCTAGTGGTTGATTTTTGTCCCAACCCAACAGTATGGTTAACTTTCTTATACATATGATCCAGAGACAAATAGAGACGGAGCATTACGCTAAAATACATAGGGAAGATTTGAGGCACACTGAATTATTGAGGATTCAACAAAATAACATGGAAAACAACAGTCAACATCTTTAGATGATACATGGTGTTGAACGGTGACTTTTGGTGGACACTGGGAGGTTGGGCTGGAAAGTGTAGAGGAGGGTGCTCAACTTTCAACATTCTGCAACATTGACTGTTGTTTTGTTGAATCCGCGAGAATACAGCATGCCGCTGCTGCAGCCGTTTAGTGCTCCGTCTCTATTTGTCTCTGATATGATCAACATCATCAAATGTTTGAGTAAACTTCACCTAAGATTTGGGAAGTTTAGCCAGGGGTCCATAGAGTTTACCCATTGCAGCTGGGGCAAAAAACAACCATAAGCATTGTAAATTGCATTATTTTTTTAATTCCTGTGCACATGTCAAACAGTCATTCTTCAACGGCAGAATGACCCTTTATAACTTAAAAAGCCTTTCAATTCTAATCTAAACTGTTAAACCATTTAATTTCAATGATACCTTTTTACTGTCCAAGAAATTGTTTAAATTTGTGTAAAACAAAATCTCTCCCCAAAATATTTATTTGTTTGGTTGCTTCGACTGTGTTGATGATTCCATTTCCTAAAAATTTCTTGGCATCAGTAAAAATTCCTGTTAACATGGAATCTCCACCATGTATGCTTACATTTTCGGGGTCAGCAACTATAATAGTTCCTCTAGTAAGGTCAGAAACACTTGTTAGAGTGTTCTGATTTGAAATTCTTCCTAGGATAGACGTAACATGTAGACTCAGAGAACCTTTTTTATTGGCGTTTCTTGAGGTCACATTTTTGGAAAATTTCTCTACTTCTTTTCTCTGATCAGCCCGTTTTAAATTATGAGTTTCAACAGTGTGCAAGGTTTGAGTCTTTTTAATCCCCTTGTACCACGCTGATGCTGATGCATCGGATACAGTTCCCTGTATTCTGATTCAGTTTATTTTCATTGGCGGACCTAAGGAAGTCTGCCAGTGGAGGTTCAAGAGCTCCCCCCCCCCTCCACGGTTGGGCCAACCAATGTAGACTCACACCGGGATTTTCAAACAATTTTTGGGCTCATTATTTAAATTGGAAGCCCCCCCCCCCCTAGACATTCATATCCTGAAAATTTCCAGACCCCCCTCTGTTTGGTCCCTCGGCCTTTTTAAGTGATTGGCTCTGCAGACACCATTTCTTCTCTTCTAACACACATAATTTATTTCTTATTTCTGATCGGATATCAATAAAGTATCAGCTGTGTTCACCTGTTTCAAAGCTTGGAATTGAGAATTTGACTTTTTTTCCAACAATTTTTGACTGTTGGGTCATTCCAGATTAAAAGGGAACAGAGGGTCAAAATTTAAATTTCAAGGAAAACTGTTTCTGTTAACATTTTTAGACTCAGCAGAACTTCAAGTTTCCGAAAATATATAGTTTTCATACTTTGAAAAAATTTTAAGACCGTTTTGTAGCTTATTTTGTACCTATCCAGATTCTGTGAATCACTCGCGATTTACAGTGGAAAATTGGCAACACTGTATTCTGGGTTTGTTTACAATTAAAAGTTTTGAGGTTTTGTGTGATAACAAAAGCATGCTCCAGAAACGTGGTCTCTGAGGTCCCAATTAAATCTGGTAAGTATTTCTTTATTTCATTGTACTTTAAAGATTTGGTGTGCTTGGTGTAACCTCCGTTACAATTATTAACGTTTTTTTAGATTATCTAAGAGAATGAAAATTTGTTTAAAGATGATTTTTGTATTCACTGCAAGAATATGATTTCCTAACCTCCTGAATTTTTGTAGATTTTTCCCCCTATTTTAAAGCAGGAAAAAAGTGTAACGGAGGTTACATGTAACGGAGGTTACATGCAACTGAACTTTCATGTAACCTCCGTGACAGGTAACCATATGACTCAGAGAGCTTACACAATTGATATTATTTGTTCTTAAATGAATTCATCTGATCTAAGTGATAAAATCAAGCATGATATCACTTAGAACAGATTAATTCTGTGTAAGCTCTCTGAGTCATACGGTTACCTGTCACGGAGGTTACATGAAAGTTCAGTTGCATGTAACCTCCGTTACACTTTTTTCCTGCTTTAAAATGGGGGGAAAAATCTACGAAAATTCAGGAAGTTAGGAAATCATATTCTTGCAGTGAATAAAAAAATCATCTATAAACAAATTTTTATTCTCTTAGATAATCTAAAAAAACGTTAATAATTGTAACGGAGGTTACACTAAGTACACCAAATCTTTAAAGTATAATGAAATGAAGAAAGACTTACCAGCTTTAATTGGGACCTCAGAGACCACATTTCTGGAGCATGCCTTTGTTATCACACAAAACCTCAAAACTTTTAATTGTAAACAAACACAGAATACAGTGTTGCCAACTTTCCACTGTAAATCCCAAGTGATTCACAGAATCTGAATAGGTACAAAATAAGCTACAAAACGGTCTAAATACTTTATCCTGAACTTAAACTATACTGCTTAATTTTAGGGGAGAGGGAGAGACTATATTAGAGTCAAAATAATCAATTTTGGGGGAAAATTTAAAAAAAAAAAACTTTCACAGTTGACGTTTGCAATTAAAACCATTATTTCCTGCATTTTGATTTAAAAAAAACGAAATATATTAATGGAAAATGTATATGCCCAGCTACTGGGACATGCTAAAGTTATAATTCATGCAAGGAATGCCGGTACAATTTGATTTGGAATGAGAAACCAGAGTATAGACTTACTGTGTAACCTCCGTTACAAATGGTTGTAACCTCCGTTACAAAATAAATAATTTTTTTGGCCCAAGTTTCAAGTTTTTACAGAATTCTAGGCATGTGAGGTCAAAGCACATATTGTTGGGTTTCACTCTAATTTTTTTCAGAACTCTATCTCTTCATAGAGAACTGAGTTTTGCAATTGATTACTGGAATCTGAAACCCACTTCCATCTGAGGTAACCTCCGTTACACACTTTGATCGAGTTTTGCATGAAGAAGAAACAAAATAACCTGGATTTGAAACCATGCAAAAAATTGCTCTTACTTGCCTGCTTAGTTTCATGCTATTAAAAAATGTATTTAGTGAAAAGAAAGTACTTAAAACTTGATTTTTAGGTGTACGACTGTAACCTCCGTTAATCTGGAATGACCCTGTTGCTTTGTTATATATCTCCACAGATTTTCAGAAACATATTCCATAATTTGACAGAACCACAAAAATTGCTTTAAAATTGGCGAATTTAGAGGAACATTGACTGAAGAATGTAAATAAGCTGTTCAAATTACATTACCTGATTGACTTCAGTTCAATAACCTCTTGTGGCAATGTCTATATTTGTCTATTTAACAATACCATGTTTCACGGTTCAATCGCCCACCTTGCGTTTTTTTTTTTTTTATTATTTTTTTTTTTTATTTTGCTATTATCTTTCCTTATTTCGAAGGAATTGTCTCTATTTTGACGTAACATCGCGCATTGCAGGGAAGCCCTAGTATTGCCATACCTAACTATTCAGTACCCTTGCATAGAGTCCCTATACAATACTTCCCAGAAGTTCTAACCAGGTTCAAGTTGAATAAAACGTATCTCAATTTGATAAACAAGCGCTCTGCTTGTTAGCTTGTGGTCGGCAGAATTTCTCATATGAATCAAATGACGATTCTGCCGACCAACAAGTAACGAGCATATCAGCTGTTGTTTGTCGGTCATTGGCTCTCTCCCGTTTGATCCCATGCCAAAACATCGATTTTTTGGAGATTCAATTGAACCCTCTGAGGATCGATTCTTTTTTATGGGTTCACAATGTTTACATGGAGCAGAGTAGAGCTTCCTAATGGAATTTCTACAATCTATCAGTGATTTTTTTATTTTATTTTTATTCTATTCACAAATACGTTAAATGCCCAGAGAGCTATTGTACGAGTCAAGAAAACAATGTGAATACAATGAATACAATGTGATAACAGCAGAGAGATAAGGGTGTTTTAACGAGTTTGAGGAAACCTCTTTGATTTGCGTATTTCCATGGACGACGCCTGGGTCAAAAAAGTGGGGGGAGGGGGGCTAAAAAATTAAAAATATTGAAAGTCGTTAATGCTTATCATAATTTTAATAGTTTAATATAAAACTTCGATTTAGTAATTCAAGAATACCCGCGCGTTTAAAATCAGGAGAAAAATTATTTATTTTTAATTTCCAAAATTAATATTTTTGTCTTAAATTATTTACTGCCTTACTTTCGTCATTGTTTTATATGGTTTGAATGGCCGATGGATTGTAGAATGCCATTACGAGAGAGATGCCACCGGGCAACACTGTTGAGTGTTGATGTTGAAGCGCTTGGTGCACATCCGATTATAGACTCCCGTATTCCGCGTCACGTAATCCCGGTGGCCGGCCGGCCACCCGCTGCAAGTGCAACCCAGTTTTCATCCCCGCGAACACTCACCAACCCTCACCAACCTTTCGTCTCTTTGATTTTTGTGGAAAGTAAAATTAACGGTTTTTTTTTTTTTTTTTTTTTTAAATCTAGGCATCGATTTTGTCTGCTGGTTCAAATAACTTATGAATAGGTTTATTATTGAACCTGAACGTGCTGGAATTTCGGTTACAGCTTCGGCTTTTTATTCTGTACGCACTTGCGCCGAGTGATTTGTCCCCCAAATGAATTGTCTACGTCGATGCATATTAATCAGGGGGGGGCAATGAATAAATAATCAAATTTAATTAATTAATTGAAAAAAGAAAAAAAAAACCGCTATTGACATTGACAATTTAAAAATCTAGTTGACATTAATCAAAGCTTTTTTAAGTAGTGCTGCTAAAATCAAGGGCGTATCTATTGAAGAAATTCCAAAGGGGCAAAAGCTCAATGTCTGTCCAGTTTGTGACAATCAGGCAGTTTACCTCATTTTAACCCCTCTCTCCTCGGCGAATTTCTAATTTTTGTTCCTTCTCTTCAAAGCAAATCTGACATCCGATGCTTTGATTACGCAATTTTAAAGCGCTCATCAATGAAACGCCAATGTTGGCGCCATTGAAGCGCGCATTGTATCGCATCATGCCTCCTTCAGTGGCGGTCCGTGGGTTCAATAGTCGGGGGGGGGGGAGGGGCTTGATAAAATGTGATGGCTTTTTTTTTTTTTGCTCCTCACTTTTTTGAGCCCTTTAGCCCTTCTCCCAAAAGGGGGGGGCAAACCGACCAAACGGGGCCAAGGTGAAACGACCTGTTATTTTACCTTTTTTGAAGCCGTTTTTCAAAAAAGTGCCCCCCCCCCGGACCGCCACTGGCGACGTCACCACTAGTTTACTGAAACAATCCATTGCGTGCAGTCTTAAGGGGTGTCTCCACTTGCGAATTTAAAAGCGCGAATAAACTGCTTCAGCCAATGAGCTGCCTGGCTTGAAGTCGATAGGTCGAGTCCGATGTATCGACAACGAAGAAGCCTATTGGTTCAAGCGGTCAATTCGCGCTTTTAAATTCGCAGGTGGAGACACCCCTTAAGACCTCGTATACGAAGTCCGTGAAAGTTAAGAAGCCCCGCAAGAATGGCAACTGCTGTTTCCGAACACAGACTAATTAAATTCGTCGTCGTTGTTGTAGTTTTATTTTGTATAATTGTCGTTACACTGCTAAAAATGTTCATTCCGACTCCGGTTACATAAAAGCCGCATGATATCTCCCTGTATATACACTAAAGGGTTCTTTCCACCTGCGAATTCAAAAGCGCGAATTGACTGCTTGAGCCAATGGGCTTCTTTGTTGTCGATACATCGGACTCGACCTATCGACTTCAAAGTAGCTCATTATTGGCTCAATCTGTTTATTTGCGCTTTTAAATTCGCAGGTGGAGAGACCCCTTATAAGGCTGTGCGATTAGTAATGCAACGGTCGACTTTTTAAGCGAACAAAAAAAAGCTAGCACACGGAAAAAAAATATTAGTGAAAATAACCATACGGATACCTGATTTTGGCACCTGCTAGATGTTATGGTAAACTTGAACAGAAGTATGGTACATGTACCGATACTTTGAGTAAATTCGACATGCAATCAGGTAACATCACCTAGTACCTAGTCAAAACATAGCATACTTCTGGTTAACATTACCATAACATCTAGCAGGTGCCAAAATCAGGTATCCGTATGGTTATTTTCACCGTAGTTTTTTTTCCGTGCACTTCCCAACTTCGGATTCCCAACGAATTTGTGTAGACGGTGTGTAAATACCAACACAATGAGACATCTTTTAGCTCATGTGGTCAAAAATTGATCGAAATATACACATTTTCTTCCGCGAGGCACCTCGCACGAGCGCCTACCGGATTTTAGGGTGAACGATAAACATTTGAAAACTGAAAAGTTTCAAGATTTCTGGAAATGGGGCTCTTGCAAACTTTTGCTGTGGGCAAATAAATAGTCCTATCTTATGTAAAAACCAGCGAAAATCACGAAAATCGCGCTAAGACAGTCTAAAATTCAGTAATAAACTCACATAACTGCCAAAACGTCAAGTTCGTAATGGCTGTTCAAAGCAGGTATCATGCATGGGAGATTCCTGTCTAATTTGTCACTTTCTCTAAGAAAACACAGAGATATGTCTCAATTCAGACAGGAATCTCCAATGATACCTGCGTCTTTCCGCCACTAAGCCCGATTCTAAGAGTGAGAGTTTCTTGATTTTTTATAGTGTACTCATTGTCATTTTTATAAGGTTTTATGCAAGAATCAACTCTTCAATCCCCTGTAGCAAAAGTTTGCAAGAGCCCCATTGGTTGAGAAGTGAAGTAAAGAAATTTTTGTGAAAAGGAATTTATTTTGGCGCCGATAGTAAGTACATTGTAAGTACATTTGTACAATAATATGTGACGCAGATCGCTGATGGTCGTAGGCATATACTCAATAGAATATGGTAATTAGACGAACGACGACTATACTTGACGAAGTTAAATTAAACAATAGCAATTAGTGATACTCACAGAAAATTCAATACTTATTTGTTACTCGAGCTACACTGATTGTGAGCATCGGAAATTGTATGATATTTTGCCCCCTCTCTCAGTGAAGTTCTTGCTAATTTTTGCTATTAGCGATTGGATAGTTATTTCTTGCGTAAAAACCAGCGAAAATAACGATGAGTGTAAACTAAAAAAATCACGAAGTTCTTTCATAGACTCACAAAATTACTTTAAATTTTAAAAGACGTAATGTCGGAGCCACGCAGGTGCAGGTGTCGTGAGAGCTTTCTGTCCCAAGTTCAGTGGCGTAGCGTGCAATTTGTCAACGCTGTACTTTGTCTATTTAAACCCATGTAAAAGGTCGAATGCGAAGGTGTTCAGTGAACACCCAATAGTTCGATCTTTTTCATGGGTTCAAATGTACGAATTGCAACGTTGCCAAATTGCACGCTACGCCACTGCCTCAAGTTGGAACTCGAGTTAGTTTAGCCGATGAGCAACAATCAACCTCCGATGAAGCTTGAGCGACACTTGAGGCACAGAATAATACAATCAGAAGGGAAACTCCCATAAGAGCCAATGGAAACAAGATTTGGAATTTACCAGCACAAACTGGCAACTGTGCCTACTCACTTCTCAAGATGGCGGACATGCTTTTTCAGGCTATACAACCAATCACAACTCGGCCAGTTGCCGAAGATCTGCCGAAGATTGCCGAAGATACTCACTTTCGAACATGGCGGCCCGAAGTAAAGAATGTTTCAAAATGAATTAGAGTTTCCCTTCTGATTGTCTTGAGGGTCATCGATGCCATTCGGAGAGTAAAGAGTGAGATTATGCTATAGTTCAAGTCAAGTTCAACTTTTCGCCAACTTGATCGGGTCCCAGAGGAAAGTCTCAATTAGGAATCTCCTTTGGTACCTGCGTGCCATAATGCTATGAACTTTGAAGTCATTTTGTAATGAGTCTGTGAGTGAATTTCACAACTTTTTAATGTGCTCATCGTAATTTTTGCTAGTTTTATTTAAGAAATAACTATTCAATCGCTTACAGCAAAAGTTAGCACGAGCCCCATTCTGCAGTCGAAAATACGAAAATCGTAAAATGGGCGCAAGACGTTGCTTTTATAAATAAAATAAAATAATAATAAAAAAAAAAAAAATTGTGCGCATTCGTGTGTAATCTTTGTGGGTTGACGAAAGGTCCATTTTTAGGATGTTGACAAGAAAAGAATAAACAAATAAAATAACACTAGCGGATCCAGTGGATTGTCTTTCTCTCTCTATGGCCATTTGTTCGCGTGTGTTAGAAAAGGACAGATAAGGGGCAGTCACGTGACTATGGCCCCCTATTCTATCCTTTTCCAACACACGCGATCTAATGTTCGTAGAGAGAGAAAGACAATCCCCTGAACCCGTCAGTGTAAAATAAATAATATTTTAAGGCATGTTCTAATCTACAACGTGGGTTTTTGGGAGTTTGATACATTAATTTATTTAAGTATTTGCCGAGTTGTGGACTCCGCGGGGAAGATGCGAACAAAACACGTTGACTGCGGAAAGTGTCAAAAGAACAGAGACAATAAACGTACGTTTATGTATGGAGATGTAGAGAGACGTGATACTACGGATATTGAGAGGAAGACAAAAAAAATAGGCCAATCAGGCAAGGCAACCATCAATGAGCGAGGAGGCTGTTGCAATTTTTTGGGCTCAGCTGAGCAGTGAGCACATAGTCAAAATCTCACTTACTCACACGCATTAATGCCATAGATTTTCAAGGTTACGTCGTCGGTGCGGAGAGAGTCAATTATTGTGTTGTGAACTCGGTTCCTCTGTCTGGTATAGTGTATAAGTTCGCGATAGACGACGATATTGTCAGCTCAGTTCGTGCTTCAAGCCGGACTGAAGCAGCGACGCAACATAACCAATGTTGCCAGATGAGTGTGTCGCAAACTTTTCCTTCCTAAAATATGGTGTTCCTGTGAAAAATCACTTGAAAACAGTGGCGGATCGTTCAATCTGGCAACGTTGCATTTCGTCCGTTTAAACTCATTTAAAATGTCGATTTGAGGAGTGTACTGCGCATCTCCAATAATTCGACCTTTTCCATGACTTTAAATGGACCAAAGTTGCCAGGTCGCCTCGAAAATAACTTCTTGGGAGCATCAGTAAAGTTCGAAAATTTGATTCACAAACTCAATAGACGCGTTGAAACAAAAGTCCAAGATGGCTGTCGTATGAATAAGCACCCAAAAAAAAAGGGGGCACAAGTGCATTTTTTTCGATTTTTAGTCAACAATCTTTTCGCCTCTGTTTCTTTAAGACTCGGAAATTGAGATAACTCAAAAATTCTTTTTCAGCCTTCTTTCTGACCCTATTGAGCATAAAAATTAATGTTTTATCGTTAAAGCATATGCTTCATGCTTAAAGCTGGCATATTTTTGTGTCACTCCTGATTTTTTTTTTTTTTTTCACTTGCGACCTTTTTCCAGATGCCCATTCATATGGCGAGTCACAGTGGGGGATTCCCATCAAATCGTCTGTTACTCTATGATGAATCATACTTTTCCCAGCCTAAGAGAAAGCTGCTACTAGATGGTAGCGTGCAATTTGGCAACATTGCAGTTCCTTAATTTGAACCCATGAAAAATATCGAAGTATTGGGTGTTCGGTGAACACTTTTGCACTCCACCTTTCACATGGGTTTAAATGGACACAATATTACGTTGCCAAATTGCACGCTGCGCCTTCTCATAGTGAGACAAATAGAGACCCAGCGCAAAGCCTATACGACAAGTGTCCAATTTTCCAGCTCAATTTTAGTCGGGACTCATCGAAACAGTCAACAGTCGCATTCTGTTGAGTGATGGACGGAGGTTGCTGGTTATAAGTTTTCTTCGTGGTTTATAAATTGACTTTATTGGAAAATGTCGATATGTTTGGCCAAATCTGACAACTCCTATAACTCGACCGTAATGTCACAAACCCTGGGCGCCTCAGCTCTGAGTCTGATGACATAATCACAGCGTGTGGCCGGGACATACACAAAATAGGAAACACTATATGAGTAGATGGAATCGCGCGGAGACGAAAAAAAAAAAAAACTGAAAACAAAGAAGATTCCGAGGACGAAAAAACTAGAGCGGCTCGAGAGAATCAGACTATTTATTGAGGAAAGAAGTGGGAACAGCCGCACTTGTTCGTAAAATAAATGCAATGCCAATGATTTGAGATGCATGTATATCATTGTATACTGACACATATCAAAAACGCACGCGCGTGATGACTGATAGTAAACTAAGAGGCAGAGAGAGAGAGAGAGAGAGAGAGAGAGAGAGAGAGAGAGAGAGAGAGAGAGAGAGAGAGAGAGAGAGAGAGAGAGAGAGAGAGAGAGAGAGAGAGAGAGAGAGAGAGAGAGAAAGAAGAGAAAGAGAAAGAGAGAAGAGAAGAGAAAGAGAGAAAGAGAGAGAGAGAGAGAGAGAGAGAGTGAGGGCGAGGGAGAGGGGGAGAGAGATAATTCCGCAATTAACTATGCACATTCGGTGGTCTTGGAACGCTTGAGATGATGATTCCACGATCTCCGATTTCCAAGATAGGCGAATTTCCTACCAGTATTGCTTACTTCATATTCTGTATTTGCAAGGGAATCAAAACAATACAAAATTTCCTGTGAAATGGTCCGCCTGTATCCCCCCACTCCTTCAAAAACTTTTACCTGCATTTGGATTTTGAAAAAATGAAAATCCCTTAACTGCTAATTTTTTTTCTTTCTTTCCGGTTTTTATATCCGGAGACTTGTGAATCTCGCAAAACTTTAACGTACGCGCACGTGAAAGAGTGTTACATTCAGTTTTCTGCAAGTAATTGTTTTGATGATTTGAAAAAAAAAAGAAAAAAAACCCCGCTTACTTTTTATGCGTTGATTCGGGCTTGGTACTTGGAAATCAAACGTTGCACGTGTATCAGGCAACGTTTTTATCGTTTTTGAGGCTTTAATTATGTGCCTCAATATTCTGACCTAGTGTGCTTTCAAACTTGTCATACTATCTTTTCAAAGCCGTGTGAATTTACCGTTTTAAGTAAAGTGTTAAACCATTTAAACTGCGTTAGTAAAGCAATTTTTTCAAAAATTGGACTTACTCATTTTCCACTTTGGCACGGAAAACAATCCCAATATAAATGACATTAATGACGTTAATTATCTATAATTAAATACTTGGAGAAACGGTGTAATGAGGCCCATAAAATTATAACATCGCGCGAACTCTCCATTTACGTCTGCAAGTAGTTCGTTGGGTGTGACGCGGGTCGCGGGCCCTCGTTCCTATATGCTCAATCGATTTTTTTCGGTCTCGAAAATGAATGAAATTATTTTTTTCCCGTATACGAATCTGGACGCGTTGCCGTTTTGAGTGATTTTCATGGAGTTACAAAAATATCAATGGTGGATTCGTCGGTGACTAAAAAGATTAAACAGTTACGCCAGGTAATAGGTACAGGATGACTATATATCGCATGAAAATACTATAATCTGTAATCTTTTTAGCCATCGGTGGATTCACCATTAAATTTAGGAATTCCATGCGCGAAAATCACGTCAAACGACAACCCTGGACTCAGGTGGGCAGTGAAGTTGGAGGGGGAAGAGAAAAAAATTGAGTTTGATCGCATCGCATGTGTCGTAATTTAATTTTTTATTTTTATTTTTTTTATTTTTATTTTTTTCCTCCTCCAATTTACGAACTTCGTTTTTTTCCCATGTCCCCCGTTACCCTGTCATCCGTCTACTCATCGTGCGCTCAACAGGATAACAGGGTAACAGGAAGCACAAGCGGTTGCTTTACAGATCGGAGAGGAATTCCCGCGTGGCTCCAGCCCGAGTCACTCACATGAACGCGAACGCACAGTTGATTAAAATATAGCATTTCTTGGTCAGAATTTCATGGATGAAAATCAAGATTATTGAGCCATTTCAACGAAAGGAAACCGGATTTAAATAAAATATGACAGAAGAGAAAAAAAATTAAAAAAAAGAAAAAGAAAAAAATATAAAAAAAATGAGACTACCTAGTTGAAAAGCAAAAAATTATTATCAAATGGATCTTTTGCCAGTGGCGTCGAGTGAAATTTGGCAACATTTTAATGATTCCATTTAAACTCATGATATATATCGCGCATTCGACCTTTTACATGGGTTTAAATGCACACATCACCACGTTGCCAAATTGCACGCCACGCCACTGTCTGTTGCGTACTGTATGCAACAACGAAGCAAATCGGTTCTGACATAAATACCTTGAAAATAACGGTGCGCTCTTGAAAAACTTTTAAAAATCCACTCGTTCGCTGAGGATGCCATTTACATTTTGAACATCCCGCGCTGTATACTCAACTCTATTTTCACCGACCTACTACTGCATAAAAGAAATCAGACAGTGTATATGTAAACATCATCGATCATAACCACGATAAGTCGGATTTTTTATTTTTTTTTATTTTTTTATTTTTATAAATGCATTAAATATTGGATGAATTTGCTGCCTGATCATTTCTGGTGTTTTAATTAAGTTTTGTTGATGTTTACATTGGCTCCGCCTCTAGCGTAATATCATGTCGCGGTGAAAATGGTGTTTAGTAAAGCGCGGGTTGTCTTAAATGTTAGTGGTTTCCTTAGTTATTGATAGAATTTTGAAAGTTTCGAATGTGTGCATCGTTATTTTTGTGGAATTTTCTGTTGGAGTCAATTTGTCATATTGCTGTATCAAAAGTACTCAATAGACCCATCATAGTCAGGAGGTCTTCATAATATGCCTTAATCCATGCCCAAAATCTGAATATAGTCCTCAAAATAATGGATTTGCGAACAATAAAGTAGCATGGAGCTTTCCAATTTAATAATGAAGCTAATCTTTAGTTTCAAAGCAGTTAAACGGGTTAGGTTACATGGTTTTTTGCGAATAAACAAAAAAAAAAAACAAAAAAACAAAAAAATCTGAAAACAATTTTTTTCTGGAAAAATCTTCAGTTCAATCCACTGTGAGTGGGTGAGCTGGATCGGGTCGATAGAGGAAAATTGCGTCCTTGTGTTTGATGACCGTATTCCCTCGATCGAAACTAAACTTTTCAACTTGCGAAGCTTATGACATCAGAATTTGCCTCCTAAATTACATTCCGCACAAATTGCATTTTTGTGGCAAACCGGAGTGGCTTTCTTCACTGCGCAGTGGCGGCCCGCCAGCACACTTTTTGATGGAGGAGAAAGAAAAAAAATTAAAAAAGCAGTAACGTGTAAAGGTTAAAAAGGTTATTTTTCCATCTTTCTTTGTTTCAATTGTCCAAAAAGTGTGAATGAAACATAGAATTTTCCTAAAAGTTTAGGTGAAAAGCGTTTAAAAAAAAATCCTGTGCACCTCTCATTTTCTTCACCTCGCCTCCACGAGCCGCCAGTGCTTTCTTGAAACATTTTTTCGCACATTGTCTCGAGAAAGTATCGAAAACCTTCCTCCTCTCTTCTACGTAAAATTGAAAACAATATGAGGCATGAGCAAAGTTAGACGAATACAGAGAGGTTGCATGTAGATGTAATCGTGTTGTGAATATGAATACTCAACTCGTATAGAAGGGGGTACCCAAATACCCAATACTCGTATAGGTTCGTTGAACCTATACTTGCATCTACGTCGCCGCGCGATGCTTGCAATCTGACAACATTGTATTTCGTCCATTTAAACCCTTGTTAAATATTGATTCAAGGGAGTGCAGTGTGCACCCCCAATATTTCGACCTTTTTCATGACTCTAAATTGACTAAATGCATTGTTGCCAGATTGCACGCGCTACTGCTGCTGCTTGCTTCGGTATAATGTACACTGAGCTACCATTGATGTTCGGTTTCGGTAAATCGGAATTGAAGTCACTGTGAGATTTTTGCGTGGAGTGGAATCACTTTGAACTAAACCGTTTAGCTCCTCTCAAGATGGATCAAAATTGTTGAAAATTTGAATCAAATTTGCAGGATCCAACCCTTCACGTTCCTTTTCTGAGTTGAAAAATAAATGAATAAATAAAGAAATAAAGAAATAAATAAATAAATAAATAAATAAATAAATAAATAAATAAATTAATTAACTACAACTAAAAACAAAAACGAACGAAAAATGCAAAAAACCGGTCGACAGGACACGGGCGTGAAGTCAAGTCAAGTCAACCGAACATGAAACAAAAGCTATTGGACAGGAACAACGGTGGATTACCTGTGGGGATCGTTGACAGGGAGGGAGGGACTGACTTTCACCTGTCATGTCTCATCTTGTTGCCAGAGCGTCAGGCCGGGGGGGGGGGGGGCTGCGCGTTGTTGACGCTGATGGTTGTGTACGAAACAATTGCTACCTCCCAAAACCGGTGACGAATACATAAACAAAAGAAAATAAACAAAATAAAATAGAAAGAGGAATGTGTAAAAAAAAAAAAAAATAGCTCTGGCGTGAATGGGACGTGACGAAAAATGACAGGGTTTGCCACTTTCGGTTGTCTGGCGTTTTGTTTTGGCCACACTGTGCCTGCGCGCCGCGAACGCCGCTCTGTGGTCTGAAATCGAAAAAGAGTGGCTAAAAATCAAGGGGAAAAATCATCATAATTTTTGACCTTTTCATGCTCTATTAAAAACTTTCCTGTGACATTTTTTATGTTTAAATTACTTCTTAACTGTGTTCTCTGTAATTAAAATTGGTTCTGAAAGTTGATAAATGAGAAATTGAGAAGAAATTTACTATCTGATTTACTTTTGGCCTCTCTTTGATGATCTCAGACCATAGTGCGCCGCGCTGTTCTCTCTGTCAACCCTACAACTCGTTTCCATTCATGCGACGACGCGACGCGTATATGTAGTGCGTATTGGCATTGGCGCCATTCATGTTTGTCAGATCACAAGGGTGAATGGTAGGATTGGAAGGCTTTATGCATACTTTCATGGAAAATTCACATAGCAAACGAGACGTCTCTTCTGCAAAATGGGTATGTTGCAAAATTTTGTAAACATTGTTATGGAGGATCGATTCTCTTGTAAAATACCGTGAAAATAACATTTCTTCAGAAAGTCTAAAAATCCGCTCACTAACTCAAAGAATGCGTTTATAAAAAGTCGAAGGTTTGTGATTGAATGATTGGAGTCGAATAGAGCTATTAAAAAGAGTAAGTACAATTTCGCTGCAGACGGCTTTGGTGGTTTGAGGGGTAGTTGAAAATGTTAGAATCCATCCAGACAGTGGAGCCTTCAAGGATCTCTCACCAGTAATGAACCAATATTTTTTGTTACTGAAGGTCAGTGTTGTCAGATTGGGGTGAAAAAGCCGTACGTTTTACATTGATTTAAATGGGGGACGATACGGCTTTTTACCCTCGATCTGGCAGGATCGCTGTAGGTCTGCCTCGCAACAGTTAATTTTTTTTATTGACAGAGGTTGCTCCAAGTTGTTGAACTTGGCAAATTAATGTTTCATATTTCGCCTTCAACTGGAAGGATAGGCAAAATCAACAGCCTGGAGTAGGAATATTTATCTAGACCCTTTTAATATGAGCGAGCAAGCGGAGATTTGTTTAAGTAACCTGCGGGTCGATCTTTGAAATTATTAAATGAGGCTGGTAGACTGGATAAATAAAAGGCTGCTATTGGGCCCTCTGAAGTTTGTATCGAAAAGTATACCTCTGTAACCAAGTATCCCTCCGCTACATTCGATAAGCTGTCGGCTGCGTGAAAAAAGCCGATAGCTTATCGAATGTAGCGATCCTTGCGGTTGCTGAGGTCTACTTTTCGATAAACACTTCAGAGGGACCAATAGCAGCCCTTTATTTATCCAGTCTACCAGCCTCATTTAATAATTTCAAAAATCAGCCTGCTGCTGGTAGTAACACAGATTAAAGGGGTCTCTCCACCTGCGAATTTAAAAGCACGAATTGACTGTTTGAGCCAATGGGCTTCTTCAGTCGATACATCGGACTCGACCTATCGACTTCAAGGCGGCTCATTGGCTCAATCAGTTTATTCGCGCTTTTAAATTCGCAGGGTGAGAGACCCCTTACAGTTCTGTAGGCCGAGTATGCCCAGTTTTGCGTCAACGAGAGAAAACCCAGCTGGAAGTCGGCCAAGATTGAAGAAAATGAATGCAGTGTAGATTTTTTGTTTTGATTTTCTCCGTCTTTTATTCGTTTCTCTTTTCATCGACTCTAATAGCCTCTGTAATCGACATTTTGTGATGTCAAATGCATTTGAGAGTAGTGAAATTATTGCATGTCAACGATCCCGGGACCGCGCACAATGGTCTAAGATCGTCACAAAGTGGCCAAAAATCAAAAAGTGAATTTCTCATGAAAGTATCATTTATAAACTTTCAAGACCTATTTTAACCAGAAAGAACACTTCTAACAAGTAATTTCAAACATAGTACTGTAACGCAAAAGTTTTAAATCAAGCTTAAAGGGTCGTAAACGATTATTTTTCATGACTTTTTTGTCATTGATTTTTGGCCACTTTTTTTTCTATCTCAGACTACTGTGCCGCGGTCGTAGCAATGTAGCGTAAGTCCGCTTTAACCGCGCGTACGCGCGTGGCATGCAGTTTCGATCGCTTCGTATCGCTTTGACAGCTCCCGATTTGCCTCTGCCCCCCACTCCCCCACTCCTCTCCCTCATTTTGAAGTCAGAGCGCAGCGGTAATAAATTATTTTCACCTTCTCTTACTTGACGAATGTTCAAAGGGAGGAGGAATCCTCTTGGACTCGTATAGTTGTTTCGCGAGGAACCCCAAACGTCAGGCTTGTTCGAGCCATTCCAAACATTCTCTAGTGTCGTCATGTACAAATCAGAGACAACGCAGTTGAATTGAAAATAAACTGTAGGGAATACCCTACGAACACTTTCTCACACCATTTTTATCTGGGGGAGACCCCCCTAAAGAATTCTGGAGGAGACCCCTAACCCCCTACAGAATTCTGGGGGGAGACCCCCAGACCCCCTTTTGAATTCTAGGAGAGACCCCCAAACCCCCTTTTAAAATACTGGGGGCGGCCCCCAGACCCCCCCTTTAAAATGCTGGGGGATACCCCCAGACCCCCTTTAGAATTCTGGGGGAGACCCCCAAACCCCCCTCAAAGCTCAAATATTTTCACCTCCGGACATAATTCTGCCTTCAATTCGAAGAGTATGCAATTTTGTAGAGAAGCTGTAGGAATAGTTGCCTATTTTATTATTTGAAGGCTAATTGAGAGCCTTCATTTCTATTCTAAAGAAATTTCTGCCTAGGCTGCACTATGGTCTGAGATCACCAAAACGTGGCCATAAATCAGCTAACGAGCCAAATGGCTTGAAACTTGGTTTCCCCATGTTTTTAAGTACGCTGAACTCGAATCCGAGGGAATTTTTCAAAAATTTTGAAATCCAAGATGGCGGCCGCTCAAAATTGTCTAATGTTTTGAGATTAAAACTCAGCCTAACATCCGATTTTAATGAAATTTGTTTTATTGGTGTTTTTAAGAGTGCTAAACTTGAATCTGATAGTGTTATTCAAAATAATTCAAATCCAAGATGGCGCCCGCTTAGTTTTTGTTATTTTTAGTCGGTGAAAAAAGTGTCTTACAGCCTACAGTCCGATTCACCTGAAACTCAGTTTCCCGATGTTTTAAGTACCTAAAACTCGAATTTGATGGCTTTTTTATAATTTTGTGATTCAAAATGGCGCCCAACTAATTTTTTTTTTTTTTTTTTTTTTTTTTTTTTTTTTTTTTTTTTTTTAATTTTAATTGATTACTTATTTAAATATCCTTTACAAGCCACCTTTAAATCCTGACTTTTACAAGACTGATTGATCGTGATAAGATAGATTTTGAACAGACCGAGAGACCGGGTCCCCCCTCAGTCCACCCCCTTCCGTCTAAATCCTCTCCCCCTACCACACTCGAAATTTCATCCCACTTGCTAAATTTGACTGATAAATATTCACAATAAACTCAGATGGAATTGAAATGCCAAGATGTTTCAGCGAAATCTGCAACCTTGCAAGATAAACAGTTTTGAAGAAGGGATAAAAGTAAAAAAAAACTGTATTTTACAGCTTTTAGTCACTGGAAAAATCATTTGCAACCATTTCAAAAGCCTGCACGTGTCTTCGGTATTTAAAAGTCTAGTTATAGGTATGAGGTAAATGAGGCATTTAATGGTTGTATATTTTAAGTATACGAGGATAGAGGGTGATGAAACTTGTCTTAGTGATTCCGTTCCAGCTAAAGTGTTGCTAAAAGAACGAAATTTCATCACTGAAAACTATGTTAGCGAGAATGTAGCTGAGCCAAGATTCGAGGCATGTTAACTTATCTTCAAATTGAAGATGTTTAATACGTAATGTCAGATGTTTGCAGCTATCAATGAAGCTAACTAGTCATTCTAGAGCCTTCAAAGGCCATAGAATGCCGGCTCGTACATAATTGCCTTAATTTCAGAGTCGAATTTCCGGCTTTTAGCCACTTTTTGGCAATCTCAGATCAAAATAATACTCATATGAAACGGATAATGTCTTTAAAGAAACTAATAAAACTTCAAACAAGTTGGAACTTGCAACACTGGAACAGTGTTAGCAAAGAGAGCATGAGTGTCGGCCGTAAATCATTGTAAGTGTGGAGTTCCATATTGATAGTACAAAACTGCGACAAAGTCAATCGCAACGCTGCATTTGTGTTTGTATAACAGTGATCGCTGTAAAAATAACTTGATAGGTCAAAGTGGGAATGAAAATTTACTTATAGCGTGTTGAAACAGTTGTTCACGAGGCGAGGTGAATACTGTGGTTTTGAAAATCGATTTCGATAGTGATTGTTCCTTTAAAATCGGATGACGCAATACCAATCCTAGCAAGCCGTAAAGTCTAGTTTAGTTATTTGGGACTTTTTTAGATTTCTCTCGCCTGAACCAAAGTCATCAGGAAGGAAATTCTTAATACCAATCCTAGCAAGCCGGAAAGTCTAGTCTAGTTATTTGGGACTTCTATAGAATTTTCCTCGCTTGAACCAAAGTCATCACGATGGAAATTCTTCGTCTTTATGGTTTCAGCTCTTTTTGTCTCAGATTAAAAAATGAATGTTAATATTGATCAAATGTCATCCGACACTCATCAAGGCCCTTAAGGAACGTAATATGAACTTGAAAAAAGCTCATTCGATTTTTAAGGGAGCTTAAACGGTCCATGAGAGACGAAATTCGCGGATACAGAGTATCCACAGCTTATTTCAATGTTCGATCTGACAAGACCGTGCGCCTTTGAAAAATCGATATCTCGATAGTGAATCGATGTATTGCAATTCGGTTTGCACCGGTCGAAAGCGCTTGCTTGTGACTGACAACCTCGAAAATTTCAGATCCATCCGAGTTTATTTAATGACCTTACAGGACCTCTCGCGGCCGCAGTTAGACATTTCTTGTCAGAGTTACGCTGAAACGGGGAGTAGTTCCCCCCTAAGATGATATTTTTTGGCTCGAAACTGCATTGGGCCCTCTCGGGACATCATTGGGACCCGAAAAAAAGCGGAACCGATATAATACGGCACACGACTGGTTCGTGAGAGACGAAATTCGCCTTTTTCCAGCCTCCAGCGCCCCTCTAAGGTCGATCTGACAAGACCGCGCGCCTTTGAAAAATCGATATCTCGAGAACGAATCGATGGATTGCGCACTGCGGTTTGGATTGGGCGGTAGCTTCAGCTTTTAGATAATTCTTGAAAAAAATTCAGATCCATCCAAGTTTTTAAACGGATCTTATGGGACCTCCCGCGGCCGCAGTTAGACATTGTACGTGAGACTTACGCTGGAGTTGGGGCCACGCCCCCCCCCCGATATAGACTTTATCGGTCCGACATTTGTCAGGGCCCTTAATGAACTTCATGTGAACTCAAAAAACTCACATATGACTTCTCACGGCGCATGCTAGGTCCATGAGAGTCGAAATTCGCGGATTTTAGAGAATCTTAGATTTCTGACCCTATACCGCGCGCCTTTGAAAAATCGATATCTCGAGAGTAAATCGATGTATCGCAATTCGGTTTGGACCGATCAAAAGAGTAAGCTTACCGGTACTCGCCGTTAAAATTTTGGATCCATCTGATTTCATTTTGAGACCTTACTTGAGTTACTTGGACCCCAGTTGGAATTATTTTTTCGGAGTTACGCTGGCAAGGGGGTCGCTCCCTCTCTTGGAAAACTGTGGAGGGGGCCCTTTGCTGGGGCATACATTCTATTTTTCACTTTTTTTTTTTTTTTTTTTTTTTTTTTTTTTTTTTTTTTTTAATTTTATATTTGTGTCTAATCTAAGTTGGGGAGGAGGAGGAGAGTACCTGCAAGTCAACCGGCAATTTACTTTTGATAGTGGCTGCGGGTCGAGGGTGCGGATTGCGGACTTTTAACTTGTTGTGGGGTTTACAGGGTGGCCGTGTCTAAACTTATAAGAAAAGAAGGCAACCACAGACCGGAAGAACGTTCAATTTCTGGTTCAGAGACCATGGACAAAGACATGGGCACCCGCAAAACAATTGCCCGGAGGGGCAACTTTTTGAATGTCAATGGAAGGTCTAGGGGACACCACCTAGAGACGGGCAAGTCTAGAGAACCCCCCCCCCCCCACTTCCGCCCAAAATAGAAAATAAATCAATGGGGCTATTGCACACTTTTGCTATAAGCGATTTAATAGTCGATTATGGCGTAAAAACCTCACAAAATAACGATGGCGGCACTAAAAAGTTCCAAAATCCACTCCTAAACTTAATAAACGCAGTTATTTGCGGGAGCGTAATGGTGGCCGAAGGCACTAACAATGGGAGATTCCCATCTAACAATTCTGAAACTCCATCAAGAAGTGACCAATAAGAGACTACTTTCATTTGACACCGGTGTCACTTGGTGTTGCGGTACCATTCATCGGATGTGGATCATCACTCTGATGACTAATTACTCTGTGAATCATCCTTGTCAGCATAGAAAGAGTGACGAAATTAAGATAGGAATCTCCCATTGTTAGTGCCTTCGGCCACCATTAGGCTCGCGCAAATAACTGCGTTTATTGAGTTTAGGAGTGGATTTTGGAAGTTTTTAGTGCCGCCATCGTTATTTTTTGAGGTTTTTACGCCATAATCGACTGTTAAATCGCTTATAGCAAAAGTGTGCAATAGCCCCATTATCCTTCCAAATGGTAGAAATTGTAAGTGATTGTAGCATGTAGTTGTATCAAAAGTAATTCTATTTTTGACGTGTTTGATATTATGAATAAAGTGACAGCATCAGATGATAGAAATAGTAAAAAGCTAAGTACAACTATTCCTTCTTTATTTTCATTGTCCTGATGAATTCTAAGAGTTAACCTATTTAAATTAACAAAACCAAAACTCTTGCCTATACATTCTCTAATCATGTAATTATCGACCAGAGGATTCTGAATTTTCAAGGAAGTTCGCAAAATTCTCGTTGCCAACGGTAGTTGCCAATGTAGACACGTTCATACTAGTAGATTTTAAAACTTCTTTCGGCGAGGGAGATGACGGGTGGGAAGTATGATGTCGTCTGAATCAGGAGGGGGTGGGGTAAAAATCAGGGGGAGGTCTAGATCTGGGGGGAGAGGAATCCTGAAACTGGGGGGCGAGCTGTATAGTGGCAAGGGGCGGTTGGGCACCACTGCTTAGGGGGGGGCTACTTCCCGCCCTGCCCCCCCTAAATTACGCCCCTAATTAAAATTGTAAAGTAAACTAAGAATAAAGTTTGTTAACTCTTACTCCTTTCGTTATTATTTGATCTTCGAATGTTCCGATTCTTTTTTATTGTAAAGTTTTGATTTTTCTGAATTAGGGGGGGGGCGCCGCGCCGCCCCTCGGGGAGCGCCCATTGACAGATAAGGGAGAAAGGTAAGTGTAGGAATTTGCACGGGAATCCGGCGTAGTGTGCCGCAAAAATTACTACCAATGGCGGATCCAGAAAATTCTTTTAGGGGGGGGGGGGGCTTCACGTCTATGAATTTTCAAATTTGCAGGGAGGAATTTATGCGATTTTTTCTGTTGAAAAAAAGGGAAAGGCTACCGTGAGTTGGGGGGGGGGGGGCGTGCCTTTCCCGAATCCGCCGCTGATTACCATGTAACACTGGGCCACGATGACCGATGTCGCATAAAACCAGGTAGAAGACCCGTGGCGGGCGTGGCATCCGTGATGGCTGTGAAATTGGGATGAAGTTGATGGACACACATCATTCATGCAATCTGCACAACGCGGCAAGCAACTGTTGTAGGCGTAGGTGCAGTAGTTCGTGGGGAGGGCAAAGGGGACGGGAGGTCGTCGCAAAACCATGGACGAAGATATAACTAGTTATATCTTCGTCCATGGCTCGGAATGGTCTTAAAATTTTCCTTAGGATTTGATCTAGAACGCAACGTTCTTACATTTTCGAAAAGTTAACTCTAGCTCTCGCAATTAACGATTAAAGGCGGAAAAAGCATGGTTTCTGGACCGCGGAACAGTGGCGTTATCTAGCGGATGAGAATCTTACTACAGGTCGCTGAGGATTCACCTTAAAACGCAACGCCGATCGCGTTCCCCAAACGAACTCTTTTAGCGGACCGAAACATCAACAATAACAGGATTGGAAATTTGAAATCATCTAAATGCATTTTAAATCGCAGAATACACGAACCATGGACACAATCCTCTGATATAAAACCCCAATATCTCATACAGAAAATTTCGTTGAAGTCTGATCCAAATTAGTAACGTAATTACATTCCCAAAAATGCTTAACCTCAATCTTGGCCAAAAACTCCCGCCACAAAGAAAAAGCGACAAATTGGGAGGACACCGGATTGGTGGAATCACATGGGTCAATCGGTCCTCGAGGACCCGTTCTCGATACTGAAACCAAGCGATCCCCCGAGCGGACCCCCGAACCATGCCGTTCCTATAAGAAAAGCATTATTGACCTTGTAGAAACGATTTCAATAGAGCATGACACTCATGCTCTAAAAAGGACAAAATAGGACAAATCTGTTGAATGTATCTTGTTCAGAAAAACACGAGGAACATTTTCCTGTGACGCTTTTTTTCGGGAAACTTCGGGAAAGTATTTAAAAGTCCATGTTTAAAATTTTTTTGTTCAGATTTTCGTGTACTAAACTGCTATTCTTGTAAGTTCAAAAATGGGGCATAAAGGGTTAAATTTTAAATACATGAGGGTAAAAGGCGATTAATTATACCTTAATGATTCTTTTCCATGCTGCAGTTTTGCCAAAAGAACGAAATTACATCTTTGGGCACTATTTTTACATTAACTCCGTTGAGCCAAGATTTGGAACAAGTTTACTTTTTTCCAATTTAATAAGATTCAACTGGTGATATCAGATACTTTCCGCTATCAGATGAGGCTAGGTCTGGCCATTCTAGACCCTTCAAAAGGTTTAAAATGCAGCTAGATACCTCATTTTCCTCAATTCCAAAGTCGTTTTTTTGATTTTTGGCCACGTTATGGCAATCTCAGACCATAGTGGGCTGGTTGCAAACTTTTTGATGCAATTTTCATCGAACTTAATTGAGTCATACTTGAATTACTTATTCCAAATTTATGTTTGTCTTAATATTTGCTTACAATTAGTTTCAAAAGATTTTTGCTCGATCGTACCCATATTGCCCCTCAAAACGGTCTTAAGGTTTTTATGAGGACTGTACCAAAAAAATATTTTAGTGCACACAGTGCAGTGATTAGTGTGTTTTTTAACACATTATGTTTGTGCAAAGTTTTGTTATAATCCACCCCATTAATGATATGGACTCCAAGTTTAAAATTAATTCCTCACTTTAATTCTTTTTTTTTTGGTCGAACACGCTATTTTGATTTTTTAAACTATCTTAAGGGTTGTATATTGTAACTGTAAGGGCTACTTTCTTTTGTAAACTAATTGTAGATTTTATTTGCCAGATTTTGTCAAAATTCACTGGACCAAACCTGAATTATCCGAAATAATAAGATTATGTTTTTACTTGCTTATATACCCATATTTTTTTCTCAATCGCACCTATATTGCCTCTTGGAAAGGCCTAATCGGATGTGTATGGTGATCAAGAGAGGAAAACATGTTGGTACTTTGATAGTAGATTGTGCGTAAAAAGTTTCGTGAAAATTCATCCAGCCACTATTGATTGACTCCAAGTTTTAAGATTACTTAATTTCTCACGATAATTCCATTTTTTGGCTCAAGTGCACCTATTTTGATTTTTTAAACGGTTTTGAGGGTTGAATATTGTAACTATAAGTGGTTTATTTTATAGTAGGCTATATGTAGATTTTTTTTTGCTAACTCTCATCAAAATTGATTGAACCAAACCTGAACTATCCCAAATAATAGGATTATACTTTTATTTGCTCATATTCCCAAATTTTTTGCTCAATCGCACCTATATAACCTCTTGACATGGTTTTATCGGTTGTTTTTGGTGACACAGAGAGGAAAATATTTAAGTTTATTGATAGCAGATTGTGTGTACAAAGTTTTATCAAAATTCATAGAGCCATCATTGATTAACTCCAAGTTTTAAGATTGATTTCTCACGATAATTCTATTTTTTGGCTCGAGCGCACTTATTTTGATTATTTAAACAGTTTTAAGGAATAAATAAAGGAACTATAAGTGGTTTATTCTATAGTAGGCTGACAATTGATTTTTTTTGCTAACTTTCATCTAAATTGATTGAGCCAAACTTGAATTATTCCATTTTTATTCATTTTTATCCATTTTACCATTGATTTTAATGAAAATAATTTTTTCCCCATAACTACCCTAAAAGTCAAAATTTCAAAAAAGCAAAAAAAAGTACCTCTGGGGAATCTAAAAAGCAAAAACTGTGCAAAATCTGGATGCATAAGGATCAATGGTTCAAAAGTTATGCCTAGGTACGGACGGACTGACGGACTGACGGACTGACGGACAGACGCCACAGAATTTTTTTGCATAAATCTCTCTAAGTCAGAAAGGGTTAAGAAATATGAAAATATGATGGAAGGATGTTCTTATGGATAGTATTAGACATGATGAGAGGCCATTACTTTGACTAAATCATGATTGACTTTGTCGTGAGAGGCCAACTATCGCAACAAAATACCTTGAAAATCTCTGCGCCATCGCAATACTTTCTCAATTTTTCTAATTTCATTAGAATGAGAAAGTAAAAAAAGAGACCGTTCTAGCCTAGCCCATCGCGTGGTGGCTGAATTTTTTAATTTTTGTCCTCCCCTTCCACTCCTTCCTCCCCACTCCCTCGGAAATTCAACAAAATACTATACCGGAAGCGACATCCTACAAGATCTTCGTACACGCTCAAATGGATTTGATTAAACTGCACATGGGCGCTCGCAGCGGGGGGGGGGAGAGAAAAAAAACTTCGGTTCATATGGAACACCGAGGGTTTTTGGTTCCAGTAACCGAAGTTTTCAGTTGTGAGTACTGGACTTCAGTTAGGAGTACTGAAGTGGTTCAGTAGGAACGAAATGTGGGTCATAGTATTAGTCACACTTACCGAAACCTTCGGTACGCCTAACTGAAGTTCGGCACTCACAACCGAAAACTTTGGTTACTGTAACCGAACACGTCGGTGTTCCATATGAACCGAAGTTCAGTTCTCATAACAGATTTTATTTTTCTCCATGGAAAGGGAGCACTTGCCCCCCTCTTGTCGAGTGATTTTACACCAATTATACATACCCTCTTTGTAGCTGTGCAAAAGTTTACCACCTATCTATTCTACTAGCTTTTTCTGGCTGACAACTTTTGAAATTTCAAAACAGAAAGCTAATTTCTCATCAATTTATCATTTATAAACTTCCAAGACAAATTTTAACCACAGAGAACACTTTTAAAAAGTTATTCAAACCTAGAAATGTCATACTGAAAAGTTTAAATTATAAGCTTAAAAAGTCGGGAACGATGATTCATCATGATTTTTTTCACTGATTTGTTGTCACTTATTTTTCGATGTTAGACCTTAGTTCGTTGTGTTAGGGACACTGGAACAAGCTCATCTTGTCTTCTTTCGCAGATGAGTGTGTCTCAGCAAATCTGGGCGAATCCTCCATTTGTTGAAAGTCATCGACACAAGTCCATCTACTTTTCCTCTTCAGTGAATCTGAAAAAAAAGAAGAAAATAAATGACGTTTTTGCATTACATACAAAGATTTTTTGTTAGAGTGCCGTGCTTATATAGCTTTTGACTGACATCAGAGGAAGGTCTGGTCTGAGATGTTCCTCTGAAGTGAAGGCAACTCGTTAAGCTAAGATCCGTTTCAGTCTAACAAGAGAGTAGGAAACCGTGGTCGTGCGAGTGACGAGCCCTCTTTCAGGCCCGGTGTTATATCGTCAACGTCTTGAAAGTTTGAACTGCACTCGACATCTTGTGCTCACATCACATGAGCACATCACTGTGCAGTGTAATATTACCTGAAAAGTGCAAGCAGTGACACTTCTTTCACGAACTTCAAGTACTTTAAAGATAATAACCCGCGTTGTCAACTTTACGACCCGTTTACAAAATATGTGTGACGGCCAGTTCGGCGTCACGAGCAATCTAGCAACGCTGTATTTTGGCCATCAAAACGCATGAAAAAGGTCGAACTGTTGGAGGTGCACCCCTGAAATTGATATTTTGCAGGATTTAAATGGACCAAAATCAGTGTTGCCAGATTGAAGGCGACGCCGCGGGATATGGGAAAAGGACTCTGTAGTTCCTGGAGACGAATCTTTCAGGACACCGATTTTCGGCGAGTTGGATCGAAACGTTGAAAATCGAGCGTTTGATTGATAACGCTCCCTAGAAGTTGCAAAAGGAAGTTTCGGGCAGTTAAGTGCAGTTAAGTGCACTTCAGCGCCGCGGAAATGATTTTTCTCTCTCGAAGTTTTTTTTTTTTTTTTTTTTTTATATATGTTCATATACACTTTCGAAAATGTGTCCTACTAAAACCTGAAGGTGAAGGTAGCTAAATCAGGAATCAGGAATTTTTTTGAAGTTGCCGAAATTCACGTAAAAACCCGAGCTAAGAGCGTTCCGAATATTTACGTGAATTTTGGCAACTTTCAAAAAATTCCTGACGCTTTAGGAAGGCCTGTTGGCAAAAAGTGAGAAACACGGGTCTAATAGTTTTACTTTAGCTACATTTTCGTGCAATTGTTTTCAAAATCGGAGGCGGCGACTTCTGAGCCTCCCCTTGTAAGTCCACAATTTCGAGTGGGTTGATGAGGGCAAAAATATTTTTATGGATAATTTTGTACTTTTACCTCGCTATAAATTTTTGAAAAACTACAAACTGATTTTTCTCAAAACTACGATGTTTGCACCTTACTATAAAATCACATTAACTCCGATTTGGTGTAACATTCTTGAGCGTTTTTTACGTGTAAATGCTAATGTAACCGAAATCAATTCTTGAGAAAAAGGAGAAAAAGCTGCATAAATGAAAGAGGGGTATAGTAACCAGTTGAAAACGTACGACTAAGTGCTTCTAAAATAAAATAATAAAAAAAAAATAATCGAAAATCAGCATTAAAATTCACTTGAAATTAAAAAAACTTCTACAGCTCTAGTTTTTCACAAAAATTATTTGGTCAAGTATACAGCTGTAGGTCCGTTCCAAAATGATTCATTCAATAAAATTCACCGAGTTGGGGGCGGGATATAGTTGTAAACAAGCCGTCAAGCCGCGCTGCGCTGCGCCGCTGATTCTTGCTTGCACCCCAAAGCGGGAATACGACTGATGACCTCCGACGCGACGCGACGCTCAGCACTCAACGAGAACCGAGAAATTTAAGGAATCCGGAGAGACACAAAGATGAGGATGAAACCAAATACAAGAGACAAGTCGACGAGAGAGAGAAAGAGAGAGAGAGAGAGAGAGAGAGAGAGAGAGAGAGAGAGAGAGAGAGAGAGAGAGAGAGAGAGAGAGAGAGAGAGAGAGAGAGAGAGAGAGAGCTTCGAGGGTGGATGACGGGGCTGTTAGTGTAACAGGCGAGAAACGCGGAAGGGAAGGGGTACCAAGAGTCGAATCGAAAGAGGAACGACCTCAGCCGGCCCAAAGGGTTTCCGGGGGGGGGGGAGGAGAGCATCGGACTGAAAGGGGATATCTCGGACCGTATCAACAAATTGAAACATTTTCCTTTTACCACTACATATTTTTCCTATCGTTCTTCTTCCTCCACTGCTTCTTCTTCTTCTTCTTATCCGTATTCTTTTTCTTCTTCCTCAGTTTTTATTGCTCCGTTATGAACTCTCGCGATCAAACCTCAATGCTCTCTTGAGTCTCGAGCTTATGTGCATCTCTTACTCGGAACAATACTTCCTCGTAAGTTGCCGGATTATCTAGAAACCCCCTCCATTCCCCCCTTATACTTTAATCCCTTATGGGCTTGATTTTTACGCCTTAACGACATAGTGTGTCCGGCTGTTATGAACGTAAAACCAGGTTTTCTCATCATAAGATACCTCTTTCTCACCCCTCGCGCGGAAATTTCCATGTATTTTTACCCGCTGATTTCAAATTCGGTCTTAGTTTTTACTCAAAACTCGTACTTTTTCCAGAATTTCGAATTTTTTGCTTAGAAGACGTAATTTCGAATTTACGTGAAATCTAGGCCAGTTTAATAAAAACTGATAGCATTTATGAAATCAGCGTCCCCAAATACATAAGATAGCGACGATGAAGTGAAATTGTAGGCGTAGAATTATTCTAAAACGCTAAAAATTAGTAAAATTAACACTGATTGATGGTGAATGTCGTTTTTGATGTTTACTTTCCGTTGACTGGTGGCCGATGCATGTTGATGTATGTACTTGGGGCGAACTTTGGGTGGAGGACCGTTTGTACCGAATATTTATTGGTCCCAGGGCATTTTGCAGGGTTTTAAATAGATAAAAATGAAAGGTTGTCGGATTTCACGCCGCAGGTAATCCAGGCATGCCTCCGGCTGAAACTGATACATATTAAAATCAGGATCTGGTGAGTACCGAACCGTGCTGAATAACGTTCACCGCTGAGTGTTGACTATGCCAAGTTCCTCGTTCTTCGCCCTCTGCCTTTCGCCTTTCGCGGTCTTGGTCTTCCTGGGTCTCGGTCGGTCGTGGATGGAAAGGCAGCCGAGACTCCAAGAGCGCGCCCGCGGAGCCGGCCGGCCGCCCGGTCGCGGTTGTTGTCGTTGGCGGCGCACAGTGCGCAGATAGATGCGCAGAAATCATAGACACGAACGCGGTCGCCGAAAATAATGAACACCACCTTCGAAAAATGTGCGAGGGCAATAAAAAAGTTTGAAATAAATAATTAAATAAAAAGTGTGATAATTTTAACGTTCAGACTAATATCTTACGTCATTCTGACGCTTTAATACTTCCTCCCTACCTTGGGTTTAAAGTTTTTGATTAATTTGAGAGAGAAGAGTAAGGTTTGTTCACTCTTGTTTGCCCTCAATAGAATGGGGCTCTTGCAAACTTTTGCTACGGGGGATTGAAGAGTTGCTTCTTGCGTAAAAACCTGTAAAAATGGCGATGCGTACACTGAAAATTCACGAAATTCACTCTCAGAATCGGGCGCACTGGCATGGCGGCTCAACGAAGGTATCATAGGAGATTCCCATCTAATTTTAGACATATCTCTGTGTTTTCGTAGAGAAAGTGACGAATGAGAGAGGAATCTCCCATGATACTGGCGTTGAAGCGCCATTACGATCATGCCGTTAGAGCAGTTTTGTGAGTTTATTACTGAATTTTATTCTTTTTCAGTGTGATTTTCGTGACTTTCACTGGGTTTTACCAAAGATTACTAATACATACAGATATGGCATTAGCCATCTCGCCCGTGTTAAGTGAAAAATGGATAAAACGCCGGCCGTGATACAACCGGGCATACAGAGGGGATCATAAAGATTACAGAATTCTGGTTCGAAAAGATTACGTTTCCCACTTTTCCTGTGTTTGTTTGCGGAACTAGAACAAACACGGAACATGAACAGTGGAACGTGGAACACGGAACAGTTTTGTAACAGAAAAACATGGAAAATGTAATCTTTTCTCTGTAATCTTTATGATCCCCTCTGCATGCCCGGTTGTATCACGGCCGGAGTCAACTTAACAAAATTCGGGCTAATGCCATATCTGTATGTATAAGTAATCTTTGGGTTTTACATCAGATTGGACTATTAATTTCCTTACAGCAAAAGTTTGCAAGAGCCCAATTTATTTTTTTGTCTTGCCTACTGAGAGAGTTGCCAATTAGGCAATCGCAAGGATCTAATTTTTTTTTTTTTTTTTTTTTTTTTTTTTTTTTTTTTTTTTTTTTTTTTTTGTGTTTTTTTTTTAGTTTAAAGAAAATGATAGTACTTGATGAGCTGAGAACAATGGTGCCTTTGGTTTTTTCCCAAGTGTCCTGGTGTTGGAGATACACGCGTGTAAAGTGGCAAAAATCGTGTGCGTAAAGACGTCTCTACGCGGAATTCCCATTTAAAACAATGTATTTTGGGCCGAAATCTCATCTCCGGAACAATGGGACTTAATTAGAAACCAAAGACATCTTTGTTTTCAGCTCATCAAGTACTTCTATTTTCTTTATGAGAAACATAATATTAACTGCCCCATTCGTGGGGCTTGCCCGTACCTTTTACTTTTTATACTCTGTTCAAGATAAGAAGAAACTTGGCGAGTCAGGTAAAAAACGCACAATTTTGCAACGCCGAACCTTTGAATGCAAGCATTTGAGCTCACGAGGGCTTTGTCTGACTCGAACCTCCACCGGGACGAGGCAATACCGAGAATCGCCTGGCTATGAATGTTATCTGTGCGAAAGTCGAATCAGAAACGGTTACAGATACGACAAAATGGATGAAAATCCGTCGCAAAGGATCGTTAGTCGACAAAATTAGTCGAAATTGACTCCTCACCACCCTCGGAGATTTATTTTTTCGAGAATCCAATCAAATTACACCCGTAAATAAATTCTTTAAAAAATGAATCTCCGAGGGTGGCGAGTAGTAAATTACGTCAATTTCGACTAATTTTGTCGACTAACGGCTCTTCGGGCCGAAATTTCATCCATTTTGTCGTATCTGTAACCGTTTCTGATTTGACTTTGCACATATAACATTCATAGTCAGCCGATTCTCGGTATTGCCTCGTCCCGGTGGAAGTTCAAGTTAGACAAAGCCCTCGTGAGCTCAAATGCTTGCATTCAAAGGTTCGGCGTTGCAAAATAGTGCGTTTCTACCCGACTCGCCAAGTTTCTTCTTATCTATAGAACAGAGTATAGTCGCCGAGTACAGCTCTCTGAGTCCAGAAGCACAATGGTTCAGTGTTCGGATGAACTTTCAGACATTTTTGGGTGGACTCATCTTATCATCGACGATTTAAGGTCTTGTTAACCTCGGTTATTTTTTGGGCGCTAAATGGATGTCTTGCTGCCTATTTTGCGACCGTAACAGTGCGGTGATTGCCTCTCTCCGCCGCTCGCGGTTGGGTCGGAGACGGAGTCGCGGGTGCATGAGAGTGAAGTGGGTCAAACTGCACGGGGCACAATTAAGATTGTATTCACGCAGCTCATACCGGAACGGCGAGGGTGCGGGGGACGGAACGGAGAGGAGCGGAGTCAAGCTGGAAGTAGCGGGAGAACTGCGGAAACGCACCACGTATTCCGTCCGAGGAGCGATGCGATGCGCCCTGTATCTATCTCTATGTACGAGCTGTACAGCGTCGCTGTGCAAAATTTTTAAAAACCTGTAGTGGCGACTCGTGTATGAACTGTTTTAGTACAGCCACTGGCGCAACCAGGATATCTTCCATCTCTCTCATTTCCCATTTGAATGTATGAGTAGGAAAAGGACAGAAGGAGGGGGTTTTATCCCCTTGTCCATCCTTGTCTAACATACGTTTCTTAATGGAGAAAAGAGAGAGATGAAGAAACTCTCGGTGCGCTACTGAGTACAGCGATATATCGTATCGATTGCCGTCCGGGGACCTCTGCTCCAGTGGCGAAGCGTGCAATTTGGCAACGTTTTCTTTTCCCCCTTTAAACACATTAGAAAAGTCGAAACATCTAGTCATCGCCGATGACCAAAGCATTCGATTCTCTCATTAAGTTTAAAGGGAAAAAAGTACATCGTTGCCAAATGTTATACGCCTCGCTACTGCTCTACTTCCTAGTAAATTCCTATTCAATGAATTCAATGTTATTTCCCCACGCAAGCGCATTTTTAACGGAAATTTTGGCTATTAAACCTAGAAACGAATGTGACAATTTTACGATTATATGAAATTCGTTGCGAGAGCTCACCACTCAACAGTGGGCTACTGTTTATCGTTGCAGTGACTCCCGAACATAAATGGGCGCACTAAACTTGCTTCAGATTTTTAACACGGGAAGCATACGGTGTGTTGGGTCTCTAAAGACCTGTTTAGTGATGACGTCACGATCAAAATTGGTTCCAAACAAATACTCCATCTCGCTCACTCTCGTGGATTTACCCATAAGAAATCAGATCCAAATTTTCGAACGCAAATTCATGCTAGTTAATCACCAGTTTTCTCAAATTTTATCGCACCATTAGATTCGAAGGACCTTAAAGTATCTTTTTACTCTAACACAATTTCTAAAAAATCTCAAACGAATATATAATCACAGTTGTACCGAAACATGTTCTACGTTTTGTCCTTGTCTTACTCTCTGTCTCTTATGGGAGTATTACCGCCATGACACAATCATCCTAACCTCTCTTTTTATCGAAGCTTAACACAGGTATAACTTAGAGTGTGACGGTGCCGATGAGCCTATATCTTAGAATTTTGTGCCCATAAGAAACCGTGAGTGGGACAAGGACAAAACGTAGGACTTTCTTCGAAATAAATGTGATTGTAAACTAATACGTGATGTTTCACAAATGTTGTTGTAGCGTGATAACATTTTAAAGTACATGAAATCCTATGGTGTAATAAAATCTGAGAAAACTTGTTATTTACTGTCACGAATTTGCATTTGAAAATTTGGATCCTGTTTCTTATGGGAAAACCCACGAGAGCGAGTGAGATGGAGCATTTGTTTGGAACCAATTTTTTCGTGACGTCACACTATACTCTGTTCAGGATAATTTGAAATTTGGCGAGTCAGGTAGAAACGCACTACTTTGCAACGCGGCACCCATTGAGACGATGATTTCGGGTTGCATCGCTCATTCGGGGTTTGTCCCACTCCACCCGCCGCCGTGATGGAAGAATACCGAGAAACGGCCGACTATGAATTTTATCTGTGCAAAAGTCAAATTACAAACGGTCAGAGATACGATGAAATGAATGAAATTTTTGCCCTAAGGGCCCGTAACTCGTCAAAAGTAGTCGGAAATCATATCTTACCACTCTCGAAAAAAAAAATCGGAACATTTACAGAAAGACTTAGTTTATTTTTATTTTATTTTATTTTTTTTTAACAAAATAAATCCTCAAGAGTGGTAGGATATGTAATCCGACTATTTTCATCGAGTTACGGCCCTTTAGGGCAAAAATTTCATCCATTTCATCGTATCTCTGACCGTTTGTAATTTGACTTTTGCACAGATAAAATTCATAGTCTGCCGTTTCTCGGTATTCTTCCATCACGGCGGCGGGTGGAGTGGAACAAACCCCGAATGAGCGATGCAACCCGAAATCATCGTCTCAATGGGTGCCGCGTTGCAAAGTAGTGCGTTTCTAACTGACTCGCCAAGTTTCAAATTATCCTGAACAGAGTATAAACAGGTCTATTTGTCTCTGGTAAATCCACGAGAGTGAACGAGATAAAGCATTTGTTTGGATCAAATTTTGATCGTGACGTCATCACTAAACAGGTCTATTTTATAAGTCTGAGGAATCAGAGACAAAATCGGTGGTCGCGGTGACTTCGAACGGAAGCTATGCGCGAGAGAGACAAATTCTCCGATCTCGACGATCCTGATAAAAATACGTATACTAGGTCCAGAGAGAAGATACCTGTGTTGGATCGGAAACACCAAATACCATTTTTGTCCACGCGATTACTATCCTTTCCCTATTAAGGAAATCCACGTCATCCGACTTTGGGCACAGGACTCGAGAGTCCGAGACAGGCGTGCAAATCTGGATTAACTCGTGTGCTCGCGGTCGTGATCCCGCGCGCACGGTGTTGGACGGCGCACTCTGCATCGAGACGCAGATTTTTCTGGACAAAAAAAAACGTTGTTTCATTGTTTTAAAAACATTTTATAGTTGACACTTTTTTTTTTTTTTGGATAAACTATTTTAATTTTGCTTATTTTAATTTCTTGAATGAATAATTTTGAGAATTACTGAGTTATCTTACCGTTACAATTGAGACATTTTTCGGTAAATGGGCGTATGGCGATTTACGCCCTTTTTTGGAGAACTCGTTTTTGAAATTCTGACGATGTGACCTAACAGGTGATATAAAGTTATTCATATGTTGAACAGAAAATAACCACGAAACAATTGTTCGAATGGACGCACCTACAATGTTTTGTTATAACGTTTAAAACTTTCAAACGCGTTTTTCTCGAGAGTCTTTTTTTTTCGACATACGCCCATTTACCGAAAAATGCCTCAATTATTGTTCATACTTTTTTATTTGTATTCGTAAAAGAATGTCCCGGAAATACTATGTTTTGATCCACTGAGCGGCGATCAGCGATCACCTGCCCGCTCGGTGAGGCTCGCGCTGTCCGGTCCTCGCACTCGCCTCCTTGAGCACCTAGCGTCGCGATGCCTTGCACTTTTCGCGCAAAAACACTTTACTCTGCACACGTTTACGCGCGGTGATGTCAAATCGTGCCAATAATTTAGAGTCTAGAGTTTAGACTTATTCTCTGTTCACTTTTGGGGCTCTTGCAAACTTTTGCTACAGGGGATTGAAGAGTTGATTCTTGCATTAAAACCTGTCAAAATGACGATGAGTACACTAAAAAAATCACGAAATTCACTCTCAGAACCGGGCTTAACTCTTAATCGGGCGAACCGAACTAAACGGGCTGAGCTTGATTTGGAAAAATTTCAAAAGCGGTTCAAGCTACCAAGATATCGAAGACTCTGAACAAGACTATTTTCATAAATGGGGCTCTTGCAAACTTTTTGTTTAGGGAATTGAAGAAGTGATTCTTACATAAAAACCTGTAAAAAGGACGACGAGAACACTAAAAAATCACGAAAGTCACTCTCAGAGTCGGGCTTAGTGACGAAGAGACGCAGGTATCATGGGAGATTCCTATCTAAATTGATACATATCTCTATGTTTCCGTAGAGAAAGTGACATAATAGACAGGAGTCTCCCATGATATCTGCGTTAAACTGCCATTACGATCTTGCCGTTATAGCAGTTATGTGAGTTTATTGCTGAATTTTAGACTTTCTTAGTGTGATTTTCGTGATTTTTGGTAAGTTTTACATCAGATAGACTGTTCATTTGCTCACAGCAAAAGTTTGCAAGAGCCCCATTCAATTATTCAAGTTTATATCAGTTGCACTCGTAGCTCCGATCAACCAAGGCTCTTCTCTTCCGATGCTTAGTTTTCGGCAAGACACTCACCAACTCATAATCCTCGTTATCTTAACATCATCTGTGTCAACATTCTTATAAATTGTGTCTCTTTCTCGCTTTTGGGACGTAGACTGATTATAAGACTAATTTTAAACTTGCTCAGATGTTCGGTTTAATTTTGATCTAAACTGCTGTCTTTGAATTCGAGAACCCACCGCTTCACCGGACATACTCACTCTAGGATAAAATCTTTCAATTTTTTCTACTTATTTATTTTAGAACAAATCATACACCCAGCTTCATGCCCAATCATGATTAAGCTAGTCTTCCTATTACAGATTTTTGTTAAGACCTACAAAAATAAAGCTACAACCTCACCCAGCTTGTTATGGACAGATCCGCAAAATGGCATAAGAAAATAAATAATATCACTCGTAGAGTCTAAAACCCGTTGATCAATCAGAGGTTGAATACCCTCTTGTCTTAACTAGAGTCCCTATATATAAAAGAGTCTCGCCATACGAGGTTCCATCTCTGTTTGTCTGCTTGAAAAGTGAAGAAAGAAGGTCTATGAAGCCTGGAGGCGCGCCTCTTGTTTACATCTTCATGGAACCATCTTCACTGCTACCCAGCTTTGAGGAAACTTTGGGCATTTTTAGTTTGTACTGATGAAAGTTGAATTAGGAATTGATGAAAATGTGTTCAGAACAGAATAAAATTCACGCATTACTTTTAAAACTGGTAGTAAAGCCAACGGGTGTTGGAGGTTAGGTTGACCTAACAAAGATTACTTCCACACGAATACATCTATAAGTAATCTTTGGCGGGAAGATTGTTGGATAAAAATGTAAACAAGAGGCGCGCCTCCAGGCTCCTCAGACACCTTCTTCTTCCTCACTTCTGCGTTCACGTGTCTTGACTCTTTCATATATAGGGACTCTAGTCTTAACTATTTACATACAGGGACTCTAGTTTTCCAATTTTCTATAGACTTGGTCCAGTGATCCTATTCAATGTCCCACAAATCTCATTACATGAGTAGGCCTTGGGATCAGCGTCAAAACATGTAACCTGATGCACTGCTGCAATGTGCAATCACTGTATATGAAAGAGGCCTTGCGCATATATTCAGCTCTCTTCACGAATAGAGAGTTTAGCAGGTCTTATTATATTATTAACCGGATTTCCGCCGTTTATCTCTCCGCATTCGTTCAGTTTTTCAATGCGGCTCTTTTTCATTGTTTTCTTTTTATTTCACACCGGCACCAGCGCCGATCCAACCAGCATGCACCGTTTCGTAACCTCTGGTGACATCGGTGACCGATGATTGTTGCGAGTGCGCTGCAAAACAGCGGGTCGCAATCGTTTTAATTATTCTGGGTGTTTTCGGACAAGTCGTTTTGAATATGCACTCACTAAGGGATTAGGCAGCCCTTTTTAGTTGAAATTGAAATAAAACGTTCGATTTCTCTACTAAACGAAAGCCAGGCATGCAGAATATTCCCTATCCGACAATCTCGGATCACGTGATCGGTGTGGCAAAATAGGAAATTTTGTGGCAAATTGTAGCAAAAATTATAAGTTTTAAGGGAACCTTTTTGCGTAAAGTGTGGCAAAAAAAATTTGGGATTGCAGAAGAATACAGAGGTTGTGGAAGATTCTGCAGGGCTGAACGAAACTATGACCTATATAGCTTACGGAAAGCACAAAATATAATGGGGGTAATGGGGATATTGCAAACTTTTGCTACAGGGAACCGATCGAAAAGTTGATTCTTGCATAAAACCTGTAAACATGACGATGAGTACGCTAAAAAAGTACTAAATTCACTCTCAGAATTATCAGTTTGATGGCGGAGAGATGCAGGTATCATGGGAGATTCCTATCCAATTCGAGACATTTCTGCGGCTTCCGTTTAGAGAAAGAGACACATTAGACAGGAATTATACCCATGATACCTTCTTTGAACTGTCATTACAATCTTGCCGATCGAGCAGTTTTGTAAGTTTATTATTGACTTTTAGACTTATTTAGTGGTATTTTCGTGATTTTTGCTGGTGTTTATCCCTTTAGTGCCCATGGGTAATTCTCAGTCTCGACAGGCTTTTGGACTGCTACGGGTGATCTAGTCGCGGATTTCTATTATAAATTAATGTGTGTATTAATTTTTTGCATTATGCATGAAATTTTGTGAAAAATTGGTAGTACTTGTGAGTACCACCACCTTGTGAGTCGGTCAACAAAGAGTTAAATCAGATTGGACTATTTATTTACTTCTAGCAAAAGTTTGCAAGAGCCTCAATTTATGCTCAATTCTTGAGATCTGGACCTTTATTGAAGATCATAAAAAATTGGACCAACTGCCTTCGCACTGTAGCACTGTTACCAGAATACTGGTACTTTGACCATAATCTGATAGTAATACCAGAATTTTCTGGTAAAAACTAGACTCTCCGCGGTTGACATAGTGTTGTGCTTCTGGTAAGATTACTAGAATTTAAGAATTACTTTATTCATAGTGAAGGGTGCGTAAAATTCGAGATTCCTTGATTATAGGATTGCGGTGTGGAAGTTTTTTTGTGAATTTTTTATTTTTCTTTACCTCTTTCTGGAATTTGATGCAAGTTTTGTGACTTTAGGGGTAAAATTCTTTTAAGCGTGAGCGCGTTGTTGCGACAAACATTTCTTCAAATACGTTGAAAAAAACTCCCCTTCAGAAAAATAAGTCATCACTTTGGTGGAAATGAAAAATAAATGTTGAAAATATCAGGATATCATGAAAAGGGTTTCCTTTAGAAGAGATTACATACAACCCTTATTATGGCCCCTCACTCTGTCCTTTTCTAACTCGTGTTATCAAATGAGCGTGGAGAGAGAAGGAGGATTTCCTGGAGAATTCTATGGTCTCCATGAACGAGGCGTCGCACCAAGGTACTTATATTTAACAGGTATGCTCGACTCGCTTCCCGCGTCATCCTCAGTGGTGCGCAGTTCTAATCACTGTAGCCAAGATGGCCGACAAAATAAGAAAACTTATACTCCTTCCAGAAAATATCGGGCTTCCCTCTCGAAGAAAGCAAAAAACAGCCCGATGTTTTCTGGAAAGAGTAAAAGTTTTCTTCTTTTGTCGGCCATTTTGGCTATAGTGATTTGAACTGCGCGCCACTGTGGATGACGCGGGAAGCGAGTCGATCATACCTGTTAAATATAAGTACCTTGACGTCGCACAATGGCATGAGAACTTTAAAAAGTGGCCTAAAATCAGAAAGTTGGTCTCTCATTATTTTATCCCTTTTAAACTTTCAATACCAATTTTAATCACAGTTAACACTGTTAACAATGTAATTCAAACTTGAAAATTTCCTTGGAAAGTCTTAACCCTCCAAGGACCAGGTTAAATAAAAATATAACGCCGCTCTTCCGTCTCTACAAGGGAAGATAGTTAACAGATCGTACGCGGGGGAGTTGAAATTGCCTATATACGACGGATTTAAGGCGCCCGGCGACACCTTATCTTGCAAGTGTTTTCATCGATAGTCGCATTTTTTTGGAATGAAGACTGAAACGATGTGAAATCAGTGTTGCCAAATTGGGGTGAAAAAGCAGTACGCTTGAAATTGATTTAATTGGGGACGATGCGGATTTCTACCCTCGATCTGGAAACTCCGTGTGAAACAGATGGAGAAAAACGAGTATACTCAGGCTTGGTCCATAAGGGGTTAGATTGAGCTTAACCCTTTCTCTACCAGGTTCGCAGGTTACCATGGTGCAGTAAATCAAAGCTGTGAATTGCTCAAATTCAGTGGGTAGTTCAATATTCGTTCTCTGCGGTATTGATTTTGCCCATCCCGGTAATTGAAGGCGCTCGATACAACATTGTTTTGCAAATGTTAACGATTTGGAGTAACTTTTATTGTCAATGTGAGACTGAGATACAAATTCAGTGGGTAGTTAACTATTCGTACTCCGCGGTGTTGAATTTGTCTATTCCAGCAATTGAAGGCGCTCGATAAAACCTAATTTTGCAATTTTATTGTTGTAGAATTAGTGTAACTTTCGCTGTCAATGAGAGATAGAGATAAGTAAAACAAAAACTCGGGCGTGGTATTGAAAGGGTTAAAATGTCGTTGATGATAACTTTTGATGACTTTTTTCCTATGATATTTTCGGCCTCTTTTTTGTTCGATCTCTGACCGCAGTGCGTCGCGTTTCAGAAAGTTTCAGAAAAAAAAGAAAGGTTCTGCGAGAGTCAACGAATACGACTCAATTTCAGTGTAAGGTTTCTACTGACTTAATTAATTACTTGTATATCATGTAAAGCTGGGGTCAAAAGATCGTTGGGTTGTCCTGTCCTCCCACGAAACTTAGACGTCACACTTCATTGAATTTGCCCCCCTCCACGCTCATAGCACGCTCCTCATAAACACATTAAATTAATTAAATTCTGTACCAGCCTCAGCGAGTGAGCTTTTGGCGTTTCCCATGCTAGCTTAATTTCAGCTCAAATTGCGAGTCAAGATACTCAGAATAATGATGCTCTTCCTATATTCCAACCTAGAGGCCTCTTTTTTCTTGCACTAGGACTTTCAAAAGAAAGTTCCCTGGTCGAAATTCTCATTTTTAAATCTCTCCGCTGTTTTCAATAGAATTTACAATTTTTAAAAACGTACTCTAAAATTTTATTTTTTTCGTACTTAGGAACAGAACATCGTCAACTTTGACTTAATTTTTCCTGCAACTGTTTTATAAATAGATTGCTGTCTCAGTGGGGCTCTTGCAAACTTTTGTTGTGCGCTTATAAAGAATCCAATCTGATGTCAAAACCAGCGAAAACCACGAAAATCACACTGAGAAAGTCGAAAACTCAGTAATAAACTCACATTACTACCATAACGGCAAGATTGTAATGACGCTTCAACGCAGGTATCATGGGAGATTCCTGTCTATTATTTCACTTTCTCTAAGAAAACACAGAGATATGTCTGAATTTAGATAGGAATATCCCATGATACCTGCGTCTCTCCGCCATTAAGCCCGACTGCCCGACTCTGAGAGTGACTTTCGTGATTTTTCAGTGTTCTCGTCGTCCTTTTTACAGGTTTTTATGTAAGAATCACTTCTTCAATCCCCTACACAGAAAGTTTGCAAGAGCCCCATTTATGAAAATAGTCTTGTTCAGAGTCTTCGATCTTGGTAGCTTGAACCGCTTTTGAAATTTTTTCCAAATCAAGCTCAGCCCGTTTAGTTCGGTTCGCGATTCAGGGATTCCCTACAGTTTGGTCCTCTCGTGTCTCAACTCCCAACGATACTTCGAGATATTCTATGTTCACAAATGAGGAGAAACCGATGGACTAAACAAACATGCCAAGACGGAAATATGTATTAATCACAATCTGACTTTATTCGCTGCAAACGGTCACTTAAATGCGACTCCACTGCGCAATAATGTTGACGAGAGAGTAATTAAAAAATGTATACATCAATATAGAGCCTTCTTTTTACAATAGGCGAACGTATACAGAAAGGGAATAAGGAGGCTTGAGACAAAGCGAAGGACCGCCAACAAGAGACAAACAAAAGAATATTACGTATTGGTGTCGCGCGAAAATATCAAGCACAAAATCGTTGTTACGCAATATCATTAAGTGCTGGTAAACAGAAAGTCAAACGAGACGGGACCACGCTCATTTCTCGAGGAAAGTAGAAAAAACAAAACCAAAGCAAGCCAGAAAGTAAATTGCATGCGCCCGGTGAACGTGCATCTTTGTTTCAAGGAGAGGCTTTTGAAATGACAAAGGAAGCGGCACAACATTCCGCAGTTTTGAATTTATTCTGTTGCGCAAAAATGCCAAAGTTTCTTAACTGAAAGCACGAAAATATATGCTGCTGTTTTGAAGTTATTCTGTTGCGCAAAAAAGGAAAAGTTGCTTAACTATCACAATCTTACACGTAAAAGGCTTCAGCGTTAATTTCGAGAGGCACGTATAGGATTGCAGCCATTATTTTATTCATAGAAAGTTCAAAACGCAACTCTCTAAAACTTTCAATACTAAAAGCAATCGTCGTTTTAAGTAGATTCCAAGAATCTACTTTTTTTATTTGTATTTTTTTTTTTTAAAAAAAAAATTAAAAAAAAAAAAAAATCATTTTATTTTTTTAAGAAAAGTGAAAATCATGGTAAAATGAAACCAATGCACCCATTGCGTATTGCATACCCTGGCCAGGTATCTTTGTCCCCGCTAGTACAAGGGGATAAGATCCCCTCTTTCTATCCGTTCAAAGGGGGAATGAGAGAGAAAGGAGAGACCCTGGTTGCGCCACTGACTTGTAGAGTTCTTATTTCACTCGGGAAAAGTATACCTGGCCTGACCTACTGAGAGTAGATATAGTCTTACAGCTCTAATCATTGTAATTTCACCGTGTTAGAAGTGTGTAAAAAGACACCATCGACAACATCGCTCGCGAATCTCTTTAATGGCTCTTTAACGCCTGTTTAGCAAGCAGAAGCAGAGAAGCGCATGCAGAGCTCGGTGGGAATGGGAATTCGCTTCTGGTTATGCGCATTCTCTGAGGTCCCAGGCTTGTCACTTTCTTAGATCGGAATCCCTTGAGGTGAATCTTGAACTCGAATTAAATTCCTTCGTTTTTATAGCTCTCGCCAGAGCTGCCGTTTTGTTCATGTACTCGTATCACTGGCGCAACCAGGATCTCTTAACTCTCTCATTTCCCATTTGAATGTATAAGTAGGAAAAGGACAGAAAGAGGGGGTTTTTATCCCTTTGTCCATCCTTGTCTAACACACGGAAAAAAAACTACGGTGAAATTAACCATACGATAGCTGATTTTGGCACCTGCTAGATGTTATGGCAATGTTAACCAAAAGTATACTATGTTTTGACTAGATACTAGGTGATGTTACCTGATTGCATGTCGAATTTACTCAAAGTATCGGTAAATGTACCATACTTCTGGTCAAGTTTACCATAACATCTAGCAGGTGCCAAAATCAGCTATCGTATGGTTAATTTCACTAATCTTTTTTTTCCGTGCATACGTTCCTTAATGGAGAAAAGAGAGAGATGAAGAAACTCTCGTTGCACTGGCGCAACCAGGATCTCTTCCATCTCTCTCACTTCCCATTTAAAAGTATAAGTAGGAAAAGGACAGAAAGAGGGGGTTTTATCCCCTTGTCCATCCTTGTCTAACATACGTTCCTTAATGGAGAAAAGAGAGAGATGAAGGAACTCTCGTTGCACCGGCGCAACCATCAGCATCTCTCTAATTTCCCAATTGAATGTATAAGTAGGAAAAGGACAGAAAGAGGGGGTTTTATCCCCTTGTCCATCCTTGTCTACCATACGTTCCTTAATGGAGAAAAGAGAGAGATGAAGAAACTTTCGTTGCACTGGCGCAACCATCAGGATCTCTTCCATCTCTCTCATTTCCCATTTGAATGTATAAGTAGGAAAAGGACAAAAAGAGGGGGTTTTATCCCCTTGTCCATCCTTGTCTAACATACGTTCCTTGATGGAGAAAAGAGAGAGATGAAGAAACTGTCGTTGCACTGGCGCAACCAGGATCTCTTCCATCTCTCTCATTTCCCATTTGAATGTATAAGTAGAAAAAGGACAGAAAGAAGGGGTTTTATCCCCTTGCCCATCCTTATCTAACATACGTTCCTTAATGGAGAAAAGAGAGAGACGAAGGAACTCTCGTTGCGCTACTGACTCGTACTTTATGTCATTTTTCAATTCACCGTTTCTTCCATTGCCAGTTGATCAAAAGATTACTTACCTCAGTTCAGTGTAAGTACGTATTCGCATATTTTATCATCGAAAGTTCGGTTGAAGATTCGAGGTTCGGAACTTTTCGGGGGGCACCGAACATCAAAGTGAACAAAACCATTTCTAGCCAATCAGGAGCGTTAGTTTATTGTTGTCTCTCACCTTTGAGATCACTCTTTTCGCTCCCACCCAAAGACTTCTAATACTAGAATCTTTGCCCCCAAACTTTCAAGACCAATTTTAATTAGATAACACTTTTATCAAGAAGTTTGTTCCTAAAATTGTCACTGGAAATTTTTAAATTATTCTTGAAAGGTCGAAAATTATGATTTCTGGTTACTTTTTTTTCACTGATTTCTCACTTTTTTTTTCGAGCTCAGAACATAGGGCCTCGCGAGACGGGTACAAATAAGCGACTTTTCGCGATAGAATATCATTCACCGTCGTATGATATCCGATGGATTTGCATTTTATTTTGATGATATTTGATTGTTTCGTTGGTCTCACCGGAGACCGTTGAATTCCAACAATTGAATTCACCTCCAGAGCTGGAGGTTGATTCGATTTCGAATTGTTGCAACCGGTGTCAGAAATCTCTCCTATCCTTTTTGACTTCTTTCGCCACGATAATTTCGGAAATGACGAACTTTTCGAACAAAGTTTACTGTACAGACCATGCGTGGAAGTAATTTTCCTATGAGACAAACTTAAGGTGATTCCAGGCGAAACTTTTCCAGATTTCAATCCGATGGATAGCGCCACTAGTCGCTTTTTGGAAAAGTCGTGTTTTTGGCGTTTTAAACTGAAATCATAGATAATACGCAAAATCCAATAACGTCAGCACCTGCAAAATTTTTTAATGGATTTTTTGAGCCCAAAATGAGCAAAATTGGTTCAAAATTAAAGCCGTAAATTATGAAATTCGTTTCGCCATAAGCTTATTGAGTGAGAGTGAGCGCGAGTGATGATACGTCCATCTGCCTCACTCGCACTCATCGCGGCTTACGGGAAGTTTCGTTTTTCATAATTTCCGGCTTTATTTTTGAGTGTTTCAGCCTGAAACTTTCAGGGTATCTTCCTGAAGTATGCCCGCAGGTGCTGACGTTTCTCAAATTCGTGTTTTTAGCGTGAATTCGTCAAATTAAGCAAAAAACTGTTGACTGTTTGAGCAGCGCGACGTGGTGTCCACAGTTGGAACTAAGCGACCCTGGAATCACCTTAATTTAGCTTCGAAAACGCTATTTTTTTTTTTTTTGTTAAAAATGGCCGTGTCATTCAGAGCTGATTTAGAGGTTATGTTATGGAATATTATTATCGCAGTTTTCATTTTCACGAGAATATCATTCAGAAGTTCACTCTCGACTCTCACCGGCTAGATTTTTCATCGATCAGCGGCATCAGTTAGCAATCATCAATTCTTCAAGTGAATGATATTCGATCGCTAAAATTTGCTTAATTTCTCGGCTCGGTACAGCTTCGGTGTCATCCTTTGTTGTCGAACAAACAGTTCGGGTGAGTTAATAAAATGCACATAAACCGTTGCTTCGGATGAAAATCTTCACCCGACTGTTGACGCTGTTAATAAAATACGCTTTATGACTGTATTACAAGAAAATACTCACATCTGTATAAGCTTTACTTCACTCTTTTACGACCAGGGAAAATTTTCAGAACGGCCAGTTATAACAAACTCTAAAATACCGGAAAACTGCAAACTTTTTCAAAACTGGTCGATAAATGAAGGAATGAAAATTTCTACGATGATGCTTTCTTTTTGTAAGTCATAGTACACAAAGCGTCAGCCCTGGCTCTCATTAGTTTGTGCTTGCTATAGTCAGTGACTGCAATATTCCTTTCCTCGCTCTCACATAATTAGCTTGATATTTACATACTCTTTGTATCTATCGTACTCGTATATTTGTTCTTAAGATAGAGAGCTTTCCGTGTGGTGGAAATGAGTTTCCTCTCATTGCTGGGGTAAAATTCCTCGTCTTTCTTTACTCGCAAGGATCAAAGTTTGTATAGTATGAGTTTTTTTTTTTGTATTTGTTGTTTTTTTCGGAAGGGGGTGTCTTAAACTAAAAACAATTCTAATTTTTCCACTGCCTCATATTTACTGTCTTCGTTTTAATTAATCACTTCTTATTGTTAATCACTTCAGTCATCGATTACTTTTCCCGCATTTTATGCAGAGTTTTTGATGTTCGCGGGGCGCAGTTTGACCCTTACATATTGAGACAAAGTTCTCAGAATCTAGTTCATTTTTGATCCATGCCACTAATCCATCTTGTTTGCTATGCAGAATCGCACGTAACCTCTTCTAAGTATGTATGTACCTATGCTTTTTTGGGCGGTTTTTTTTTTTTCTTTTTTTTTTTTTTAGAATTTTAAAAATAACCTTAGTTTTATCCGCGCCAACTTACCTTCGTTTTAACCGTAGTATTTTTTTTTTTCAATTGATTTTACTCGTCTATCTTAACTTGCGAGATAGTAATGAACTGTATGCTTGGACTTCCACCCACAAATAATTGCACGGGCGTTTAAATGGGTGTCCGGAAGTTTCGGCGCCGGAAATCTCGGCGCCTGATTTTTTTTCAAGCGGTAAAGTTAAGTAACGTCGAGAGTAGTTAGTACTTGGATTGCTTATGGGGAGACCGTTTTTTTCAAGCTGTAAAGTTAAGTAACGTCAAGCGTAGTTAGTACTTGGATCGATTATGGGGAGACTGTTTTTTTCTTCAGTAAAATCATAATATTTTCAACTTTTCCTTCACACTTATTCAGGCTTAGGACTGGCCAAGAGTTTTTTTTAGGGGGACCCCCCCCCCTAAAGAACACTCTTGGGCGTGTTTAAAAAGTTTTTGTGAGGGGTGTAGATGGCCCTTTGTCAATTTTTTAAAAATGTGCTAAAAGAGAATGAATAAATAGATAAATATGTGGCATATAAATAGGTATTGCGGGTGTATACTGCCCTTGTCGAATAAAGAGAAAATTTAATATTGCAAGTTGTGTTCATCATCATTTTGAAGGAAAAGTTTAAAACGTGATGAATTTTCTGAAGAAAAATAACGGTCTCCCCATAATCGATCCAAGTACTAACTACGCTCGACGTTACTTACCTTTACCGCTTGAAAAAAAAATCAGGCGCCGAGATTTCCGTGCGCCGAGATCTCCCCGCGCTTTGCTTATGGGAACTGGCTCCCAGTCAAATTTTTTTAAATTGAAATATGTATCGTAAAAGTGTCTCCTGAGAAAAAGCTCTCACGGGCGGAAAAAAAAATAATGACAGGATTTCGAGGTATTCGCGTCTAAAGTTGGGGACTATTTGCCCTCCGCTTCGTATTCTCGTACGTAGCAGGCCGCTTAACTACTACGCCAACTGGAAACCTTCTTGGTCGAATCAGAGACAAATAGAGACCTTGCACTATTCCTACGCGCGGTGTCCACTTTTCGTGGTTCAATTTTGTTCGGAACTCATCGGAACAACAGCCAACATTCGCATAATGTTGACTGATGAGCACGTATTTTGCATTCGCCGAGCAAAACCTGTTTCCGTTTCCGGGACCGCGGACCAATCACAGCCTTTTGTTGAGCTTCACCATCCAACATTATGCGAAGGTTGATTGTTGAGGCCGATGAGTCCCGACAAAAGTAGTTCACGAAAAGTGGACACCGCGCGCAACCACGGGAAGAATAGGGAGTGCACGGTCTCTACTTGTCTCTGGGTCGAATCGCCCGACTCAGCGCGCATTGATATTTGCAGTCCCTCCCAACTGCTTATTTGTTTACCGCACACCCACTGCTCTGCCTTGACCACTCCCTCAACTGATTACTTACCTACATCAACATTTTCTTTTTCTCTGCAAACTATCTGCTCTCTCCCTCTCTCTCCCTCTCTCTCCCTCATTGTAAATGTAGTTCCGATTAATAATAGTTCATTGTTGTTTCTCTCGCAATATTTGGCACCTAGTTTTTGCGTCCTTTTTTTTTCGTTTATTTGTTTATTTCTCTTTTATTATTCATGGATTTATTTATTTTGATTGAGGGGGAAGGGGTCGTTAGCACACGACGTAGTGGTTCATGAGCATTATACTATCGTTCTACTTCCAAAGCGATGTGATACAAGTTTTCTAAAGAGTCGTCAAAAAAGAAAAAATGAAAAGAGAAAAACAAAAACAAACCTCTCCCCCCCCTAAAAAAATCAAACCAAAGAAACGTGATTTTTGACAAGTGTATAAAGCCGTACTGAAGTTTAATAGGAAAGGTGGGTCGGAGAGAGAAAAAAAAAAAAGTGTGCCACACGAACGCGGACAATCGTGTATCTTGGTGTATCGATGGCTCCTCCATAAAAATCTACGAAAAAGAATCGATCCAATGGCGACAGTGACAGCGGCGGATCGTGAACAATCAACTGAATTTTCCATCCCATTTGAACCTAAGGAAATGTATCGATTATTCGGAAGCCCAAATGAACAGTCTGAAGATCGACTCTCTCTTGTAGGTTTAAATAGAGGAGATATCGAAACAAACATCGCTTTGAAAGTAGAACGATAGTATAATGCTCATGAACCACTACGTCGTGTGCTAACGACCCCTTCCCCCTCAATCAAAATAAATAAATCCATGAATAATAAAAGAGAAATAAACAAATAAACAAAAAAAAAAGGACGCAAAAACTAGGTGCCAAATATTGCGAGAGAAACAACAATGAACTATTATTAATCGGAACTACATTTACAATGAGGGAGAGAGAGGGAGAGAGAGGGAGAGAGCAGATAGTTTGCAGAGAAAAAGAAAATGTTGATGTAGGTAAGTAATCAGTTGAGGGAGTAGTCAAGGCAGAGCAGTGGGTGTGCGGTAAACAAATAAGCAGTTGGGAGGGACTGCAAATATCAATGCGCGGTGAGTCGGGCGATTCGACCGAGAAGGTTTCCATAGTTGGCGTAGTAGTTAAGCGGCCTGCTACGTACGAGAATACGAAGCGGAGGGCAAATAGTCCCCAACTTTAGACGCGAATATCTCGAAATCCTGTCATTATTTTTTTTCCGCCCGTGAGAGCTTTTTCTCAGGAGACACTTTTACGATACATATTTCAATTTAAAAAAATTTGACTGGGAGCCAGTTCCCATAAGCAAAGCGCGGTGTCCTTTTTGCGCCGAGATTTCCGCGCCGAAACTTCCTAGATTCGTTTAAATGATGCATTAGAATTGTAAGTTTTGGAATCTGTTTTGTTCCTTTCATCATCTCTTCAATTTTGAAAAGCTTCCATCCGAGGGAGGAAGGGGAGAGGGAAATGGTTGTAGAGAGAGAGGGGGAGAGGAGAGAGAGAGAGAGAGAGAGAGAGAGAGAGAGAGAGAGAGAGAGAGAGAGAGAGAGAGAGAGAGAGAGAGCGTTCCTGGATGCCGCGTCTGCTTCTTTCTGGATTTGTTTGAGCGAGATTCACCGATGTCATCAACTGTTGATCGTTTGTCATCTGCCTTCTGCTGCGCGACGCGCGTGTTGATTTCAGCTTCGATTACGATCCGCGTCTCCAATTTCTCTGTTTTGCATGCTTTAATGCTTTATTTGTGCTCCCCTCTTCTCCGAACCGAGGCCTCTCTGTCAAATGGCGTGTCACATTATTACCATACCGTTCGTTACAATGATTCAATCGTTATTTTTTGTCAAGATTTTCCTTTGTTCGGAAATCATGCAACACTCGACCAGACACCCCCCCAACTTCTCTAATGTTTCGCGATCGAAATCTTCCACCCTCCATTGTAGTTGAAGATGTCGATGACAGCGCAGTAATGCGATCCGAACACCGATATTGATAATCGATCTCTGAGGTCATAACGCGCTGCTCATCATTTTTGTTGTCAAATCTATATTAGCTCTGTATATAGCTGTTGAATTCCATCGTGCGATATTTTCATACGCAGCTGCTATGTTCAAACTTGTATTCACAAACTTAATGTTAAGTGAAGCAAACTTTAATCCGCTGAATCCCGGTTACGAAGCGATGTAGAATTAGGCATTACCGCTTTTATCGCGAAATTCTCCACGAGAAGGGAGCTGTAAATTCCATTCTCATGATGTTTTCAACTCAATGCTACCGCTTAGCGGATCTTTAACCCCAGAGGCGGATTTATATCTCTCGATCAGGCCCTACGCAATTTTATATTTGAGGCCCCCAAGAAAAAGGGTAGGATGTCCTTGGGATCTGAGGGCATCCGGCAGAAAGAAAACGGTGATTTGGGGGGTTCTCTCCCTAATTTTTTTTTCTTATTTTTTTTTAAAGAAGGCATTGAAATTCTGTTATAAACTGTTTTTTTTCCCAGCAAAGTTATTATTTTATCTTTTTGCCTTTTTTTATTCTCCTCTCTCTCTCTCTCTCTCTCTCTCTCTCTCTCTCTCTCTCTCTCTCTCTCTCTCTCTCTCTCTCTCTCTCTCTCTCTCTTTCTCTCTCTTTTTCTCTATTTTCCTCTCTTTCCCTCTATTTTCCTCTCTTTCCCTCTCTTTTCGTTTCTTTTCCTTTCTTTTCCTCTCTATTTTTCTATTTTTTACTCTCTCTTTCTTCTCTTTTTTCTCTCTTTTCCTCCGTTAAACTCTATTTTTCTGTCTTGTTCTCTCTTATTCTCACGTCTTCCATTCTTTGTCTATATTTTTCTCTCTGTCTGTTTCTGTCTTATTATTCTCTTCTTCTTCCCTTCGTGAAGTGAGGCGGTGAGGCCCCCTTAAGTCTGAGGCCCTGCGCAGTTGCGTATTTTGCGTAATGGTGAATCCGCCCCTGTTTAACCCTATCAATTCACGAGCCGCCACTGATTTCACAAGTAGGCGGGTCCAGGAGATTGTCTTTCTCTCTCTTTCCTCTCATTTTAACGTTTGTGTTCATAAAGGACAGAGATAGGGGCTGAAGTCACGTGATGACCCCCTAAGCCCCTTTCCAACACATCCGTTTAAATTACAGGAGAGAGATGAAATTACATTTCTGTATCCACGTTTGACTGATTTAGATGATCATCTTGGCAACCTCGCGCCAGCTACTGCTGCGATGAAACGGGTCATCCAAGCAGAACCTCCTGATTATTTTTTTTTCGGTAACTCTACATATAACCTTTGCCTTATTCAATATTCGTTTCTCTATAATATACCTTTGGGATTTCCTGTCATCGGTTCCGAACAGGGCTGCCGTTTTGCGTATAGTCAATGCTATTTTTCAATTCATACCGATGATTCCACCGGTTGAGAAAAGATTACACAGTTCAGTTCAGTGCATGACTGTAATAAACTAAAATACTCGCATCTGTAATCTTGTCTCAACCGGTGGAATCGTCGATGACTTTATAAAACTTGCGGATATTTTAATTAATCAACGGAGTTTCCACTGATTAAGGAAAGATTACAGATCAGAGTATTTTCGTGCATTACAGTCATACTCCGAACTGAATTGTGTAATCTTTTCTCAGCCGGTAGAATCATCGGTGAATAGAAAAATAGCATTGATTATACGCAAAACGGCAGCCCTGGTTCCGAATCTCCGATGATGCGCGGATGCTACGCAGGCGCGAGGTAGGCTCGGCATCGTCAGGCAGATGGCACGCGATTCAAGATGCACTACTTCAAGGTCATTCATCGGCTGTACCGGTCCGTATTACGTTGTGCATTGAGACGTCATCCTTGTCCCCACGTCACTTCACGTACGGTTTTCTGATGAATATTTCCCGATCGTGCTGTCGTCACTGTATTTTATGCCATCGTGATTCATGACTCGTCATTTCGTATATTTTAATTCTGCTCATAAATTGACACTATATATTGCTTGTTTTTGACGTTAAGGCAGGTCAGTGGCGAACCGGAGGCCACCGCAGTCCCAGCGACTCGTGGGGACCTTTAGGGCCCCAATTTACATCCGATCCGTGGATTTTAACAAAATATAACTCATGAAAAAGTCAAGAAACAGCGAGACGATAAAACTAGAGCCCCTGCATGTAGAGAGTCAAGACAAGTGAAACCACGGGCGCCGCCATTGGAAGCATTTTTGCACATTATGGGCCTCTTGCAAACTTTTGCTATAAGCAAATAAAGAGTCCAATCTCATGTATAGACAAGCAAAAATCACGAAAACTATACTAAGAAAATCTAAAATTCAGTAATAAACTCACATAACTGCTATAACGGCAAGATAGTAATGGCGGTTCGACGCAGGTATCATGGGAGACTCCTGTCTAAAATGTCACTTTCTCTACGGAAACACATAGATATGTCTCAAATTAGATGGGAATCTCCCTCAATGCCTGGGTTGAACCGTCACTAAGCCCAATTCTGAGAGTGAATTTTGTGATTTTTTAGTGTACTTATTGTCATTTTTACAGGTTTTTATGCAAGAATCAACTCTTCAGTCCCCTGTAGCAAAAGTTTCCAAGAGCCCCATTGTTTACAAACAAAGAGGTCCCACGACGTTTTACAGATATAAATAAAGCGAGAGGTTAGATGACAGTTTCCGAAGCCGCTGTTAGAGAGCGCTATCCGAGGTGAAGATTCGAAAATTATTGTGGGGACGAAACGAAATTATTGTTGGGACAAAAAACGAGTATATTGTGGGGGCAAAAAAAGTTTTTGGAACAAAAAGAAAATTATTGTTAGAACAAAAAGGAATGTTTGATGTGCCAAAAGAAAAGTTTTTTAGTCAATATTTCATTCGACGTTTAACGTAAATTTGTATCGAAAAAATATCGATTTATTTAGTTGCATCAGTTTCCACTGCCGAGAGATATTTCTCATTGTCAGTTGGAAGAGAGAAGAAAAAGGTTATGAAAGAAGAAAAGAAGGAGAATGAGTTGGAACTTAAGAGATCCGGTTTGTTGCTCTTTGCATTAGGTCAGTCACATTTTCAGGATCACAAACTTAAATAATTTATATCACATCTACCTTTTTACTTAGAAGTCGTATGTATTCTAGCGAAGCCCGTGTCGTATCAACAAATTATCTTCCCTTCTCATTGTCCAGTACATTAAAATGTGTAGGTCAGAAAAGTATTGCCACGGGGGATAAGGTCCCTTCTGTTCTTTTTCTATACCTTTGTATATGTACTATGACTTTCAAAAGAAAGTATCATGGTGGACAATTTCATTCCACCATTTCTCGATCAGTTTTAAAGAATTTTGCAGTTTTTAAGTAGTTCACAGTCCAACAGAATTGCCTCTTGAAAGTGTGCCTTAAACAATCCGAAACTCATAGGATAGTAATAATTAAGCAAAAATTATCAAAGACGGCAGGTTTCAATGAAAGGACATTGTTTTGCTGGTCATAGTACTTACTTTCAAGCCGGCGCACTTTGGTCTGAGATCGTCAAAAAGTGGCCAAAAATCAAAATGTAAATTTCTCATCAATTATTCATTTATAAGCTTTCAAGACCGATTTAAATCACAGAGAACACTTTGAACAAGTAGTTTGACTCTAGAAATGTCTATGGTAAGTTTTAGGCAAAGATTATTTATACTCCAGTTATGGCATTAGGTAAAATCTTGTTGAGCGCCTTCATCTCTAAAAGCAAGTTAAAACACATACTCTGGCCCACCGTTTGTTTACGTTTCGGCGAGCGAGAGACGTGCGGGCCGGGGTGGGGGCAGTCGGCTGGCCCACGACCCCCATTGGTAAGATAGCTAGTGCCATATCTGGAGTATAAGTAATCTTTGGTTTTAGGTTAAGATCGAAAGGTCGAAAACGATGATTTTTTATGATTTTTTTTCACTGATTTTTTGGCCACTTTTTTTCCATCTCAGACCATAGTGCGGTGACAAGAGAGATGGAATAATTATTTCCAGTCACACCGCTGGCTGTGTGAAGCTACAAATAAACTCACTTTGCACTTAAAGCCATCGTGTTTTGTAGGGGAGATTGTCATCTCAGATGTTTCCTCCACCCACGAATAATTGTCTCCGGAGCAAGTCCTTGCAAAATGAACCTAATTTTGTCCTGTCTCCCCTATCTTCTTCTTCTTCTTCTTCTTTCCTTTAACTCTCTCTGAGGAAACATTTTTTTTTTTTTTTACCGATCAAATAGAATACTTACCCCCTCCCCTATTTTTTTTTTTTTATTATTTTTTTTTATTTTTTTTTTTATTTTTTTATTTTATTTTTAATTAAATTTTTATTCATAGTCTGGCCCGGATCTACAATGAATCTAATTTCGTCCTATCGGCGCGTACCCATCTCACTTTTTCTTTATTTGCGTCTACCCAGATTTTCTTTTTGTGTCGCCGATCCAACGGAAATACCCCCTCTCCTCTATTTTGATTTATATTACATTAATACTTTTGAGCAATCGCTATAGTTAATTGATTTGTTGTTTGATAATCGTCTCTAAATTGTGTCTGTTTTTCCTTTTGTTGCAGGTAAGTGTATACACATAGATGTCCCGCTGAGAAAGACGCTTAATTCGTTTAGTGAGTAAAGGTGCGTTTGCACGACATGGCAGAACGGTAGGGCCAACACTACGCTATTTTATAATAAGTATAGCTTGATGAATGAATCGTTCGCGATTTTGACTTCTTGCTCAATTTGGCAACAAAGAGTACCCCTTCATTTGAAATCATATAAAACAATCGATTGTTGTTCATAGGTGCGAATGGAAGGAAACATTGTTGCCAAATTGCACGAGCCGTCAGTGCTCCTTATACCAACTTTGGCCCTATCGTTTGAAATATCGTGCTGTAAACGCGGCATAACCCTAAATTATTTTGAATTTCTACAGCTGACTAGTTTCAACAGGTTTTCTATACAGTTTTAAAGTTCAAAAAAAGTTTCTTGGCTCACAAGACAAGCTATATTTCATCGTCAAAAACAATGGGACAGTTGCAAGGGTCTGAAATGTTGTGTTTTTTATAAAGAAAATTATGGTAATTGATGAGCTGAGAACGATGGTGCCTTTGATTTTTTCCCCAAGAGTCCCGGTTTTGGAGAGATACAAGTGTAAAGTTGCAAAAAATCGTGGGCGTAGTGACGTAACTACACGGAATTTCCGTTTAAAACAATGTATTTTGGGCCGAAATCCCATCTCCGGAACAGTAAGGTTTAATTAGAAGCCAAAGGCATCTTTGTTCTCAGCTCATCAAGTACTTTCATTTTCTTTATAAAAAATACAACTTTTCAGACCCTTGCAACTGCCCCATTGATTGTCTTTACTCCAGCTCCAGTGACGTTTTTTATTTTTTATTTTTTTCTCAATTTGAACCTATGCGAAAGTATCGATTTTTCAGAGGAATCCCCTGAAAATCAATTATTATTTTACGTAGGTTTAATTGGTGAGAATCCATGCGGTTGTCACTTTGCACGATTCACTACTGCTTAGCTCTGTGTAAATCAAATGGGACCTCATATGCTTGATCTTTTTTTCACCCATTTTAATTTGTTATTCATATTGTCATTACTGTTTACTTATATAAATTTGGCAATGCACATAGTTTCCTTCCAATGGGTCTGTTGCAAACTTTTGCTACAGCAATATAGAGTGTTAAATATTAAGTAAAATTACGTGAAAAGTCCATCGGTGGTATCAGAAAGTTGTAAAATGCAGTATTAAACTCACAAGGGGCGTTTAACTGAAACCCAAGATGGCGGTAAAATATCGAGAAACCTGTGTGCACGCACCGTGAACATCCATGATGGCCAAAGTTAACAACCTCGCAGCATCGGAGGTTATGAGTTTGTTTGCGTTGTGATTGGTTGTGATCGATGCGTTGTGAGGTTGGTCATCTTGGATGTTCACGGTGCTTGCATAAAGGTTGCTTGATGTTTTACCGCCATCTTGGATTTCAGTTGAATGCCTCTTGTGAGTTTGTTATTGCATTTTATGACTTTCTGCTGTCCAAATGGATTTTTCACGCGATTTTACATGAGATTGATCATTCTTTAGCGCCGTAGCAAAGGTTTGCAACAGACCCATTTTTATTTTTTCTAGAGTTTTATTTATCTTTGAAGGCCGTTTATTTCGAATGCACTTCCATTGTTTTTTCTCACTGCGACCACTGACGTTATTTTGAATGCGCCGATCGCCGATTAACTTATTGAAATATTTTTGGTTCGAAATCGGTCTCATCTGCTTTTCGATCCTCGGCACATCTGGTGTCAAACTTCGATCGATTGCATTATAGAATCGCCGCCTCTTTCCTACTCTTTTACCATGGGCGGAGCTAGCAATGTGGCAACTTTGGATTCTCCCCACTTGAATGTATGAAAAACAATCGATTCTTGAGGGGGACATGACCCAATTTCTAATCGATTGTTTCTCATACATTCAAATGAGAAGAATTCACAGTTTCCAATTGCTGGCTCCGCCCATGTCTTTTACGGTTTTACTGCCGCTTTTAAGCAATGCATTTAAGTGTTTTCTCAGCTGCTGCTGCTGATGGCATCTTCGTTTATTGTCTTTTCAGTGGATTACGGTCGACGACCTTAACCCTCTGAATACCACGCCTGAGTATATTCGTTATTTGTAACACGATCTGCCGCACATTGTTTCGATTTATCTTTCACAGTAATAGCTATCCCAAAGTAACATTCGTTTTTAGGCTGTACCAAGAATGATTGGACTGGACATTGGACAACTGAAGGTTTGAATGAAAACATCAGCCTCGCTTACGGCTCCTAACGGCTAACCTATCAGGTTGCCTTATCTGAGATTTGAAGCTCATGTTTTCAAGAGATCCGTAAAATGGGGCAGTTGCAAGGGTCTGAAATTGTGTGTTTTTTATACAGAAAATGATAGTACTTGATCAGCTGAGAACAATGGTGCTTTCGGTTTTGCGTAAGTGTCCTGGTTTTGGAGGTACACCCGTGTAGAGTTGTAAATATTCGTTTGCGTAGTGACGTCACAACGCGGAAACGCGAAAATTCCCATTTAAAACAATATATTTTAGGCCAAATTATCATCTCTGGAACAATGGGACTTAATTAGAAACCAAAGGTATCTTTGTTCTCAGCTCGTCAAGTACTTTAATTTTCTTCTTGAAAAAACAACATTTCAGACTCTTCCAACTGCTCCCTGCAATTTTAAACAAATAAACGCTTGCAGCGCTTTCTGTAAACTAATTTCTAAACTAACATTAAATAATTCAACAAAAATCCCCCATGACGGTTACGCAGTTCACACATTAGACTACCACTCTAGTCTCTAGATAAAAATGTATAGCTCGTTGAGTGCGTGTTTCGCGCGATCTCACGTTGAATGTGGTTTTCGCTGCTCTTAAAATAAATTCAAGTTCTGCCAAATTAAGATTGTTTAAGGGATTAAGAAGGAGAGTAAAATAAGACAAAAAAACAACCTAGGACTACAATAGGGTTCAAGGAACGATTGACGTTTCGCGGGTAGCGGGGGATCCTGGCGTGCGATGAAAAGGAATGCCTTTCTTTGTGCTTGTATGCCCCCCCTAGTTCTCCCTCGCCCCCCGTCCCCCCGTCCCGTCCCCCTCGCCCCCCTTTGCTCCCTCCCTTCCCTTCAGCACCGTGCATCGTCGCGCGTCGGCCTCGATGAACCCTTTCACTTGGCCGATTTTATCGGGCATATCTATCCCTTCCCCTTCCCCTGCCCCCCCCCCCCTCTGATACTCCGTCGCGGCTTACGTAAATCATTTGGCAATGACTTTCATTGAACTTTTTTTTTTTTTTTTTTTCGTTGTTTAATGTTTGGTCTCGAAGACGCGTACGAAGACGACCCGGCGGTGCACACGGTGTTGCCTAGCTTTTCACTATTTCGCCAACGAATTACGAAAATGGATCTGTTGCTAACCTTTGCTCTGAGTAATTTGAAGCAAAGAGTAAACAGAGTCGCAATTGAATGGAAGGCCTGCGTTGCGTGGTCAACGCAGATAAGAGATCGGAAACGCGGGCTGGCCTCTGATTGGTTGCAAGCGTACTGCCAAACTGTTTTAGGCCTTATGGAAATTAACACGGGGTTTTCGTTCAGGGACGTTTATCTCGAAACCTGTGCAAAATTGCCTCTAATTCTCGACAAATTGAAAGGTCATAAGTGCCACTTTATTGCAAATTCGAAAAGACTGTCTCAGTTGAAAAGTACGCACAATAGTGAGTTACTCAAACACTGCTCAAACACACGCTAAGCATGTAAACACACTATTGTGCGTACTTTTCAACTGAAACCGTATTTTCGAATCTGCAATACACTGGTATCAATTTGTTTGGAAAATTCTGCTAAATTGACTCGTATTAATTGTTTAGAGGTAATTTTGCACAGGTTTCGAGATAAACGTCTCGGAACGAAAACCCCGTGTTAATTTCCATAAGACCGAACAAATTTTGGTTTGTTTGGCACCACGATTTCCTTCCATTTCCAGCCAATCAGAAGCCGACTCTCATCAATATTGACCACGCTGGCTTTCAATGCAATTGCGACTCTTGTATACTTTTTATTTGAAGTTAATGCGGCAGTTGCAAGGGTCTGAAATTTTGTGGGGTTTTTTTTATTTATTTTTTTAAATTTTTTTTTTTTAAAGAAAATGATAGTACTTGATGAGCTGAGAACTATGATGCCTTTTGATGTTCCTATGTGTTCCGGTTTTGGAGATACAAACGTGCAAAGTTGCAAAAAATTGTGTGAGTAGTGACGTCACTACGCGGAATTCCCATCTAAAACAATGTATTTTGGGCCTAAATCTCATCTCCAGAACAATGGGACTTAATTAGAAACCAAAGGCATCGTTGTTCTCAGCTCATCAAGTACTTTCATTTTCTTCCTAAAAAAACAACTGCCGCATATTAGAGTAAAATCCAGCAAAACTTGAGGCGTTTTATATAACAAGAGGCTATTTGCCGGCCATTGCAAATACATTGAAAAGAACCCGCCCTTTTTCTTAAAACGTCCAAATTACTATGAGTTTACTAACAAATCCCGAAATTCGCCCTTAGAATGAAAAAGTGACTTTAAAATTGAATGCGTAAGGGCGGAGTTACGGAAGTACAGCGAAAGATTCGTATACATCTTATTTGATGTTTTCCTCTGTGTGTTTCCATAGAGAGAGTGACAAATTAGACAGGAATTCAATCTAACACCTGCGCAGCTCCGCGCCGCATTTATGAGCGATGCAGGTATCATAGGAGATTCCTACCAAATTAAATCTGTCACTGATTCTATAAAAACACATGCACAGAGGAAAAGTCTCCATTTAGATAGGAATCTCCCACGATAACCTCCGTTGCTCCATACTATTACATCTTAAACTTTGCAGTCTTTTCGTGAGTCTGCGAATGAATTTTGTGATTATTTTATGTGTTTATCGTAATTTTCGCTAGATGTGAATTGCGAAATAGCTATTCAATCGCTTTTAGCGAAAGGTAAGAAGAGCCCGATTGAGAAGTGCTTCGGTCATAGAATAAAGATGTAATAGAAGCGACACTGTCGCCGAATCTTCTATCAGAACTCGTTGACCTTGAACGAACTCGAAAAGATTATGTTTGGAAGGATGTTTCAAATTCTGTAACCTTTTCATTCAATAGCAACATCATCCACCACCCATCAGCGCTGCGATTGGTTTATTTTAAATTTCGCGGTGGCTGGCTTATTTGAAATCGTGCGGTGGCTGGCTTATTTGAAATCGTGCGGTGGCTGGCTTATTTTAGATCGGTCGTCGGCTGGCTTAGAGTCCCTGTGTATTAATAAATATGCAGGGGATATTTAAAATTAAATAAATTATTAAATATAATATATTATGTACTTACTCGTACACATTTATACAAGGACTCTAGGGTGGCTGGCTTATTTTAAATTGCGCGGTGGCTGGCTTATTTTGAATCGCGCCGTGGCTGGCTTATTTTGAATCGCGCCGTGGCTGGCTTAAAGTCCCTGTATATTGAATATGTAGGGGATATTAAATACTAAATATACTAAATATAATATATTAAATATATAGTTCATTGAATATTCATGCACAGGGACTCTAGGTTGGCTGGCTTATTTTGAATTGCAAGTGGCTGGCTTATTTCGAATCGCGCGGTGGCTGGCTTATTTTGAATCGCGCGGTGGCTGGCTTATTTTGAATCGCGCCGTGGCTGGCTTAAAGTCCCTGTATATTGAATATATAGGGGATATTAAATACTAAATATACTAAATATAATATATTAAATATATAGTTCATTGAATATTCATGCACAGGGACTCTAGGTTGGCTGGCTTATTTTGAATTGCAAGTGGCTGGCTTATTTCGAATCGCGCGGTGGCTGGCTTATTTTGAATCGCGCGGTGGCTGGCTTATTTCAAGGTCAACGAAAGGAGTTTATACAGAGCCTTATTGAAGTGACGCTTCTATTACGAAGTAATCTTTATTCTATGCTTCGGTAAAAGAGCTGATATAAAACAGATAGTGTGCTGTATATAGCGAGTGAGAGTGTGCACCAACTTAATTCATCCTTTTCACAGAATTTCCCAGACTAAAAACCAACACCTTCTTTGCGTGAGCGTGTGTAGAATGTGTTGTTCTAACAACGATTTGAAAAAGTTACCAATGTTTCGATCGATCTAAGTTCAACTTTCATTTTAACTTTCATCTTTATTTTTGACATTTCGATCGATCGAAACTTCAAGGTTTCAAAGTTTTCGAGAGATTTTGTTTCGATCTATCGTTCTTTCGATTTTTTTTTTTTATTTTTTTTTTTTATTTATCGAGCATGTCGAATTGGTTGTTCTAATAACGATTAGAAAAAGTTAACCAAGTTCCGATCTATCTAAGTTCGAACTGTCATTTTAAGTTTCAACTTTATTTTCGACATTTCGATCGAACGAAACTTCAAGGTTTCAAAGTTTTCGAGAGCTTTTGTTTCGATCCATCGTTCTTTCGAATTTTGTTTTTGTTTTCTTTTTTATCAAGCATATGTCGAATTGGTTGTTCTAATAACGATTAGAAATAGTTAACCAAGTTTCGATCTATCTAAGTTCCTACTTTCATTTTAACTTTCAACTTTATTTTCGACATTTTGTTAGATCGAAATTTCGAGATTTCAAATTTCTCGAGAAATTTTTTTCCGGATCATAGCGTTATTTAGGTTGGTCGCGCGCACGCACAAGCTTTGCGTGAAGAATTTTTCATCGCATGGTCTCCTGCCATGCCGCTGGGCTGGAGACTCAAAATTCTATTTTAAACCGCCTGGATCCAGCTTTGAGTCCTCGCGGACTAAACCATTATGGCAACGCTGGTCCCTTGTCTCATTAATTACCCTTCTTTTATATGCGTTCCCCTCCTCCTCAAGTCTTGGTGTCCACGTCCTCTCAATTGGATGAAGGCTTTTTGCAGAAAGGAACCAACTGCTATTGATATACTATGTATAGTTGAGTCCTTTCTGCGTCAATTCTCCGTTCAATTTAGTCAACTGATGAACTTTTCCCGATCTACCGCATCACCGCGCGTGTATATTGATCCGTTTTTCTTTTCAAGTGCTTCTGTTTATTTACTTTATCCACAAACACCCCCCCCGTCCCCCCGCAGTCGCCCCTTCACCCATCCTCGCCGCTCTGTGCCTTAAATTTGTTCCTTGGCACCACTTTTTCGAATGTATCGCGCTATAGAGCTAAATTTTGTGAGTGTGGCGTGCGCAATTTAATTTCGCCGCGAAAGTGGTGTGGAAATAAAGTATATGGTGGTGAGGCACGTTTGGGTTCCAAATTACCAGAAAGTTCTGCTCTTGCTGCCAGTTCTTGCACGGAGAAAAATTTCTGGTTGAAACTACCGAACGTATTATTAATAATGGGGTAAAAAGAAATTCCTTTTAAAATAATTAGAATTCTTATTGGTCCATTGATTCTTTCTTGAGATTCTTCTGAATCATCAGAACGCTTCAATCGACCAATGGTAATTCCCGTTGAATCAGTATAAGAATTCTTATTATTTTAAAAGGAATTTCATTTTACCCCAATTTCTAAATACGTTCCGTAATTTCATTAAGAAATTTTTCTCCGTGTGGGAATGCAACCAATAAGTATACAAGAGTCGCAAATTGAATGGACAGCTTGCTGCGTTGCAGCTGCGGTTAGAGCAAAAATGAAAGACGGCCCGTAATGAGTCTGTTGCAAACTTTTGCTACAGTATATTGTGCAGGTTCGAATCCATGTTAAATCGCGTGAAACTCACATGCAAGAATTTTTAACAAAATTCAAAGATGGCGCGGTCGAATGATCGGGTCCCAATTCGGGAGCAGAGGCGGCTCGTGCGATTTGGCAACCATGCAATTTTTCCATTTAAACTTAGGCAAAAGAATCGATTCTCTCGGAGGCTGACAGCCTCCGAGAGAATCGATTCTTTTACATTGGTTAAATGAGAGGAGGACACTGTTGCCTAATTTCACGAGCCGCCACTGTTCGGGAGTCCCATTTAATCGAAACCTTCTATGCTATAAGAAAAGTCATTCATCTGAAAGGAAGCTGCAATGGGGCTGTTGCAATTAATAGTCGATTCTGGTACAAAAACCGCCAAAATTAACGATGGCAGTGTACTAGAAACCCCCGAAAGCCACTCCTAATTCAATAAACGCTTTTATTTGCGCGAGCCCTATCTCATTTTTATCACTCTCTCTATATCGACAAGGAAGATTCACAGAATAATTAGACACCAGAGTTGTGATCCACATTCGATTGATGGCACCGTGACACCTGGTGATGCCGGTGTCAAAGGAAAGTCGTCTCTTATTGGTCATTTTTTGATGGAGTTACAGTACTATTAGATGGGAATCTCCTATTATTACGCCCTATCCAATCATTACGCTCTCGGAAATGGAAGTGTCTCTTTGAGATTAGGAGTGGATTCCGGAAGTTTTTCGTGCACTCGCATGGTTAGTTTTGGAGGTTTTTGTTACATCAGAATCTACTAATAAATAGCTTACAGCAAAAGTGTGCAACAGCCCCATTAGATGGGATTCTCCCATTGTTACCTGTTCAATGCTCATGCGACCACCATCTTTAAATTTTGTCAAACATTTTTATTGAGTTTGCGAGTAGATCTCAAGATTTTAGCGATGCTTTCCGTGTGATTTTCACGCTATTTAATTAGGATTTAAGCCCCCATAACGCTGTAGCACGAGTTTCCAAATTGTGTATGACGTTGATGTGTTAGTGTGACGTCACATCCTGATCCCACACTCGACCGACCTAACACCGGTGGTGCTGCATCGTTGGAAAGCACTTTTTTATGAGTGGTTTGAGGGGGAGGGGGGAGATGTCGCCCGTTTTACGATCACCTAACCTGAGCTCGATACTACCCCCCCCCCCCCCCAACAAAACAAGGAAAAGGCGCCCGCTAAGCTCGACGCGACTCGAGATTGAGAATTTAGCGGTATTTTTGGATGATGAGGTTGCAACGGGTCCCATCCGTGCATTGTGATTTTAGGGGACATCACTCCGTCTGATTTCTGCGTTGTGATCGGGGGGGTGGAGGGGGGGGGTGATGGTCAGGCGATTTCCCCCCTTTTTTTTCAATCAATTCCACGATGAGGATGAGTCGGAACGCGGAATGGACAGGAGAATGGGCCTACGGTGATTGGTAATCTGTGAAAGAGTGGTCGGGCAGAAGGGGGGGGGGGGCAATTGCGGAACATCACGGCTGCTACGGCGGCGCACAGTAGAAAGGCCATAATGGTGACTGTCAAGTGTGACAGCATTCAACAAATGAATAGTCCAATCTAATGTTAAAACCAGCGAAAATCACGAAAATCACACTTAGAAAGGCTAAACTTCAGTAATAAACTCACGTAACTGCTATAGCGGCAAGTTCGTAATGGCGGTCCAATGCAGGTATCCTGGGAGATTCCTGTCTATTATGCCACTTTCTCTACGGAAACACAGAGATATGTCTCAATTTAGATGGGAATTTCCCATGATACCTGCGTCTCTCCGCCATTAAGCCCAATTCTGAGAGTGAATTTTGTGGTTTTCTAGTGTACTCATCGTCATTTTTACAGGTTTTTTTTTTTTTTTTGCAAGAATCGACTCTTCAATTCCATGTAGCAAAAATTTGCAAGAGCCCCGGATTAGGCCGATTTGAAATAGGAGGGAGCATGAGGTCTGACTTTTCGTTACGAGGAAGAAACGCATGTTCTTTGGTTTTCTTGTGTGTTCAAAAATCTGTTTGAAACATTCCACAGTGCGTCTTGTCGCGGACCGAGCAGTGTCCGGTTTTTGCCACTGCGTTATGCGTTGTGTTCGCCCCGCTGCATGGCCACCGCACAGTAGGCATAATAGACTGATTTGGCGGACTAAAGTTGTCGAGTTCGAAGCACCCATAGAAGATGGTTTCACTGATTTCGAGGCCAATGCAGTGGCGTCGCGTGCAATTTGGCAACAATGTATTTTATCCATTTAAACTCATGTAAAAGATCGAATTCAGGGGGTGCACAGTGCACAAGGAAAATTCGATATGTTTAATGAGTTTAAATGGAGCAGTTGCATTGTTGCCAGATGGCATGCGACGCCACTGGGCCAATGACAAACGATTGAACTACATTCCCTGGAGCTGTGGAGTTTTTAGCATTCAAGTGATTTTTGTGCAGTGGTTTAAATCAGTTACTTCAAGAGTTATTCACCTTATAAACGCTTTTTTGAACTAAATTATCTCTTTTTTATCACTTGCCTAATTATGGTCATCAAATCATCCATTTTTGCCCATAGTGCGGAGAATCGAGCCCCACCGTCGCAATGCTGAACGCTCTCTCATTATCTTGGGGGAACAATTATTATTATTGTGGCTCGCGACCTTCCCCCTCCCATGTTCCGCCGGCCCATGCCTTCGGAAGGGCGCCGCGTTATTCTTCGGTGTTGGTATCCGCGGACAGTGGCGTATCCAGGAATCTCCCCCCCCCATTCTCTCTGTCTTTTTCCTCTCTCTGTCTGTCTCCCCCCTCCCTCTCCCCCTCCCACCATCCTCCCTCTCTCTCTCTCTCTCTCTCTCTCTCTCTCTCTCTTTTTCTCTCTCTCTTTTTCTCTCTCTCCCTCCCTCCCCCATAACTTTTGTCTGTCTCCTCCATTGGCGGATCCAGCCCTCGCGAACGGGGAGGGGGGGTGAATTTGGGATCTTCGCCCTTAGGCAACCCCTTTTTTTTGTTTTTTCCTTTCTTTCCTCCTTCCTCTCCCCTCCTTCCCTTCTTTTTTGGCCGAACGGGGGGGGGCGATCGCCCCCATATCGCCCCCCCCTTGTATCCGCCAATGGTTTCCTCCCTCTCATCCCTCCTTCACTCTCTTCCTTCCATCCACATTTTACACATTTTCATCAATTTTTCCACCATTTGAAATAAAAACTATGACAAATGTCAGTGAAATAGCTAAATTCTCTTAGTTGCATGCATCTACTTAGTTTCTCAGCGTATTCCCCGTTTCAATGAAACTATTCAATTTTTAAACCCTTGCGCTTTCGTGAAGATCTCATCAAGATGGTTTTGATCATCGATGAGCAGGTGAGCCAAGTGTCATATGTTTTAGCGCTTCGTACACGATCAAACTAGGATCGTCAAACAAGCAATCGATTAGCCGAACTCCACCTGCACAAAAGGCAGGTATGAATCAACCGTTGCATGTTTGGTTGATGCAGGGCTGCCGTTTTGCGTATAATCAATGATATTTTTCTATTCACCGATGATTCCACCGGTTGAAAAAAGATTACACAGTTCAGTTCAGTGTATACGACTGTAATGCACGAAAATACTCTCATCTGTAATCTTTCCGTAATCGGTGGAAACTCCGTTGATTAATTAAAATATCCGCAAGTTTTTTAAAGTCATCGACGACTTCACCGGTTGAGAAAAGATTACAGATGCGAGTATTTTAGTTTATTACAGTCATGCGCTGAACTGAACTGTGTAATCTTTTCTCAACCGGTGGAATCATCGGTGAATTGAAAAATAGCATTGATTATACGCAAAACGGCAGCCCTGGGTTGATGTTCCGTTCGTCAAACAACTGTGCAGTTTGATGGCGTCAAACTATGAAATCCGTTTGAGCGTGTACGAAGCGCTTTTGAGTAGGGTGTCGATATTTTATCGATATTCGATAAAATATCGATATTTACGAGTCGAGAATACTACACGAGTTATACCGATTAACTAAAAAATAACTAGCCGCCACTGGATTTTGCCAATTTCAATCAAAATTGCTTGTTTTGGTTTTTGGTCTCAGCTGACAACGCTGCCTGCAGTGGTTCTCGCGACTCGGTCGCGCTGACCGCTCATCGAGCGGAGCATGCGCAGAGACAGCAGCTCGTCAGGTTAACGACATCCCACTCACCAGTCACCAGTACGCTGCCCTTCCTTATGGTGAATGGTGAGGGAGGAGGGTGACGAGGAGTTTGTACCCCCCTTGCAACACCTCTCCCTACTGTGGCTCCTGTTGCAAACAGAGTCTGCGCCCCGCGCGCCATCGCACAGTGGATCGAATCTATGGGCGATCTTGGACACGGCGTAGAAACTTCAAGTACTTATATCTTAGTAAATACATAACGTAGAAGTTTGAAAGTAATTTCACTGGTTTTATCGTAAAAATTCCTTTAAGAATCACCCCTTATAGTTTGTTTCTTCACTGTAAAAACATTCAAATTTGCAATTTTAGTCATGTATCCCATGTCCGACCCTTCCCATTGACTCGCTCCACTGTGCGTCGGAGCCGGCCGGTGTGTCGTCACACAGTGGGTCAAAATATTGAAATTTTAGTTCATGAACTGAAATCAAGATGATACGAAGGGTGATTGATAAGATAACTAAAAAAAAGAAGAATTATTATCATTTTAATCTGACGGTTTGCAATGAATCCGATGAATTGATTTTTATTAAAAATGATATTAACACTGAATAAATTCTGAGCCCGAAAACATTTTTTTTTTTTTTTTTTTTTTTTTTTTTTGACTGGAAAAATCGATGTTTCCATCCGATGTGCGCCGGCACGGCAACGATGACCAAACGCGATGCGGTGAGCGCGAGACGCCTCAAACGCCGCATCGTGTCGTCGGATTCATCAATGTTTTTGCTTGGGACCGATGATTGTTGACTGTTTTAGTGGAAAGCGGGAAAAATACATTGCTATTTGGACGGAAAGTTCATTAAGGATCTCCCCCCCCCGCCCATCATCTTTTTAAGGACAAATCAGATCAATTCGAGACTTGCCCTTCGAATGGTTCTGAGGACATTGAACACCCATTTTCGTCAAATATTTCAGATAAATGTCTATCAATAAGCAAATTTTTGCGACGAATTTATCCAACAGAATTATACAAAATCATTGCCAACCTACGCATGACAACAGTGGATGACACGAAACTGGATCGTGTTTTTCGAGCTTTTTCGGTGTTTTCAGGCATCAACTAGCATCAATTCTATTTTGAATTCAAGTCCGGAGGTGAATTAAAAATCGAATTGATGCCATCGATGCCCCGAAAACACCTAAAAGCACAATTGACTCTCCTCGAATATGTAGGTTAAATTGGTATTGTTAATCACATTCAATCGCAAAAATTCTCTCAGAACAAAGGCTGACATTCAGAGAATTTCTCTGAATGTCAGCCTTTGTTTAATGTCGATTTTTCAAAGCTCGAATAAGCCTGCTGTCCGTCAAATTATCAAGATATCATGCAAGTTTAGGGAATCGAATTCTAGCAAAGATTTCCACAAAACTCGGCGCTTGGTCCTGGCCACGTCCAGCAATGCTAAACACTGTTGAACTTGATGTAGTTAGGTAAATGATCACCGCAGGTCACTGGCGTAACCATGATCTCTTCCATCTCTCTCAATTCCCATTTGAATGTATGAGTAAAAAAAGGATAGAAAGAGGGGGTTTTATCTACTTGTCCATCCTTGTCTAACATACGTTTCTTAATGGAGAAAAGAGAGAGACGAAGAAACTCTCGTTGCGCTACTGCCGCGGGTGTACTACTATACCTATACTCATCGCTATGGGAGGTAGGCAATTTTCCAGGGACCAAATAATGTTCGGTCCCGAGCATTGAATTGCGTGCATCTTGCGTGCGGTTTCGACCAATCAGAGAGCTTACGCGCGGTCACATGATCGTGCGTAAGTTACGTTCGGTTATAACATTATTTGGTCCCAGGGGTCCGGGTGGGCAGGAAATGATATAATATCTCTCCCCCCCTCTCTCTCTCTCTCACCCTCTCCTTTCTCTTCCACTCCTATCTCTCTTACTGAATCTGTGCATCCATTATTTATTCTATTTTTCTTTTTATAATGTTGATTCTAATTTCACTTACTTACCCATAATCCACTGCACTACGCTCGCCTCCTTTCAAATTAAGGAGCTAGCTGCAATACTGCGGAGGATGTTAAGAAATACTATTTTAAACACGATCGGGAAAACTGTCTCTGCAAGGTGAAAATGTCAAGCTTGAATGAACTGAACATCTGCGCGCACTTTATTGAGTTATTAGGTCAGTGTAAGGTTTAAAATTTTCACCTTACAGGAGCTAGATCGCTATTTTTTTTTTTTTTTTTTTTTTTTTTTTTTTTTTTTTTTTTTTTTTTTACAGTACTTAATGACGTCAGACTGTTTTAAAGCCAGCTCTTCTGTTGTTTCTTTCCTCAGTTGTTTTTTCCCTCTTTTTCTACGTTTCCCCCTTTCTGCCCCCCCCCCCCGTTTCATTACTTTCTCCTGTTTTTCTCTAATTTCAAATTAGAGAAACTAACACAAACAAGAACCCCTTTGGCCCCCTCCCCCTTTGTTGTTTCACTGTTAGGAATTTTCAAAAGGCGCCTTTATAACTACAGCGAGTATGTTAAAGCTATAAGGTTGTTAAACGCAGTGCCCTACTTGTTTTGAACTGTCCCGTTTTTGAATCAGGGCCGATGGACTGCGACTTGCGAGCGATTACGGGTCATGTTGGCAGGAAAGCTCGTGTCACGTGTCACGCGTGTTTTTGTTACTTTGTCTCTGTCAGCGTCAGTCAAACCTCAAACGGACATTTATACTGTGTGGGTAATGGGTGCTCAAAAGGAGTGGTGGTCGACATAGGGAGCGCGTCTCTGGTCACATATGCTCTGATGCCATATAGGTACTGTTTATAGGATGTCCTAGACCCAGTGGCGCACCGAAGGGGGGGGGGGGGTTAGGGTTAACACCCCCCCCCCCCCCCCCAGCCTAAAAATAAAAAAAAAAAGAGAGAGATATGGTTCCTTCACAAATAGCGAAGAAAGAGAAAGAAAAACAATCGTAATCAGCTAAGAAGGGGGTTCACGGTGAACAAATTTCATATTATCCGCATTTGCTTATGAGTTATTCACTATGGCGGGGGGGGATGAAATCTAACCCCTCGGTGAACCCCCTCCGTGAATATTCCATGGCTCCTTCAACCACATTCCACTTGACTCTTCTCCCTCCAATTATGAGTCAAGAGCAATGATTTCATGCAGCAAAATCAAAAATACAAATATATTTGAGCATTTCAATTTTACTGTACATGAAAGTACCGTAAAATTCAATTTGAAGGTAAGCAAAATTGAAATTTTACTTTTCTTTCTCACTTTAGGGGTATTCCATATCCCCCAGACCCCCCGGAGTTTAAGTCGTACCAAAACTCCCCCAAGGCAAATTTCTCGGTGCGCCACTGCCTAGACCTACCACAACCTTATCAAGCAGCTCCTTCCCAGATCTAAGGAATCATGCCGCCCCTCCCCTTCGCTGCGCCTCCCGCGAATGGTTGGGGGTTTCTCAAATCAGTTTTCAAGTCCAATTTTTTGTTTGTTTTTGGTGCACGCTGTATCAAATTTCAGCCTGTTTTGTCCATTTTAGCTTCCGAGGAATTAAGTAGTGTCGACTATTTTGAAGGCTCAGTTGAACCCTCGCTGCAGAATACAGACCTGCCGTTCAGTGGCGTGACTAGAAATTATCTTTTTCTCACTTTGTCCGTTAAAATTGTGTAAGTTAGAAAAGGGTAGGTAAGGGGGATCAATCCCCTCTTCCTCTATCCTTTTTCTACCTGTACATTCGGATGAGTAAAAAGAGAGATAGAATGATTTCTAGTTACACTACTGCTGCCGTTTTCAGAAAAGTAAGGGAATAAAAAGACAGTGCTATTACATGACGTTTTTGCCGTATGAGCCTCGTGATGAGAGTTGATGATGTAAATTTTTGGAATTGGGAGTTACTTATTCTCATTAACAGGAATTATTTTGGAATTTTCGCTTAAAAGTTATGCGAAGAAATCCAATTTTTTTGCTTTTTACTTTATAGGGTACTGACTTCTCTGCATATTTTATCCGCAACGATCGAATGTCTCGATCGATTTGTGTGAGAGCAAAGATTATAGTTCTCGCGTTAAATTGACGCGGTGAGGCATTTCTTGGTGGAGCCGCCTGCCGCGGGTTCGCTGAGCGGAGAAAAAATGCCGCCCCGTTTCATCAGAAATATTGAAAAATTTACATCCATTTTCAGATGCTTGAAATTTGTGCAACTATCGTTAGAACTGGTTTAAAGTTAATCCAAGATTAAACCGCAGCTGACAGTGTTGTCGTATTCAGGATGAATGTGTGCATATTTTCCGCTGATTCAAACTTGTAAACGAGAAATCGGTGGGACCTCCTCTGCGAAAACACAAGCATCGCAGTCGCAAACCATGTTTGTAATGGAGGCCCGCCGCGCCGTTTTTTAGTTAATATGAGCAACCAAAAATTTCTCGTTAATTACTATGGAAGAATTTTCCTTTTCCTGCGTTCGTATCGGGTGCACCGATAAAAAAGATTACTAGAAGCACTGCGATAAAGTGAACGGCGATGTTATGTAAAATATGGTACTTATTTTTGAATTTTATTTGCTCTGGTAGCACTCAAGGATCACTTCTAGAACGGTTTTAAGAGGTTTCGGCGCCGAAAATCAGGTTTAAACTAAATAAATTGTAGTTCTCTACTTCGCTCCCATAAGCACTGAAAAAAAAAAGTTCTGGCTCTACCGAATACATGCTTCGGGAAGCTGAAGGAGGCATATCCGAAGCAAAGTTCTGTGACTAGCGGGCTTTCCGTCGGTAGTAGCGAGCCACATGCTCTAGTAGTCCCGAACCTCTTGCTTCGGCATTGCGATGTAGGCGGGCAACACGTGCAATGACATACAATTATTAGCAGGACCTGTCGCCATCTTTTCTCTGTTAAGTATCAGAGTAGAACGGATTCACTCTTGAAATCAATTCACTCTGAGAATTTGTCATCGGCGATCTCCTCTGAAAGAACGCTACGTTACAATTTAGGAGCATATTCACAGAGTTTGCTCTCTCAACTAAGCGCGTCGTAAAGGGTGTGCGCCTCAGCAATCAGGCCTCGTATTCCACAAGCACTGAGCACCGCAGTGGTAACGCACTGGACCCCGGCATGATACATCCCCGGTTCGATCCTGGGTAGCGGCACGCTCATTTTTCACTCTTCTTTATATACATTCCCGAAGCACGTGCTTATGTACTACCGAGCTTTGCTCCGCGAAGCTATCTGAATCAGCACGTGCTTCGGCTCTACCGGAGCAATAGGTGTACTACCGGAGCACAGTTCTTTCAGTGAGAGTGCGTGTAAATTTTATACCAAGGCAAACCCTAACCTCTCACTCAACCTACAACGGAGCAACCTGGTATGAGTAGAGACGGTATTGTATAAACAGTGCATCCGGACTAATCATGGATCGGACATAATCAATAGTCATCGCATCGATATAGAACCAAAAACATTGTTATTAAACTCGCGCCAAATTCAGCTACGCTGCATCAAACATTGGTGTCAGACTGTCAGATTACTCATCTAAATAAAGAGGAAGACGGGTGAATGATCTGCTTTCTAGTTGAAAATACGTCTTTTCACCACGTTTCAATCCTGATGGAGTTGATTCTACGTTGAGTTAAACCGGATTTAAAATCCTCGTGTAGAAACGCATCAGCCAGTAAAATGCACATCCGTTGAATCGGGTGAAAAAACTTTGCTCGATCCGGTTGGGAAAAGTCGCTTTTTGACCCTTTTATTATATATACAGTAAGCTTTTATGACTCCTCTTGTCCTTACTTGAATCTCTTTGATTAGCAGTAAGCCCGGTGGGTGGTAATGTCAATCGTGGTTTCTCTTCTCTCCTTACTCCTTGGCATCATGCAGGGAGCATAAAATGCTAGATTGCATGGAGACTTGGAATGATCTCTGGAAATGTTTCTCGTGGTATTTTATTATTTTTTATTCTATTTTAATTTTTTTATTTATTTATTTATTTTTTTTTTATTTATTTTTTTTTTTTTATCAATAAAAATGTGAAAATATTTTTGTGTTTACTGTCGGTTGGCCCATCGTTGTGCCTCTGGATTATTTTTTATTTTATTTTGATTTTTCTTCGGTGAACCGCCTGATTTAAATACGAGGGGAGTTCGGAAAGCAAAGATACACGGCTTCTGTATAAAATATGGCGACAGGTATCAACCAACCAACGATGAAACCTTATCTGATATACCCTAGAGATGAGCTGTGCATAGTCGGAGGTTTATTGGATCATTACTCTTTGAGAAATCAGAATTTTTGTGTCATTGTGTTTGAATTTTCTCCCGCCGGAAAATGTAAAGTTCCGCGTGCGGTGCTCCATGCATTCGCAAGTTTTCAAAGTGCGATCTGTAATCCGTTTTTTTGGTTACCAGAAGTGATAACGTGGCGGTAATTTATCGGAAAAGAGCACAAAAATACGGTGACAAAGTGCCGAACCGGTATAATGTTGCCAAATGGTGCCGAGAACTCAACGCGGGCCGGCCGGCAGATGCCGCCGCCGCGGGCTTATGAAATCAATGATGAAGCGCAAAGCAGGCGCAACCGTCTGATGAAGTGTACGAATTTGTCAAACTTGTTGATAAAAATATTCATAGTATTAAACGATTTAAGCTGTACTAGCCTCGATAGTTCTTGCATTGTGTGTCGATGAACAGGTCTTTAAAAGATCATCTCTGAAAAGCTGGATTGTCGGAAACTTCACGAATTTCAATTTGGCCCGTTTCGATTTGTGCCCTTCCTAGCACCTTTTGGCAACGTTTTACTGGTTCGTTGCGTTGTCACCAAACACTTGAGCTATTTCTGATCAATTTCAGCCGAATTTTCGCTTCTGGTAACCAAAAACAGGATAACAGATCGAACTCTGTATTTTGAAAATTGAAGAATGCTCAGAGTACTGCACGCGGAACTTGGCATTTTCTGGCGGTAGAAAATTCAAACACCATGCACTAAAATGCTGATTCCTCAAAGTGTAATGATCCAATAGACCTGCGACTGTGCACAGCTCATCTCTAGGTTATATTCGATATACGATTCCATCATTGGTTGGATGATACCTGTCGCCATATTTTATACACATGCCGTGTATCTTTACGTTCCGAACTCCCCTCGTATAAGGAAACAGTCGTATGTTTTGTATTGACTAGTTTAATACAAAGAACTTCCATGTGATTCGACCTTTTTAGTGAAATTAAATGGAAGAAGTACATTGTTGCCAAATGTTACGCTTCGCACTGTTTTCGACGCCCTCTGACCATAGTGGGCTGCAGCGTATAGATCACTTATTCACGAAAAAGGTGCGATGTTTTCCTGGTCCTAGGGCGATCTGGCATCGCTTCCCCGAGGACGCGGACCAGGAGACCTGGGAACGGATCAGAGGAGTATGGAATCGAACCACGATGCCAATGAGAGGCAGAAGAGGTCCGCTGGATCGAGGACCTGGGACCGGACCGGACTGGACCGGACCGCGGGGGAAGTGGGGCATCGCGGGTTCCGGTCCCCGTTCCCCTGCTCGGCTCTTCCCTGTCCTCGCTTCGATTCTCTCTCTCTCTCTCTCTCTCTCTCTCTCTCTCTCTCTCTCTCTCTCTCTCTCTCTCTCCCCCCCTCTCTCTCTCTCTCTCTCTCTCTCTCTCTCTCTCTCTCTCTCTCTCTCTCTCTCTCTCTCTCTCTCTCTCTCTCTCTCGTCTCGACTCCTATCCAACAGATCCGAGCTATCAAACTTACAGAGGGGGAGAGAGAGAGAGAGGGAGAGAGAGGGAGAGAGAGAGAGAGAGAGAGAGAGAGAGAGAGAGAGAGAGAGAGAGAGAAAGAGAGAAGCAAGCTCTATACTGAAGTTATCCGAGCGAACCTCTCGGAAAGTTCACGCGGCCACTGCGGTCCAGTTCCGGAACGTTGTTCTCACGTTGCGCCGCGCGTCCCCTTGCCTTTGGCTTTGGCTCTCCGACGCGACGGTCTCTGGTCTCTGATGGTTTCTGGTTTCCATCGCCACCACCGCAAACAGGATTGTCAAACTGCCATAAGAAAATTTCCGGGGACAAACACAAACATGCCGGCATAAAAACACTGCAATCAGAATGGAAATTAAAATTCATTTTGAATTTTTTTATTTTTATTTTGGGTATCTTTCGGGTACGCCGCGCCGTGTTGGAAGGTTTGCGTTTCCGGTGATTTTCGGTAACCGGTCGGGTTGTGATCTTGTCAGGAACATGTAGCTAGCCCTTTTGCACAACTTGAGCTTCCCATTTTTAAAGAGTATATACGGCGCGTGAAGCTTTCTGAGGAAGGTCACCCAAACGAACGCTCAAGCATTTTTTATCGCGCCCGAACTGTTTGTTCGGCAACGATGGATGACACCGAATGCTCAACGGTGAGAAACGACAGTGAGCAACGCTTCTGATTAGCTAGAAAATGGTTTAATTTCCTTCGCGGCGTTTGGTGTCCCCCCCGAAAAGTTTCTGGCCCCCAAAAAATAATGTTTGGACGGACGGTCCCTTGTTCTCGACGTCGATTTGCGAATCAATCGCTTCTGATTGGTCGAGACTCTGTCTAATGTTAAACAGTGGCGTAGAGTGCAATTTGGCAACGATGTAATGTGCCCATTTAAATCCATTCAAAAGATCGAACGATTGGGTGTTCGGTGAACACCTTCGCATTCGACCTTATGCATGGGTTCAAATGGACACAATACAACGTTGCCAAATTGCACGCTACGCCACTGATGTTAAAGAACAAGAACCGTCCATCCCGAACATTTTTTGGACCCCGAACTTTTAAATCTTCACCCGAACTGAAGAATAAAATTTGCTCTCGGTGAATGGGGCTGACTTTTGTCGGAGATTCACCGTAACAACAGCAACAGTCAACACAAATGTCTACTGTTGAGTTATGAAATTTGCTCCATTCTATATTTCGTGGAAGTTCGATTTTTATTCCCGATTTTACTTGAATATAAAACGTGTTTTTGAAATCAAACCTATGCCCCATCCATCAACTGTATAGTAGACTGTTGGCTGTTGTTCCAACGAGCCTCGACCATCATAAGTGGCGGTAGCCACCAGGCCAAGTCCAAAACCCCCGAGCAAGAAGGTGGCGTCCGCAGACACTTATTATACACCGAACAGTTCGTTTTTGTAAATTTAACCGTTCTATGATCTGTTGCCTAGGATTCCAAGAAAACCGCTCATTAAAACCCCATAACACCTGGTACTGCTCAATTCGTCTTGAGGTGTAGATGTGCCGCTCACTAATTAGATTTTCAATCGGATGAGTAACAACGGAGATATTTCCAAAAAACATAGAATTATTCGCGGTTTTTTTTTTTTTTTGCCTCCTATTTGAGTCTTAAAAAGAGACATCCTTGCAATTTTATACTCTGTTCTGGATAAGAAGTCCGATGGGAAGTCAGGTAAAAACGCACTATATTGCAACGCAGCGGTTTCTCGGCTGTCGATTCTTCCCCTTTACGTCCGTTCAGGAGGACCTGCCTTTTAGACCCTTTCATTGAAAAAGACAATACCGCGCACTGACCAATTTATAAAGTCCTTTGAACGCCCACTCGAAAATTAAACTTTTGCGGCATTCGCGAATTTTGAATAACTGACTTTAAATTTAAATTCTGCTCGGCGTGCAGAGAAAAATGATACCCAACGGTGGTGGTGGTTCAAGGAGTTATATTTCGAAGATTTTGGAATTCCTGATTGAGTGGTTTCAAAGAGCCGTAATCTTTGAAAAATTACTCCTTGAACCGCCGTTGGGTATCATTTTTCTGTGCACGTCGAGCAGAATTTAAATTTGAAGTCGGTTATTCAAAATTCGCAAAAGTTAAATTTCCGAGTGGGCGTTCAAAGGACTTAATAAATTGGTCAGTTCACGGTATTGTCTTTTTCAATGAAAGGATCTAAGAGGCCGGTCCTCTTGAACGGACGTAGCAAGGAAGAATCGACAGCCGAGAAACCGCTGCGTTGCAATGCAGTGCGTTTTTACCTGACTTCCGATCGGACTTCTTATCCCGAACAGAGTATAGTCCTGTGGATTTATATTTTATGGAAAAGATTAGACGCCATCATCATGTGGACGTGAAACTTTGTGCGACTGCCCGACAGTCCATTCTGCGCATTTGTAAATGCCTTTTTAGGAACAGGCTTAACTCAGGGTTAAGACTTAATCCAGGTTTGGATTCTGTTACTGGTATTAAAAACTCACCAAGAATTTAATTAATAAAGAGAAGCGCCTTCAATTTAAGGTGATGCAATTCCAACTCGTACATGCAGGAATAGTTAACTACAAAAAGCCTGGTGGTTGATGTCCCTTGAAGTGAGCATTCTTTTTAGGACTTATACCTTCGCCTTCTTTATCATAGCCTCTTCAATATCTGGTGATGCAATTCCAACTCCCGCATGCAGGAACAGTTAACTACTTAACGCCTGATAGATTCAGTGGCAGTTGGCACGAAGTGAAAGTGAGCGATGTTTGATTTATTTTTAAGGGCATTTCTACACCTTCACCTCCTTCAATGTCAGATGATGCAATTCCAACTCCCGCCTGCAGCAACAGTTAACTACTTAACGCCTAATGGATTGCGTGGCACGAAGTGTGAGTGAGCTATTTGAATTCTTTTAAAAGGCATTTCTGCACCTTCCTTTACCGAAGCGCCTTCAATGTCAGGTGATACAATTCCAACTCCTACACGTGCAGGAACAGTTAACTACTTAACGCCTGATAGATTCAGTGGCACGAAGTGAAAGTGAGCTATTTGAATATTTTTGTAAGCGCATTTCCGCACCTTCACCACCTTCCCATACAGAAGCGCCTTCAATATCACGTGATGCAATACCATCTCCCACACGCAGGAACAGTTAACTACGTAACGCCTGATGAATTAAGTGCCACGAAGTGAGAGTGAGCTGTTTGATTCCTTTGTAAGGGCATTTCTTTTCCTTCCTTTACCGGAGCGCCTTCAATATCCGGAGATGCAATTCCAACTCGAACACGCAGGAACAGTTAGCTACAGTGCCATGAAGAGAGCTGGGAGGGGGGGGGGGATAATAATTAATTAATTCGTTGTCAGTGCATACTTTACATTTTTAATGAGAACCGAATATTACCCACACTGTGAATTGAAGTTGCTTGACGAAGTATTACTTGACTATAGTGCCGACAGTAGTCGATTTTACTGGCTCTAGGAAATTGGAGTATTAATTGTGAGGCAGACATACATGAATACATGCTACATGATACATGATTACGTGAATACATGAACTCGCGCGTGGCTGGTAATAAAAAGGTTAATTCATGTCCTTATCAGGGCCGCCGATAAAAATTTCGGGCCCCCTAACTAAAATTTCGATTCTCCCTTGGGGTTGTGGGGACACCCCTCACTGGCGGGGGGTTCAAAGGTCCTCCTCCAGAAAAGTTCGAAGTGTTGATCCTTCTGAGATGCTCTTTGAAGCCATTTCTTACAAGAATATAAAGGGGGGGGGGTTTAAAATTACGGTGGTAAAAAATTTATAAAATCACGAAAGTTGAAATAATAATAATAATAATAATAATAATAATAATAATAATAATAATAATAATAATAATAAAAAATAATAAAAAAAAAAAAATAATAAAAAAAAAAATCATGGGCCCTGTGACTCGAGTTCGTTGACCCCTCTTGCCGGCCCTGCCCCCATCGAAAATAATTATAGTGTTTCGGAACAGAAAATCGCCCCATATCCAGCGATTCGGCAACTTTGCAGAATTCGCATACCAGCGCATAGCGGCTCGGAAGTCAGTCACTGAAGTCGGGAGCCCCCCCCCCCTTATCCGGCGTCCGGTCCCCAGCTAGGGAGAAGGGGCGGGGGACGCACGACCCGCGTCCCAGTCTCGGAGTTGGAGCTCCAATTGAGACGGTCTCCGGGAGAAGGGCGGATAAATCACGAAGTGTGCTCTTTCCCAGAATCAATATCCATGTCAGGATCTTTTCGGTATAGAATAAACTTTCTGTTTGATGAACCCTTAATCTGAAGATAATCCCTCTCCTCTTAATCTTGTTGATCTTACAAGTAATGCAGTGGCGTAGCGTGCAATTTGGCAACGTTGCAGTTCCTTCATTTAAACCCATGAAAAAGATCGAACTATTGGGTGTTCGGTGAACACCTTTGCATTCGACCTTTTACGATGGTTTAAATGGATACCGTACAACGTTGCCAAATTGCACGCTACGCCAATGCAGTAATGACTTTTGCAGAGTCGAAGCTATGAGTCATTGCGTGTTGCTTCAAGGGCATCAAAAAGCTAGTTTGTGGCCTCGTTTGTATGATTATCTTGGATAAGTTGCTCATAATCATAGCTGGCTCATAAAAAACAACAACACCCAGTAGAGGTAATCGTTACTAAAATAATTATACATCGATAATCTTTAACCAATATTAAAGTAAGAAAATCACAACTTTTCACGCTTCATAGAAATGTTCTCTAGTTATTTAAATTTAATAGAATGACCTTGGTTTTGTGTAAGGGATGTCCAATGTTATATTAAAGTAGGGGCAAGGGGGAAGGGGGGAGCGAACTTTTAGGTGTTCGGTGAATATCCTTGAATTTGACGTCTTGATTGTATTTAAATGGACTAAATGCAACGTTGTCAAATTACCCGTCATACGCCACTGTTATCGAATGCGCATAATATCCAGAAACGGATCTAGGAATTCGTCTGTCCCTCTCTCCACCGGAAGGGAGGGAGAGGGGACAGAGGTAGAAATGGAGGGATGGATGGAGGGAGAGGGAGGGAGAGGGGACAGAGGTAGAAATGGAGGGATGGATGGAGGGAGAGAGAGAGAGAGAGAGAGAGAGAGAGAGAGAGAGAGAGAGAGAGAGAGAGAGAGAGAGAGGAGAGAGAGAGGAGAGAGGGAGAGAGGGGAGGGGGAGAGAGAGGGGGAGGAAGAGGAAAATGGGGGGGGAAGGAAGGAAGGAAGGTAGGTAGGTACTTGGTTTCGAGTAATTTTTCGCGCCTCCACGATCCGGCAAGATGCAAGTACAGACGTTGCCAATCTGAAAGTTATATTCCTGTTTTTATTTTTTAAACATCCATCGTTAACAGAAGTAGATTTTGGAATTCGTCATCTCTCTCTCTCCACCCTCTGCGCTCTTCTAGGCGGAGGGAGCTACTATCATACGTAACTTTCGAGTTCTCTCTGTTGTTTTTTTTTTCTCTCTCGCTCTCTCTTTCTGATTCATGCGTTGAAAATGGCAAAGAGAGAAAGAAAGAGAGACAATCTCCTGCATATGCTCTGAATAGGTGGTAGTATAGTCGATAAGATTGCCTGAAATAAGTATCGCGTCGCTAAAATTACTCGCTTTTTTTTTTTTTTTTTTTTTTTTTTTTTTTTTTTTTTTTTTTTTTTTTTTTTTTTATTGTAAGTGAGCCAAAAACCATCAAAATCGGCCCTGTAGGGACGAGTTATATGTACGAAAAACGATTCCTCACCTCTCAGACGGGTATAAAAAGCCGCCATTGTTTCGCACAGGTGGTCGCACAGAGGTCTCTGTGTTTATATTCTATATGTATACATTCAAACAGTTTCAGAAATGTTTGACTTTCCTACTGATCCAATTTCGATGGTTTTTGGCTATGCAAATATAGCACACAAAATTAGTTTCGTGTTTTAATTGCCTTTTTTTGTATAAAATAATTTGCAATAGTTTACACGATATAGGTACATTACCCCCGTAAAAGTTTTCTGTGAGTTATTGACCTGAGTGTGACGGCATCTCGTATCCCGAATTCACAAATCGACGCGGATTCTCGATTCATCCGAATGAAAAGTCAAAGCTCGTGGATTAATTTGATTTAATTTTCTATGCAATATGAGGGATGGATTAAAAAAAATCCAAAGATTATTGGTGAGCTTCTTCTTCACCTTTGGAAAAAGCTCTACCTGCGTTGCTCTCTTATAGGTAGCTACAATTTTTGAAAGTTTTGAAGCTCTAAGACAGCAAGTTGAGTGAAAGTTGTCTGTGTCATCACCACATTTTTTCCGCCAGTTTTACATGAAAAGCCGTTTAATCATCCATACAAGCACAATTATTGCACAGCATCGTTGGACCAAGTTTCATCATCATTGCAGAAATTAGGGAAATTTTACTGTTTCATAGTATTGTTTTGGCAACATTGCAGTGCTTGTACTTACAATTGCCGTACCCGACCACATGCAACGAATTAATCGTAGCTCGTAAGCCCCGCAAACTAAGTGGATTTTAATTATCAAATTGTTTCAATGAGCCGTTCCTGGCTAGGTCTCCCAGCAGTGTTGCTACATCGTGCCGATAAATCTTTAAATTTTACATTGTTTTAAATGAGAAATTTGAAGATTTTCATGAGATCCGGCATCAGTGTCTCCCCGTCACTTGGCGTAAAAGTGATAATTGCTACAGGACCACAGTCATTGCATGCGTTCCTCCCTGGCGTGGGCTGCAATTTGAATACCTCGCGCACACTCTTTTTTTATGTCAAGCGCATAATCTTTTTTCTTTTTTTTTTCTTTCTAATTTTCCCTTTCTAGTTTGGAGATCCCTTCCCCTTAGCCCCCGTAGAGTAAAGAAAGTAAGTATAGTGATACTGTAAAGTTTAAAATCTGAGCCCCCCCCCCTCCCTCCCAATGGGTCTGCTGCAAATTTTTGCTGAAACGATTAAGAGTGTTTCATTTAATGTAAAATTGCCTGGAAAGTCCATTGGTGGCATCAAAACCCTGGTAAAAAAAAACCTCAGGACCTCAGAGATGTCTGAGGGTAATTGGAACAAGAGGTCCTGAGGGCACCCACAGGATTTCGGAGGGCACCCACAGGATTTCTGAGGGCACCCTCAGGAATTTCTGTGGGCACCCTCAGGAATTTCTGAGGGTGCCCTCAGGACCTCATGTTCCAATTACCCTCAGACTTCTGAGGTCCTGAGGTCCTGAGGTCCTGAGGTCCTGAGGTCAGGCCATCAAGTATTTCTGTGTAACTAAAAAACTAAATTTAGGAAAGCCTAGTCGAGTTTTCTGTAGAAATTCTTGTTCCTAACACGAAGGCTATGTACTTTACACCGTTTGTCAAGCCGGAGAAGTTAGAGTCCGCACAGAAACTTTGCCCGTGGTGGGGTTCGAACCCACGACCTCCCGATTGATGGTCCAGCACTTTACCACTAGGCTACTCTGCCCGCGATGACGGATGGGCGAGAATTTCTCAATATAATAATGTTGCGGGTGCCCTCAGGATTCTCTGAGGGCGCCCTCAGAAACTTTTGAGGGCATTCCCTCAAGATTTCTGAGGATGCCCTTGGAGCCCTTATTTTCAAATCACGCTCAGACTTTTTTGAGGGCCTAGGTATTTTTTTTGCAGGTAAGGTTTTTATAGTGGGACTTAGAAAAATTTCGTTTGTAGTAGATAATTTAATTTGTTTTAACCTTCTAATGAGTGAGGGCCCGGACTTTAGTACATGAATTACTTGTTCAGTGGAATAACATTAACCTCAAAAAATATTTATTTGATTTTTAACAACTATAGGTTTTAATTGATTTAAAAGGAAAATAATAATAATATTAATTATAATAATAATAATATGTATATCTAGTAAATATGAGAATTTCTCGCTCAATGCATTGGTTTAATCAGGAATTTGTTTGATCTTGAACTTTTACCTCTCTTTGTGCCAAAATGGATGCAGCCGATGAAAAAATTATTTTTTGGTTTTTTCCTGACTTATAGGCTCTAAAGAAGATGCTCAAGCAAAAACATGGAAAAAACCCTTTTTTTTTTTTTTTTTTTTTTTTTTTTTTTTTTTTTTTTTTTTTAATATTATTAATTACTTAACCATTGGTGGCTTTGTGCCATGTGTGGCAAAAATGTTTTACCTCCATTTGAATACATGGTAAGCAATCGATTGTTTTTCATAGAATCATATGATATGGGATAAAACAATGTTGCCGAAACGCACGAGTTACTATATTGAAAATAACCTCTAAAACATTTAAGATTTGAAAGTCTGAGTGCGAGTTTGCTGTCCTGTAAAAATGTTATTCCGGTCAGGGGCGCCATTTCAGATTTTCCTTGGGGGAGGGGGGGAGGGGAGGCCCTCCAAAAATTTGGATGACCCTTTTTTTTTTTTTTTTTTTTGCCGTGCATATTCAAAAAAAAATCTTTGACTTGATTTTTCGGCCACATTGAAAATCCTTGGGGGGCAATTGCCCCCCTGCCATCCCCCAAATGGCGCCACTGGTTTCATTCGTCTTCAAAATGATTGAAGCTCACCCTCGAAGATTTCTGATCAGAATTTCTAAAGTTGTAAGGGCCCCTCAAAAGATTCGGGATGCTCTGTGGGCGCCCTCAAGCGTTCTGCGGTCACCCTCAAGGCGCTCTGTGGTCGCCCTGAAGCGCTCTGAGGTCGCCCTCAAGGTGCTCTGTGGTCGCCCTCAAGGTGCTCTGTGGTCGCCCTCAAGGTGCTCTGTGGTCGCCCACAAGCGCTCTGTGGTCGCCCTCAAGTGCTCTGTGGGTGCCCTCAAAGATTCTGTGGGCGCCCTCAAAGATTCTGTGGGCGCCCTCAAAGATTCTGTGGGTGCCCTCAGAAAACCTCAGAAACCCTCAGGATTTTCTGAGGTTCTCTGAGGTTTTTTTTTACCAGGGAAAGTCATAAAATGCATTCATAAACTCACAAGAGGCGTTTAACGAAATCCAAGATGGCGGATAAATATGGAGCAATTTGTATGCATGCACCACGAACATCCATTGTTAACCTCACAATATATCGATCACAACCAATCACAACGTAAACAAACCCATAACCTCTACTTCTAGTGAGGTTGTCAAAGTTGGTCATCCTTGGATGTTCACGGTGCATGCATACAGATTGCTCGATATTTATCCGCCATCTTGGATTTCATTAGACGTCTCTTGTGAGTTTATTTTTGCATTTTATGACTTTCTGATGCCACCAATGGACTTTTCAGGCGATTTTACATTTGATTAAACACTCTTAATCGTTGTAGCAAAAGTTTGCAACAGACTCATTCTTGGATTTGCATGACTCCTTACTAAAATGAAAAATAAAATAAAAAATTACCTTGTGATTTTTGTTGTTGTGAAACATTGGGTTAATAGATCAATAATATCAAACAGTGGTGGCTCGTCCTATTTGGCAACCATGTTTTTTGCCATTTGAACCTTTGTTAAAGTACCGATTTCTCAGGAATTCCGCGCGTGAATCGCCTGATGATCGGTTATTTTACTCATGTTTATTTGGGGAGGATCAAGGGTTGCCACATTGTACTTACGAGCCGCCATTGATTTCAAATACCTTTTTTTATACCTCCCGATTTTGCTGGAAATGTAAACAATGGGGCAGTTGCAAGGGTCTGTCTAAAATGTTGTGTTTCATATGAAGAAAATTATAGTAATTGTTGGGCTGAGAACAATGGTGCCTTTGGGTTTTTTTCGTCAGTGTCCCGGTTTTTGAGATGCACTCGTGTTAAGTAAGTTGCAACAAATCTTGTGCGTAGTTACATCATTACGCGGAATTCCCAATTGAAACAACGTATTTTCCGCCAAAATCTCATCTCCGGAACAGTGGGACTCAATTGGAAACCATAGGCATCTTTGTTTTCAGCTCATCAAGTACTTTCATATTCTTTACAAAAAATACAATATTTCAGACCCTTTGCAACTGCCCCATATTGTGTAGAAACGCATTCAATGGTTTCACTTGTCAATAAACTCTCTACTTATATAGGGACTCAGGGAAATCCCAAGAGTGATTTTATCGGATTGTTTTGTTTTGTTTTGTTCTTTTTAAATTCCTTCCGAAGGGGTTTCCGTGCCTCACCCCCCCCCTTAAAGAGAAATATTATCAAAAATGATGAAGACTGGTGAAAACCGCAACTCTCCATCGCAATTAGCAAAAAAAAAACTTCTCGGAAGGGGGGTGGGTGTTTAAAAAAACATTTCAGTCAAGCAAGGTCCTTTGGCTCACGTCGCGGTGCGTCGCACATTGGATCAAAATCTGGATTTTTTGGACATGGGAAGTTTTAGTTTTTTGCTTCAGAAACCATCTAAGTGTAGGTATTTTCTTACACAAACCACGTAACCTTTAGTTCATTTTAAGCTACAAAATGAAAAATTATGCTCATACTATAAATGTGTAGCCATTTTTAGTTAAACAATCCATAGTTTTTTTTCATGAAATCATGTCCGAGAAATTCCATATTTCGGTCTACCGTGCGGCGCGATGCGGCGACGGGGGATTTTATGTTATGTTTGTGTCTGTGTTGACTGTTGAGGGTCTCCGGCTGTTGTTGTGCCTGTGGGAACTCTCCCCCCCCCCCCATGGAAAACGCGTGCATCATTTTTTATCAGTCATCGTCAAGGAATTAAATTGAAGTGAGCCCAAGATCCAACGCATCGTGTTTCTTAATCCTCTCTAATGAAGCTCGATTACACTTTTGCTTAATTGAATCAGAGCACCGGCTTGTCGTCCCGCCCCACCCCCACCTCCCCTCCCGCGCTAGTCGCGTCCGTCGCCACTCTTTCGTGTCTCCGGCGTTGCCAGCCCGTACAGAAAGTTTTAATCCAAACTAAAAAAAAATGCCTCCCGGCAGGCCGGTAAGACGAAGTAGATTCCATGCTTGGTTAAATCATTTTTTCACAAATTTAAATATAGGTTATAATTTTTGTTGAATTTTTCTCTGAATTTTTCTTTTTTACTTAATCAGCTGCTCAAAATCCAAATATTATTGTGAAAAAGATTATACTACCAATAGAGAAATGTGTAATCTTTACAATGCAAGTGAGAAATAAAAGCTAGGTTATATAAGTTTTTCACAAATTTCAATAAATAGGTTATGTTATGATTTTATTTGAATTATTCAATTCATTTTTTTTTATCAGCTGTTCAGCATTTAAATAAAAATGCCCATGAAAAAAAGATTATAGTACCAACATAGAAAAATGTCTAATCTTTGTAACGCTAATGAGGAATAAATCTGATAAGAGCAGCTGATAAAACAAGAAAATAAATAAATAACGTACCTAAGCAACAGTGTACGTGTAAAACAAAGAAAGAGCAATTATACCAGTACACCATCCTTGTCTTTCACTTGTAAAATCCCATAAGAAACTAAATAGCTCGTAAAACACGTAAAACACAAGGAAAATTCAAGGAAAAGAGCATATGAACTAAAAACATCCTCCACGATATATACTAAAATTTACGATACAAAAAAACAATTTCTTCATATAAAAACACCGCCAAAAAACCCGAAAAACACATCACTATAACTCGCTTACAACGCAAAACACGAAAAAATGACTCGAGTAAAAAAGTTGCGTAACAAAACGGCTAACATAAATTTTCCCAAAAAAAATCTTCAAAACAAACACTCCTAAAAATAAACCTCAAAAACACATTTTACGACTCAAACACGGCCCATAACGCGAAAACTAACTGTCGGATTTACACCATCTTCGAACTCATCCAAGAATTAAACCCAACGAATAGTTGAGAAAAATTTCAAAATAAAAACCAAAATTACGAACAGGATCGTGGGACATAAAAACGGTAAAACTGGCTGAAACATACATATAAACACACACACAATATATATATATATATATATATATATATATATATATATATATATATATATATATATATATATATATATATATATATATATATATATATATATATATATATATATATATATATATATATATATAAAATTTTCAACGAGTGGTATTTTCTCACTCAGGGGACCATGAAACGTGCTCATTTGATAAAATTTCCCGAAAAAGCCAACATCGCACCCTCTGCAATAAGTAGATTCCTGGAATCTACTTAAAAAAAAAAAAAAAAATCGGTAGTGCTTTTTGCAATGAGTTGATTGACGACTGCTCGCAATGTTTATGCGCAATGAACGGGTTCGCGACGTTTGCGCATCAGAAGCAACATTGCCACCAATCAGAAATATATCAGCGCTACACTGCTAACATTATAAATTGCCGTCATCGGGTTTATTTGCTGCTCGTGGTGAATGCATGCAGGATTGATTCGCCCGTTAGGATTTCCTGAAAACGCCCTCTGTGCGTTTATGAGTGGATTTTGAGACTTTTTGATGCTCTCGCTGTGATTTTCACGCGATTTGACGCCAGAACGAATTCGCCATTACGCTGTAGCAAAAGCAGGCAACAGACCCATCGCGTGGAGCAGTATTGACGAAATCCGTCGAAAAGAAGTGCCTGCAATTCGTTAGGTATGCAATTCCGTTTCTTCAATGGCGAAACAGTTGCGCGAGCAAATATATGCATAACAACTTTTGCCATTTTCAGGCTTCAGCCGACATTTCGTCAAATTTTTTTGAAGGATCTCTTGTTTTTGACCCCGCACTCGAGTCAATTAATTTTAATGTGTACTTGAAAGAAACTTTCTTAATTATAGATGCATACATTTCTTGCAGGGCTCAAAAATCGCCGTTGCTATCAGTGACGGCTCATGCAATGAGTCAACAACATATTTTCTCCCTTTTAACCTACGTAAAATAATCGATCTTCAAGGGATTTTCCGAATCCCTGAGAAATCGATACTTTTACAGAGGTTCAAATGGCAAAAAACATGGTTACCAAATAGCAAGAGCCGCATGCACGGAAAAAAATACTGATAGAATTTACCATCTGCATAGCTGATTTTTGGAGTCTGCCAGAAAGTATGGTAAATATCTCTAGATTAAGGTAAAATGTACCAACAGGTTAACTTCATTTACCTCAAGGTACGTTGCATTTACAATACTTTGGTGAAATTTATCAAACTTTCTAGCAGACGCCAAAATCAGCTATGCAGTTGCATGGCAAATTCTAGCAGTCTTTTTTCTACGTGCTGTTCTTGGATTAAAAAAAGTGAGAACTTTTGAAGACGCGTCTCTAATTCTTTGGGTGCGGGGTCTTTTTTTTATGTATAGTGACCATGTTTGTTTGTCAATGCAATAATATACTCAAGATTGAGTGTATATACTCTGTTCACGATAAGAAGGCGGGTGAGAATTCAGATAGTAATGCACTATTTAGCAACAGTGGCTATGCCAGCTACTCCAACCCTTTGCAGTGGCCCTTGTTCTCCCGACCTCTCTCTTGGCACGGAGGATTTCTAAGAAGTGACAGACTCTAAAATTTACACACGTCCAGTAAAAATTGCGAACGGTCAAAAATACGAAAAAATTGTGGTAATTTTCGCCCTGAAGGGCTAAAACTCGGCGAAAATAGTCGAGTTTGAATATTGATGACTCTCAGAAATTCGATATTAGACGAAATGTCCTGAATATAATTCGGACTGAAAAATACGAATTTCTGAGAGTCATCAATATTCAAACTCGACTATTTTCGCCGAGTTTTGGTCCTTTGTTGGGACGAAAATTTCGTCCATTTTTTCGAATTTTTGACCGTTCTCAATTTTTACTGGACGTGTGTAAATTTTAGAGTCTGTCAGTTCTTGGAAATCCTCCGTGCCAAGAGAGAGGTCGGGAGAACAAGAGCCACTGCGAAGAGCTTGAGTAGCCGGCATAGCCGCACTGTTGCTAAATAGTGCATTACTGCCTCAATTCTCACCCGCCCTCTGATCGTGAACAGAGTATAAGAATAATACTTCATTTTAAGTCCATGTGATACAACTGTATCGATGGAAAGGCGACCATTTTTAAGTAATATCCACCAGAAAAAAAAGAAAAAAAAACTGCCGATGAAGGGGGCGAATCTCAATTTGTTTTATAAGTAGGAACTTCTTCCTCAATGTGCACAGGGATCAAAGGTGGCAGTAAAAATTACCAAGCGTAGGCAAGGAACATGTCAAGATCTTACTTTTTTCGCATGCAGGAGTTAATTACGAGCAAGCAGAATTTAATTAAATGTCGTAAACAACGGCGAGTCTCGTCGACCGATGAGTATACCTTTTCATGCCGGATCTTTTCGTATAGCATTTGCAAAATTTTCCATGCTGGTCCGTTCTTGCCAATAGAAACCACCCTCATTCTTCTGTTTCGTGAAGACGTAATAAAAGCCCCGAATTGGTTCTGCTTGCGCTTGCAAGCTCAGTAATAAATGAAGGCGGGAAGACAAGTGTTTATAACCCTCAAGTTCAACGCTGCAATAAAATGTTTGATTTTATCACCAAATCTTGTCTGAAGAAGTAATAGAGTACATTCGTATGGTGCATTCAAAGCGTGGATAGCTAGCTATACCTTTTCTTTAAACATTTTAGCATGGATTATTATGGAATGCATCTACTATCTAGTGGAAAGGTATTTCAACGATTCAACGTGTCGAGAGGAGGGAGGGGTCCAGGATGTCGGGCCTCTGGCCATGGGCGCCCGCAGAAAAATTTCCAAGAGGGGCAAAATGTTGAACCCCGATGGAAGGTGTAGCCGCCCCCCCCCCCCCCCCCCCACGCCGAGGAAAAAGGGAAAACTTTTTTTTTTTTTCATCCAAATAGTGTACAATTATTGTGCCATTGTAGGTGTATCCAAGTAACAATAATAATTTTGACGTGTTTGATACTATGACGAAAGGGACAACAGATGATAATAATAGTAAGAAAACTCTACAACTCTACTATTCCTTGCAAAAAGTGAGTTAAAATTACAAAATAAACTAATAATAAAGTTCGTCAACTATTAGTCCTTTGATTCACATTTCGTTTTCTTTTGGTCATTTCATTTTTCTTTTTGAAATTATAATGTCTCTTTTGAATTTCAGGGGGGGGGCAAGTGCCCCCCCCGCGCCCCCTGCTGCGGGCGCCCATGCCTCTGGCATCCAAATCCTCCCAAAAAGACGGTGGTTTTTCGCGTTTTTACGAAAATGTTGACAAATTTGGACATCAACTCCCTCTTGATTAATGTCTCAGCATGCACTGAAAAAAAAGAAAAAAGATTACCAGAAGCATGACGAAGTATCTGTAAACCGATGTCAAGGATGGTATACAATTACTAGAATTCTAGTGTTTGTACCAAATTCTTGAAAATGTTGAGGAAATTCTAATTCTATGATCATATAATGGTACTAACACAAGAATTTTTTTTGTCAAAGTACTAGCCTTTTTGAGGTTCACTTATCGTTATGCTTCTGACTATACTGAAAGAGTTAAGGAATTATTTTTTTTCAGTGTGATGAGTCCCCCCCCCACCCCCCTCCCGAAAATTCCAGGGTATGCCACTGAATTCTAGCGTTATTTTACTTGAAATATGAATAGCATGAATACTGACTAAACCCTATTGAGTTGATCGGACGATTATCGGTAAGACTCTAACAAAGTGGCAGTTGCAAGGGTCTGAATTTTTTCATATCTTTTGCATCTGAGGCTCTTCACTCATGCATGTCAATTCATGACTCTGAAACATAGGCAAAAAGGTGATGTCACCAAAACCCCCCTTGTGACCCCTCTATCGATTCAGCTTGGCGAATGGAGTCGATCGCCCTCAAGGGTTTTCATATCTTTTGCATTGGAGGCTCTTTCACTCATGCATGTCAATTCATGACGCTCAAACATATAGGCAAAAAGGTGATGTCACCAAAACCCCCCTTGTGACCCCTCTATCGATTCAGCTTGGCGAAAAGAGTCGATCGCCCTCAAGGGTTTTCAATGCTGAGAACAAAGATGCCTTTTGTTTTCTAATTAATCCTATATTGTTCCGGAGCGGAGGTGAGATTTTGGCCAAAAATACGTTGTTTTAAATGGAAATTACGCGTACTGACGTCATTAAGCACTCGATTTTTTACAACTCTACACGTGTGTATCTCCGAAACCGCGACACTTAAAAAGGTCCAAAGGCACCGTTTGCTCTCAACTCATCAAGTACTATAATCTTCTTTATACAGGGTGTTGAAAAACTGTTCCCGAATATTTCAGGGGCGGATTCTACAGATCAAAATAAGACCTTTTTCTCCTATAAACATGTGTCCGAAAATGCTCCCCTTTTGAGCTACAGCCCCCCAAAGTTTTAAAAAATTTACGGTTTTTTTGGAATAGCGACCACTATTATGAACCAAATGTCTTAAAACTCGCTGTTCTGAGGTAATTTTACGCGTAGAATCCATTAATGACCTCGAAAAATTCAGAAATTGAGTCTAACTGTACTTTTCACGCAATCTTGTACCTTTAACGGCACGAATTTTATGTTACGGATTAAAATTTTGAAGAATAATTACCGAAATCAGATGCGGAAAACCTTTAGAAAGATTTTTGGTCCTCCTTGTTTCTTTCGATACGACGCGTTTTAAGCGAGATAATCGCTGCACAGTGTGGAAAAGTCAGCGCTTTTACCATAGCAGCCGGCCCGTAGAAGCAGCGGAGAGGCGGGTTGCATACTCACTGCCGTTTTTCATGGTAAAAGCGCTGACTTTTCCACACTGTGCAGCGATTATCTCGCTTAAAACGCGTCGTATCGAAAGAAACAATGGGGACCAGAAATCTTTCTAAGGGTTTTCCGCATCTGATTTCGGTAATTATTCTTCAAAATTTTAATCCGTAACATAAAATTCATGCCGTTAAAGGTACAAGATTGCGTGAAAAGTACAGTTAGACTCAATTTCTGAATTTTTCGAGGTCATTAATGGATTCTACGCGTGAAATTACCTCACGACACCAAGTTTTAAGACATTTGGTTCATAATAGTGGTCGCTATTCCAAAAAAACCGTAAATTTTTTAAAACTTTGGGGGGCTGTAGCTCAAAAGGGGGGCATTTTCGGACACATGTTTATAGGGAAAAAAGGTCTTATTTTGATCTGTAGAATCCGCCCCTGAAATATTCGGGAACAGTTTTTCAACACCCCGTATATTAAAAAAAAAAAAAAAAAAAAAAAAAAAAAAAAAAAAAAAAACCTAAAAACTAAATATTAGACCCTTGCAACTTCCCCATTCTCGGAGAACAATTCTTGTTTGTGAATTTGAAACTCTTGCATGGTTCCAGATCTTTGTCATAGAGGATTCCGGCTATTTTCATGATTTCACCCTCCCTGCCTCCTCTTTTGTTATACTCGTAACCAGTGGCGTCGCGTGCCATCTGGCAACAATGCAACTGCTCCATTTAAACTCATTAAATATATCGACTTTTCCTTGTGCACTGTGCACCCCCTGAATTCGATCTTTTGCATGAGTTTAAATGGATAGAATACATTGTTGCCACATTGCACGCGACGCCACTGCTCGTAACCATTGTAAAATAACATCAGTTCGAAATAATAAATGTAAGTGTCTTGTTTTACGCAGTACGCTGATTGTCTCTTTCTTCGTTTTTTGTTCACAGATATATCTGATATCCCAGATACAATTAGATACCTCCAAGCTCTGCAAGTTGCAGATTTTAGCAGTAATCCTATTCAAAAGTGAGTATAATATTTTTCTGTCACAACATAGAGTTACAAAGCCCTGTATATTTTATACTTGTACTAATACTAATCCGTTTATCACTAACCCTTTATTCACTAATCCCGTACGTATTCTTTCACTTTAATCCATTTCACCTGTTGATTGTGATTTTCACGCGATTTTACGTAGGAAATAGGAATCAACCCTTCATCACTGAAAAAAAACTAAGTTTAAGAAGAACCGAAGCTTCCTTTTATAAAATATAGCTTCGTAGAGCAAAAACTGTAGCTCTACCAGAGTAAATTGTTGAGGTTGAACCAAAGCACTCATTTGGTAGAGCAAAAGCAATTAAGAAAAATTGCTGTTACTCTACCTAGGCAGTGCTCTGGTACAACCGCAACTTGCTCCGGAAGAGCTAGCACTGTTACTCAGCGAAGCTATTTTAAAAGGTTGCTTCAGCTCTATTTATAGAATCTGTTTTTTCAGTGATAACAATTTAGCAAAAATTTGCAACAGACCTATTGCTTTTGTCAGCTTATTGTGTTTTACGCTGGTTTTTCCACTCCATTCGTTAGTTGTAAAATTTTGCAACAGCCTTATTACCATCTTGCTCATGGTTAAAGATCAACCAAAAAATCTAGGTTAGAAATCAGAGCGAACGTGAGCATGAGGGTAGATCTAATTCGCATAAGTAGTGAATGTAGGGTGTACCAAGAGTTAAGGATAGAAAACACTATCGAAGGACGAAGAGAATGTATGAGCCTCTTCGATAGATTGTCACAATTTGATTACTTACTCCAGAGGTGTGCACATTATGCCTATCTCTTCCCCCTTTTTTTGCACCATTTTTCACTCGAAAAACTATACACCGGGAGAAATCATGGCTTTTATGTAATCGGAGTAAGAGTGAACGTTTTAACCGTCTTCTTTTCTCTACCGAAAAAAGGGAAACAAATTCAGTGTCGCAACTCCGAGTATCACCGCAAGTGTTTGCTGTACGTGAGACGTGAGTACACGTCCGAAAACATAAAATCACGAAAGAGAAGAAGAAATAAGGGGGAGGTGAGTGAGTGAGTGATGGAAAATCTCTCGAAGCGCCTTGTTCGTATGTATAGTATACCCTATACCTTTGTCTTATTATTTAGTGTACAGTGTTCTTGCGAGTTACGGTAGCTGCAACTGATTATTACAGCGCGAAACGCGCCGTGATTTTTAACGAGTCTCCATAGCTTTCACGGCCTAGGCGCGACGTGATAGGGCGGGGGTGGGGAGGGGGGGGGAGGGGGGGTCGTACCATGGTGAGAGAGCATGTCTCATTCGTACAGGGCACATTCCAACTAATTGTGCGCCGCACCATATTATACCTTGCTATGTGACCAGTTTATTTTATCCTGCTATCATTACTCTTTTTCTTTCTCTCCTCCTGATGCTTTGCCCCACCATTTCCCCCTCTCCACCCTCTCCCCCTCCCCACCCTCTCCTCTTTCTAGTCCTCCTCTTACTTTTACCTATTAATCCCCCCGCACAACCACTCTGTCATTAATTAAATTAATTTTTCACTTTCCATGGCGGGGTTTGACAAATTTTTCCGGCGTTATTTCCTCACAGTCTTACTTCAGGTCACTGAACTGCTTATCTCTGTCTCCCCCCCCGGGGGGGGGGGGTCAACAAATTCTGGGAGCAGTGGTGCATCGATACCCATTTTTCGGGTTCGATTCGGGCTGTACGGATCTCTCGTCGTATCAGCATCAGAAGAAGTGAAAATCGCCGCAGGTCAGTAGCGCACCTATAGAGTTTCTTTATCTCTCTCTTTTCTCCGTTAAGAAACGTATGTTAGACTAGGATGGACAAAGGGATGAAACCCCCTCTTTCTGTCCTTTTCCTACTTATACATTCAAATGGGAAATGAGAGAGATGGGAGAGATCCTGGTTGTGCCAGTACCGCAGGTAGCTAGATCAAACCCGTAGACCAGCAGAGCTGCCGTTTTGCGTAGAATTAATGAGATTTTTTCAATTCACCGATGACTCCACCGGTTGAGAAAAGATTACACAGTTCTGTTCAGTGTATGCCTGTACTGCACGAAAATACTCACACCTGTAATCTTTTCTCAGCCGGATGAGTCGTCGATGACTTTAAAAAACTTGCGGATATTTTAATAATTTAACAGCAATTGCGCACCGATTGAGAAAAGATTACAGATCAGAGTATTCTCGTGCAGTACAGGCATACACTGAACTGAACTGTGTAATCTTTTCTCAACCGGTGGAATCATCGGTGAATTGAAAAATACCGTTGATTGTACGCAAAACGGCAGCTCTGCAGAGCAGGGGTGTGGGGGTGTCGCATCGCATCGCGTGCAATTTGGCAACATCACATTGTGTACACTCAAACCCGTTAAAAGGGTTGAGCTAGTCGGGGGTGAACAGAGCTTTCCTTTGAATCGGTATTATTAAACTTTACGTGGGTTTAAATGGACGGAACATGCAGCGGTGCCATATCGCACGCAACGCCGCGCCATTTGCCGTCTCGGCGTTCAAGTCTCTGACGCCGCCGACGCGACGCGATGTGCGACACCCACCATTTCGATCTAAGTTTCAAAGTTCGAATAACAACGGGACGTCTCTTGAGGAGAATTTACTTGCATCGATGAAAAATCAAACTGGCTTCGTTCGGTCATAGTAAAGCTGCGTAGAACTTTAAGTTAAGGTATCCCCAGTTTGGACTTCTGATGATCTGTGTGCACCACGCACTCTATTAAAGTATAATTTGTATACTCGAAGCGGATCTATGTCATCAAAGGTATTTCATAGGTTAACGAAGCAATCTGGAAGCAGCGCATTTTTCCTATTTGAATGCATGATAAATAATCGATTTTTGAAGGACTACAGCTCCGTGACTAATCGAGTGTTGCTCATGCATTAAAATGGGAAGAATACGCTGTTGCCAGATTGCTGGATCCGCCAATGAAATCTTTTAAAATCTTGTGTATTTTTCGGTAGCGGGGCCTGCAATTTGACCCTTGAAGATTATCGGACTATTGCGGGTGTCCGCTGAATATTCAAAATCCTCGAAATCAACTTTTCGCATGGGTTTAAAATGGGCAGAATGCACTGTTGGGAGGGAGGAAGGAAGACAAATTCCTGGATCCGCCTCTGCTTGCGTCAGTGGCGGCTAGTGCAATCCGGCAGCAATGTTTTTCCTCCATTTGGTTTTATGTAAAACAATCGATTCGATAGTGAAGCCGCGAAAAATTGTTGCAAAATCGCATGAGTCGTTTGCTTATTGCATACCACTGGTATTTGGTATCTTTCAGATCTGGCACCGTGCAATTTGGCAACATTGTATTGTGTCATATTTAAACCCATGTAAAATGTCAAATGCGAAGGTGTTCACCGAATACCCACTAGTTCGATCTTTTTCATGGTTTTAAATTGACAAACTGCAACGCTGCCAAATTGCTCGCTTTACCTCTGGTATATCTTTGTCCTCGCCAGTGCTTCGAACCTCACCACTGCTGACCGATGTTTTGATTTCATATCTTTCCATCAGGCGTTACAGATCGGTGCCACTGCTCAAGAGAACACCCCCTCCCCCCTTTCTGCTAATAGTATTTTTAATTACCTCTCAACGGTACACTGAGCTTCATGACTCTCTGATTTTGTCTCGTTGTCTGTTGAGAATGTTGAGTCGCTGCCGTGAAGAGCTCTCGAGCATCTTCTTTTGAAATGTTGCCAGATCTTCTACACTTTACAGGGCGTTCTAAAAAAAAAAAAAAATCAATTCCAGGGGGTTTTCAAGCAAAGGCTACAAATGTCGAAAAACGGCCGGAAACTTTTTCGATGTTATTGAGGGGGACACATTTTCTGGGGTTTATTTTATTCCTAGCCCCATGATTCCCTCCCCCGTTCTAGAGGGGCACGAAAAAGGGGATACACCACCGAAAATTAAACATATCTTATTGCAGTTCCATTCCTTTTTTTTTTTTGCTGCTTAAAGTGACTAATATTAAGTAATTTTTTCTGAGCAAACCGACTGTCAAAATATTCGGTGTCGATCCAATTTCTAAAATGCACTACTCCTCTAAACGGCCCGAATGCAAAGAACTTTGGGTTCAAAAAGTTCTACCAAAAAGAAATTTTGGGGGGCAAAGATGTTGGTCCTCAAAAATAGTCCAAACATAACTTTTAGGCCCTCAATTTTTTTTTCTTTTTCTTTTTTCTTTTTTTTCTTTCTTTTGAAATTTTTACAGGGAACGACCAAACTATCAAATAATGAACAGGACATCGTCAATTCTGTTACACTCATCGTTTTCAAGCCCTCAAAACTATCAATATCGTCAAGTAAACAAAGAAAATCGCCGATTTACCAATCGAAAGTTTGACCGTTAACAGGTGCATTCATTTGCAATCTAACGTAGATTTTAAATCTTTCTAGTTTCGAGGGTTCTTAAGCTATAAGTGTAACTTTTTTCACGATTTACAGTTCAATATTTGATAGTCTGATCGCACCCTGTAAAAATCGGTGATTAGAAAATTTCTAGTAAATCTCTAAGAACAATTTTTTGACCAAGTTTTGAGAATCGACTTGTTGATTTACTGAAAGTACTTGTTACGTAGAACAGCTTAGAGGGAAGCAACGACTTTTTGAAACTGGGTCGATATCGACCTTTGACCTTAGATGTTTCGGTGCGAGCTAGTGGCGGCGCGTGCAATGTGGCAACGTTACATCCAGTCCATTTAAAGTCATGTGAAAGGTCGAAATATTGGGGGGTGCACAGTGCACTCCCTCGAATCGATATTTTAGATGGGTTTAAATGGACGAAATGCATTGTTGCTAGATTGCACGCGCCGCCACTGGTGCGAACGCAATGAAATATATGATCTTTCTATTTGCGCTGAAAAAATGCCTTTTCGTGAGGCCTTTAGGATGCAATATTAAAAATGCTCCTCGGGGGGGGAGGGGGGGCTCTGGGAACAAATTGACGCCTAGAAAATGTGACTCTTTGCATAGTAATTATTAACAGGTGGCTGGCCGTTCTTTCTGAAACTGCAGTCGTAAAATTCGCAATGGATTTTTTTTTTTTTTTTTTTTTGTAACACCTCGTATAACGTATCCCATTTAAATCAATAGAGAATATACCGGTGTTGAATCTGTAATCTGGCAACTCTGCAGCTCTATTGTGGATCACACGCGCGCCCGCGCCGCCGTTCCACGATCCCACCGCCGCACATTAGGCCAATTTGTCAGATTCATTTAGGACGGTCTCTGTTAAAGGATGGTCCCTTGACTTAAAGGTGTACTCTCCTTTAGAAATGGGGCAACTATAAACTTTTGCCTTGATAGAGTGTTTGCAGTTCTGTAAAAATCTGCAAGAAAGCTATAGTGATATATAGGTCGTTTCACAATTTTAGGCGCCCGCGCCCGCTCGCCCCTGAAGCGTCCTTTTCAATCGGATTTGACTTTTTTATTCCAAATCCAAGAAATCCAGTCAAATCCAAGATGGCGGAGTGGAAGCGAAAGCGCAACTCGAGGACGGTTTAGCAGAGAATGGATTGCAAATGGCCGACTTGGAAAGTGCTCTTGAGCACATTCCACATTCCACCTTCCAGTTCCAATATTATTGCGTCATATCCGGAAACGGGCCAAGTGGATTTGGACCACTCGAGGACGAATATTCCAAATCCGCCGTGGAAAGTGGAATTGTTCCGAGTCAAATCCGATTGAAAAGGACGCTTCTGGACTGACTATCTTTGGAATTCTCCAACGCTATTTCTCATACTACATAATCAAAAAAACGAATGAAAATGAATTTGAGCTTTGGCCTTTTTTTGAGGAATGCTTCAACATCAAAGTGTCAAAGTCGGCGTTTTTAAGGAATGAAAATTATAATTCGCCAAAGATTATCGTCCTAGGTTAACCCACACTTCTGCCATATATTTAGGAATCCTTTCTTAAAACTGTTTTTTTTTTTTTTTTTTTTTTAACATCCTGCATAGTTCTGCAAAAAAGATTGTATGTATCACTAGATATGTACAGAAGTGCTAAAAATTCCGAACTCATCATTTGAATTATTTCCTTTGTTTGTTTCAGTCTACCAGATGGATTTGTAGAGCTTGGAAATTTAACAATTTTAGGTCTCAATGATATGTCCTTGATAGATTTACCTCTCGAGTTTGGCAAGTATGTCATCAGAGTTTTTTGTCTTTGTTTTTTACTTGAACTTTTCTTTTCTTTTCTTTTCTTTCACTCCGTATGGAGTAGAGGAAGTATTGCGATTGTTAGAAATCGTATAGCGGAGTTTTATCCATTTCTATGCATTTTATGACTCTTAAAACCAAGAATAAATATTGCAAGAAAAAAAAAAGAAAAAAAAATTGAGAAAAAAAGGTTAGCACTTTTGTAGAACTTTAAAAGAAAAAAATGTGAAGAAAGATTCTCTGGATATCGAAAAAATGTTTTTTTCTGAAAGATATTGCAATGTGCATCGTACAATGTACACCCCTGTGAATAACGTATTTTTTCTTTCTTACTAATCATTCCTTCCTTAAAATAAGTTGTAGGAAATTTTTGCTTAGGAAGGCTGCTTTGTCAAATGCTCTTCTTACATTAATGCTTTCTTTGTCTCTCTGTTATCCAGCCTAGAAAATCTCCAGTCTCTAGAACTGCGAGAGAATATGCTAAAATCATTACCTGAATCCATATCACAATTAAGTAAATTAGAAAGACTTGACTTAGGAGGTAACAACATCGATGAATTAGTAAGTTGAATTTTACTTTAATCCTCATTATTTTCTCTTTTTCCTCTCACTCATCCTTCACCTTTCATGCAGTGGCGTAGCGTGCAATTCAGCAACGTTGTAAAGTGTCCATTTAAAATCATTTAAATCGTCGAATGCGAAGGTGTTCACCGAACACCCAATAGTTCAATCTTTTTCATGGGTTTAAATGGACGAACTGCAACGTTGCCAAATTGCACGCTACGCCACTGCTTTCATGGCAGTGATTTTTCTTCATTCTTCCTAAAATGTTTAACCTATAGTTTAAATTTGTATATCTATATCTATATGGAGTGGAAAGGGTTAGTATCCATTTTGAGAGAGTAAATTTCCAACTGGAAATGTTTCCAGGAATAAATTACGTGCGATTTACAATCACGGGACCAGTCTGGTCTATCCTCACTGTGATACCCCATATTAACTTGGAGATCATACATTTTTGGAGGACAGTCAATCTGGCGCATTGATTTTTTCAACAACCTCCTCCTCCTCCTCCTCCTCCTCCTCCTCCTCCTCCCCCCCCCGATTTTGATATTAGGCAATGAGTGTACAAATGATTTACAGGGAGAGGGAGAGAGAGAGAGAGAGAGAGAGAGAGAGAGAGAGAGAGAGAGAGAGAGAGAGAGAGAGAGAGAGAGAAGAGAGAAGAGAGAAAGAAAAATAATGGTTGTAATAATTAGCAACGTACCATTCTGGCATGCATATTGATGTATGCTAATTGTTCCTTTTGTATGGATGCCTTTGTCTTCTTTCATTTGTACATAACTTCCTTGTAATGTATCAGTATTTTCTCTTCCCCCCTCTCTCTCTCTCTTTTTTCTCTCTATAACTTGCTGCCTCTCCCTCTCTCTCTTTTTCTCTCTAACCTGCCCCCTCCCCCCCTCCCCCTCCCCCTCCCCCTCCCCCTCTCGATCTCTGATCCTCTCTTGGTCCATTGCTTTCAATTGTGTAAATCTTCGATTGTTTTTTAAGTAATAACAAAAATTTGATGTCGGTTGTTTGTACCTCAGTTTCTTTCCTCATTTCCATCTGTCTATCTATTTACCTACATTTTAGCAAAAAAAAAAAAAAATTGAAGTGTTGGTTCAGTTTAATATCATTCAAATTAGTGGATTCAATTAAAATCAGTCAATGATCAGTCATAAAACTCTGATAAATATTTAACAGTTTTCATTTTTTGTCTTTAAATCTATCAAAGTTTTGTTTTTCATTTATTTTTATTAAATGATAGTTTTAGTGTTGCCAATGCAGTGTTTGTCAGTCTCCTTTCATTTTCACTCTTTTAATTCCTCTCGGAAGGAGTCAAATTGATCTATTAGCTTTGTTTGCATCACCTTCCAACAATTCGGCGAAGCATGCAATGTAATAATGTTGCATTTTGTCTATTCAATTCCTTGCAAAAAAAAAATGAAAATGAAATGAAATGAAAATGAAATCAATGGTTGAATGAATGAATGAATAAATAAATTGATTTTTTTGAAATTAAGGTTTTTTACTCAGCTCAAATGAATTTTCAGGCGTTAAGCTCACACCCTGTAGTCACATCTTGTAGTTCTTTTCCATGGGTTTATATTGATGATTTGCAATGTTGCCAGTTTTATGTTGAAAAAATAACCCTCTCCAACATTTGTCTTTTCAATCAGTCTGTGTTTTTTCCGAATTTCTTTTGTTCTAGCCTCACTTAATTGGTAAATTATCAGCATTACAAGAATTGTGGTTAGACCATAATGAATTACAACATTTACCTTCGGTAAGTATATTTGTATTTTTTTATACCTCTCTCTTTCTCTTTTTTCCAAGCACTCAAGAGCACCGAGACTCTCTGCTCTGCTGATTTTATGAGCGAACAAAAAGGAAAGTAATAAAAGTAATAAAAGGAAAGTAATAAAGGGGAAAATGATAACCTCTTTTAAGCACAATTTTTTGTATCTGTGCCGAGTTCAAAAGTGAAGTCAAAAATTAAAATTTCTAAAATAATTAAAAATTCAACTCCATCTCAGTTCAAAGAGAAGAAGAAGAAAAAAAAAACAAGGGTCAGACTACTAGAAAAGCTTTACTTTTAAAAATGAAATCAATGGTTGAATGAATAAATGAATAAATAAATTGATTTTTTTGAAATTGAGGTTTTTTACTCAGCTCAAATGACTGAAATCTACAGTCAACTACACTGTAAGAAGATCAGAAAGTATTAATCTATTAATTGAAAGGTCTCTTTTGGAAGTCTTTGGAATACTTTGTGTGCTTTGGTCACTCATGATGCTTTGGTCGATGCTGCGTGACAAGAACAGAGACGAATAGAGATCCAGCACAACGCTTGCGACAGGTGTACACTTTTCTAGCTCAATTTTGGTCGGAACTCATCGAAACAACAACCAACTATTGCCTACTGTTGACTGATGAGCGCGTGGTTTGCATTCGTCAAGCAAAATTCAGTTTCCGGAACCATTTGCAGCCTTTCGTTGAGTTCACCACTCAACAGTAAGCTATATGTTTATTGTTGCAGCTGGTGACTCCCGAACAGAAATGAGTGCACTAAACTTGCCTCACTTTTCTAACACGGTATGCCGGGTCTCTATTTGTCTCTGGACTGGAAACTGACATCAGTGCCAGTTGCACAGCATCTTACAGTGGCGACTCGTGCACTGTGGCAACCATGCTTTTTTGCCATTTAAAACTATGCAAAAGTATCGATATATTGGGGGTGCAATTGCACCTCCTGAAGATCAATAGTTTTACATAGGTTTAAATAGAGAGAATCCATTGTTGCCATATTGCTCGAGTCGCCACTGGCATCCAGTGAAGCTTGTTGTCATGGAGGATAAAAATACAATCAGTATTAATTCAATTTACAAGCAAGTGAGGATACATCTTAGTTTTTTTTTCATTCATATCTTGTGCTGTGTCTTGTATTATTTCAATTTAAAGTTGCTTAATTTGATATTCTTTTGTGTTCATAGAAAATTGGTGAGCTTTCAAAGTTAGCATGTTTAGATGTCTCTGAAAATAGGTTAGAGGATATTCCTGAAGAAATTGGAGGATTAGTCAGTTTAACCGATCTTCATTTATCGCAGAATGTGATAGAAACTTTACCTGATGGTATTGGAAATTTGAATAAGTTAACCATTTTGAAGGTCGACCAGAATAGATTAACAACTTTAAATGAAAACATAGGAAGGTAAGTGCAGGAACAAATATTGTTTTTTTCTTCTTTTTTTCTGCTGCTACTACTACTACTACTACTACTTTTTCAGAATTTAATTCTAACAAAACTAATGGTGTTTGCCTCAAAAGACACGATAAAATTAGTCCGCAAAATAAGTTTTCAGCTGCACTCAAATCTGTTGATTTGAAATCGTGCCTGAACCAAACTTTTGAATCCCTCGCTCCTTTAAAAAGAAAAAAAATCAATTATAAATTGATTGCCAAAAAAATAAAAAATTATTTTTTGTTTTTCTCTATCTTCCTCTCCCCCCCCCCCCTCCATTTTAAAATGAAGAATCGACTGATCCTAAAGACATAAAATTCCATAAAGTCATTTAATGGACCAGTCTCCATTCAAAACGTAAAATTTTAATAAGCCTAAAAAGAGCACAAAAAGCCTCGTAACATCCACAATAAAGCTGTTGTAAACTTTTGCTACAGGCAGTAGCGTCATTTGGGGGGGGCAGGGGGAGGGAACTGCCCCCCTCAAGGGTCGGCCGAAAGTGAAAAAGTGATGACCCTTTTTTTTTCTCTCTCTCTTTCTTCTTGGAGAAGAAAAAAGTTTCGAACTAAAAATTTTGTGGTTATTAACGAGCATTGCTGGAATTTAGGGCCATAAAAATAGAGGATATGCAGGGGTATAGCGTGTCTGAAATAATATTGATGAGAGAAAAAAAAAAAAAAACCCCAAGCTGAACCTGAAATGACGCCCCTGGCTACAGGCTTGTTAATAGTTGATTTTGATGTATAACCCTGCAAAAATGACATTAAGAACTCTAAGGAATCACAAAATCCACTCCCTAACCCATGAAATGCTTTCAAACGCGAGATCGTAATGGCGGTGATAGCTGCATATTACATCGAAGATATGGAAGGCCCCAGCTGACATCTGATCGGCCAACGCAACCCACAACATAACAACAACTTCTTGCCTCCATTATCATAGTCATTTGTGGGTTGCGTTGGCCAATTGGCTGTCAGCTTGGGCCTCCCATCTGTTCAATGTAAAAGGCGGCTATCACCCCCATTAAGATCTCGCATCTTAATGCATTTTATGAGTACGAGAGTGAATTTTGTGTTTCTTTAGTGCAATTTTTGTCATTTTTGAAGGGTTGTACATCTGCAGCGACTATTAACAAGCCTGTTGCAAAAGTTTATAATGGCTTTATTATAGATATTATGAGGCTTTTTGTGCTTTTTTTTTAGGCTTTTTAAGCTTATTATTATGGTTGTTTTTGGTTTATTCACTTTAAGTTCAAATAAAGTTTGCAGTCCTTTTAAGTTTTTTTTTTTGTTTTTTCCATATTTTTCCCTCTTCTTCTTTGTCTCCTCCCCCCTAAGCCGTTTCCTATTTTGATTGTAAAACCAATATTCTTACCACCCATCTGATTTTTTTCTTTTGCAGGTGTGAAAATTTGCAGGAATTAATACTGACCGAAAATTTTTTAATAGAACTTCCGCCCACAATTGCAAATTTAGTCAAACTAACAAATTTAAATGTCGATAGGAATAGTCTTCATAGTCTTCCAGTTGAAATAGGTAAGATCTTTGCATTACTTCAATACTGGGTAGAGCATTTTTACATCTCATTTTATTTTAAAATTGGCACCAGAAAATGCAGATAAATTGCGTTGAGCTGAAATATTTGGAGAAAAAGGGACACTATTTTTGTCATTCGCATGTTTAAAATAATCATTTTATTTCACTACATCTTATTATTTGCTATTTCTTACTATCTTGATTGTCTGATGTCATCAGTTAAACCATCTTTAAATTAAAAAAATTAAAAAATTAAGAAAATTAAATTCTATTTAGTGATAAGTAAAGTCAATTCTAGTTCTTAAATTTGTGTAATTGTAATTGAATTTGTGATTGGACGTGTACTTTAGTCCCGGTCAGCTGGGGCTCCCTGTACAAATTATGTAAATTAAAATAAAATAAACATGTTTAATTTCTATTTTTAAACTTATTTGATTGATTTCATCATTTTTCATGTTCTTCCTCTCTTATATAGGCAAACTATCACAACTGGGAGTGCTATCTCTCCGTGATAATAAATTGAAATATTTGCCGTCCGAAGTTGGAAATTGTTCTGAACTTCACGTCTTAGATGTTGCTGGTAACAGGTAAGCATTCTCATCAACCGCTTTTTATTCATGTTATGAGCTCCCCTGGGGATGTCAGGAAATTATTGGTTTTCTAAGATGATTCTAAGCAAAAGTTAAGGATTTTTTTTGTAGCTGCCAGGTGACGCTATCTATCATCTTCCAAAATGTTGTCTTTTTTTTGTAATTTAAATGGGCAAACAGTCAATTTGTTGTCAATCTGACGTACAGGCGTAAGTCGAGTCCAACGTTTCATGATCATATTTTCATTTTTTAAATTTTTTGAAGGACAATACGTGTACAAATAATTGTGAATATTTTTTCCTTTGTTCTTCATGAGTCATAGAAGCACAGAAAAATCTTAATTGAAGTAATTGAATGATTGATCTTGGTTGAAAAAATGAAAATGAGTTTAGAAATTTTGAAACGTATGATGGTATGGTATCAGAGTTTTGATCGTTCCATAGTTTGGAAGTTTTCATTACAAGATAATTTTGACCAAACAATAGGTAAAACTTTCTCCTTTTTTTCAAAGCGAAAGGTTCGAGTTCTGTTTGAGTTTGGTAACTTTTTCTTGAATTTTGGTTCAAGTTCAGTTCCAATTCAAAATTTCAGGTTCTTAGAACCTGAAATGCTATGTGTCTTCTTCAGCAATCAGTCACCTTCTCTGTTGACCCTTCATTTAATGTCACAGCATTACTTACCTCAGTAAATTAATCCCATGTTTTCTATGTTTGCAGACTGCAATACCTGCCATACTCTCTAGCAAACTTAAATTTGAAAGCCATATGGCTTTCCGCAAATCAGGCTCAATCTTTATTAAGTTTTCAAACTGATTACGATGAAATAACCAAGGAGCAAGTCTTGACCTGCTTCCTCTTGCCGCAGGTTGAAGATAGGGGTGAAAAATGCAATGGTAAGAACTATTTATTTTATTTATTTGAGTACATATGTGAAGCCTGTTAGGCTGCGGTACAAGTCAACTACAAAATTTGGAGTAATAACATAATAAAATAATGAAAAATATATAATAAATAAGTAAAATTCATAACATAACAAAACCAGGGACTTGAACCACAGAGAATATGTTGGTCCGGTTTCGTTCCCGGTTCATGGTTTCGGTCTTTCGGAACCGGTTTGCGGCAACTTTACGTTCAGTTCCGACTGGTTCACAGAAGTGCAAACCAATTTGAACCGGAGTTATGGATCGGTTCAGCATCAGTGGTGCGCTTCATCAATGCACATACACATTTAACAGACCAAAAACTGAACTTTAAACGTAAAATCATCAAAATTGAGCATTAAAATTAGAAAAATAATTTGTTTTTAATTTGATCCTTTAATTTTAAATCTCCTATGTTTAATTGCCATCGAATAACCGTATGAGCTAGAATTTGGAGGCGGTAAAAAGCATAAACAAAAATCTGATTAATTGTAAATTTATCTATTATTATTTTAGACATTCTTAAGATGCATTTTGACTAAAATTGAAAATTGAAATTTTGTTGTGGATGCAACACTTCATTGTCAACTTAGTAATTTCTGACCACATTTTTACTATTTTCATATTCTTATTCTTCTTTTTTCTTAGGTATCATGAATGGTAGTTGTAATGACTCCTATGGTGCTGACAATATGGGTCAAGATGGGAGCGATGATGAGAATTGGACCCAAAAAGACACGAATAGAATGTCCGTTAAATTTTCCGATGATACTCAAACAGAAGATGCTAATAGAAATGTAAGTTCCTTATTTGTCGAATGCGTCAAGTACCTTTTTCAGAAAACTATTTGGTTCTTTGATTTTTGTTTATTCAAAACTGTTTACATAGTGTAAAAAGAAAGAAATGAGTCGTGATTTCAAATACATTGGTGTTCAAAACGTTGTTAAAAAGCCGTTAGGGTGCACTCAACCCAAAATAGAAAAAAAAAAAAGATAGAGAGAGTGAGAAAAAAAGAAGAAATGAGAGAGGGTAAAAGACAAACAGAGAAAGAGAGAAATAAAAAGAGGAAGGAAAAACACAGAAAAGGAAAATAGGAGAAAGAATAAGAGAGAAATAGAGAACAAGAACAATAATTCGATTTTTTTTTGTGAAAAAAAAAAAAAAAACAACGTGCAAATGGGAATAAGGCGAGGAAAATAATATGTGACTCGTAAAGTAAGCAGACGAAGTTGGTAGTAATCAGCCAGTATAAAGAAATCAGAGGTCAGCTAGGCCGATAGGGAAATGTTTGATGGTGTGAGTTATCGGAGTAAGGTTTGCAGAGAATACGCAAAATACTTTCTCCGGAGGTACTAGTGTGAGTGACCGTGTTTTTAAGTCCCATAAGATTTGCCGGGAATTGAAGATGTATGCAAAATATTGTTTTTCAAATGTAAAAAAAAAAAAAAAAAATCAACAACAATGGGCTCTGGTCTCAGTATCCCACCCTCTCTATGTGATTCTTTTATGCAAACTTATCATGAACGATTGATATGGCTTCCCAATGACGATTGAAATGATAATCAAATCGAAAATCATTTTTGTTTCCCTATACAGTTTGCCATCAAATCCAAACTAGATTTAATTACAAAAAGCCGTATTATTGTTTGTAAAAATACCCAAAAGTCTCTCTACTCCTTTTTTATTTCAGATTCAGATTTTCTCTTCGATTAAACATCATTTTATGGTTAATTCTCACTGGATTGTAAGTGCATCTTTGCGTCGTGTGATTTGCTTCTTTTAACCTGTTTGATTTTTGATCGTGTGATACTAACTGCTACTTTATCTTGTCAAGCATCAGTGACCTGCTCAAACTGTAGCAAAAGTTTCAAAAATGTCCAGTCTTGAGCGGATAATGATTTGTGCTTTTTATTGAAACTTGAGACAGATTGAATTCCTCCCAACTTTGAAGATCAAAGTCTAACAGTTTGTGAAAATCATGCAAAATGATAATTAGTTCTTATCAATTTATCATTAATTAGGTACTTAATCTAGTTTTTTTGTTTTCTCCTCATTAATTGTATACATACTTTCTAAAGTTTCGTTTCTGAACTACCTAATATCTTTGTCAGTTTTATTTAACTCTCAATTTCCCATTATTAATCAAAATAATCATCCTTAGTCAAGATAAATCATTACAGGTGTGCCATTTGCTTGAATTAAAGCAGTAATAATCAATTATCTTTGCTTTTGTTATCTTTCAACAGACCTCATTTGTACGACAAAATACGCCACATCCAAAGGAATTAAAAGCAAAAGCCCAGAAGTTATTTGGTAAAGCGAAAGTCAGTGATACTAGTAGAGAATTAACTCAAGACGAAATGGTAAGTTGCTCCAACCTCCTTTCGATACTTTCTGATGTCATTCCTTCAACGCTTCTTCTTATCATGTCATTTATTTATTCGTTTATTTATTCATTTTTTCTTTTTGCAAACTGTCAGAGATCAATAAATGGAGATCAAAGCTAGTAACTTAAATCAAATTAAAATGAAAGAAAAACTCACTTGTGCGAATAAAATTTTTAACGTTGGACGTGTTTCTCGTTTTGGATATTGCTGATGATGCCTGGCCGAGTCGGATGCGAAACGCATCCGACGTTGAAAGGACATGGCACAATCCTTATGGGAACTGGCTTACCGCTAAATGTTTTTTAAGTATTATAAATCGACAGATTATCACTTAAAAAGAAAAAGTTCTCACGGCACGAAAGTGATCCCATGTCCAGTTTTTTAGCTATTAAAGCTCAAAGACGGGAACTACTTCTCTCGTGCGTCGGCGCGCAATGATGAAGTAGTGCCGGCCGCCTCACAACTCGGCTCAGCGTAGAGTGTGGTCGGCCCATTTCGATCATTCATTCACCCGCTCGACTACCTGCCGAAGTATCTCTTTCTATTCCACTGCTCGTCTCTCTCTCCCTCTCCCTCACCCGCACCCCGCACGCTATTCTTACCCACCCGAGCACGTTTGGGTTCCAAGAGACGAGCAAAAACAATTCGTCCGTTTCCGTGTTTATACATTTCTCGGCTTTTCTTGCTTCTTCCGAATTCTTTCGGTCACATTAGTTTACTGTCATCTCTCTCGTAATGAGTAATCGCGCGTGGCGCCTCGGACGCTTTAAGATACCGAAGTTGTTGATACTCCAGCTTCAACCTCCCCACTCCCCTGAGGATACCGATTACGGAATGTAAACAGAAACACTTTTCCGATCGCATTGAGGGAGAGGGAGAGAGAGACGAGCAGTGGAATAGAAAGAGAGACTTCGGCAGGTAGTCGAGCGGGTGAATGAATGATCGAAATGGGCCGACCACACTCTACGCTGAGCCGAGTTGTGAGGCGGCCGGCACTACTTCATCATTGCGCGCCGACGCACGAGAGAAGTAGTTCCCGTCTTTGAGCTTTAATAGCTAAAAAACTGGACATGGGATCACTTTCGTGCCGTGAGAACTTTTTCTTTTTAAGTGATAATCTGTCGATTTATAATACTTAAAAAACATTTAGCGGTAAGCCAGTTCCCATAAGGATTGTGCCATGTCCTTTTTATTCGCGCAAGTGAGTCTTTCTTTCATTTCAATTTAATATCAGAGATTACTTGACCTCAGTTACTCATTACTTGATTCTCTGAAGGTGATTCCAGGGTTGATCCATTTAAACCATGGACTCCACGTCGCCCTGCTCAAAAAGTCAACAGTTTTGGCTGAAATTGATGAATTTACGCCAAAAATACTAATTTGAGGAATGTCGGCACCTACAATGAGCATACTTCAGGAAGATACCTTCAAAATTTTAAGCTGAAACACTCAAAAGTAAGGCTGGGATTTAGGAAATACAAAAATTCCCATAAGCCTCAATGAGTGCGAGTGAGGCAGATAAACGTAGTATCACTCGCACTCACTAACCTCGTGGCAAAATGAATTTGCTCAGTTACGGGTTTGATTCTCAACCAATTCTGCTCATTTCAGTCAATTTCTTGGATTTTGCTTTTTTTCTGTGTTTTCAATTTGAAATGCCGAAAACGTGACTTTTTCCTGTAGGGACCAGTGGCGCAGCCATCGGATTGAAATCTGAAAAAAGATTTGCCTGGAATCACCTTAATTGAATCTCTAGAAAGCTCAACGAAAAATCATTTGTCAATGGTAGTGCCTAAATAACCTAAATGGGGCAGTTGCAAAGGTCTGAAATGTCGTGTTTGTTATAAAGAAAATGATAGTACTTGATGAGCTGAGAACAATGGTGACTTATGTTTTTTCCTAAGTGTCCCGGTTTTGGAGTTACAAAAGTGTGAAGTTGTAAAAAATTGTGGGCGTAGTGACGTCACTATGCGGAATTCCCATTTTGGGCCAAAATCTCAACTCCGGAACAATGGGACTTAATTAGAAACCAAAGGCATCTTTCTTCTCAGCTCATTGAGTACTTTAATTTTCTTTATAAAAAACACAACAATTCAGACCCTTGCAACTGCCCCATTAACTGCACTTTGTTATTTTTGTGTAATTTAACATTAAATTCGATGTGCTTAAATTAACGCGCATTGTTTTTTTTGGGAAATGTGACTTAAAAGTCAATCTGCTATTTATTGCTGTAGCAATAAACTAAATTCACTGTCGAAGCTACCTTTTTAAATTTTTTATTGATCACGCTGCTTTCCTCATCAAAGGAGTGTACTCAAGCATGAAGTCATATGTTACCCGCAGAAGTTTTTCTTTGGGCTCCGCCTTTTCAGATTGTAATTAATATTCTTGTATTTTCTGATGACAGGAGGAAATGAAAAGTATTTTCAGGAATGAACGAAATTTATTCGATCCTGAGCCACGTTTTAATGAGAAAGAAACAAGTTCCTATGCTGAGCCGCCTATTGTCGGAAACAGCGAATCAGTCGTAAGTTTTTCTGGTTACATGATTTTTTTTCTTATTCTGCAGTTTCTTTTTTTAATCGGAGGCGACAGCTTTCAGAAGTTTCCCTCGTTAAATATTTCGGAGGCATGACTGTACTACTATCACAGGTCGTTTCAGAAGTGTAGGAGCACCGTGACATATAATCTTTAGAATTTTTCAATGTTATTTTTCATGCTATAAACCAGAAATTAATGCTAATGAATTTGAGTGTTGGATTATTGCTTTATCATTGGGAATCGCTTAGATCAAAGTCACAGCCAGGTTTTGTTTTGATTTGTAGGAATAAAAATTAAAAATTTCCTAAAGATTATTGGTGAGTGCCTACTTTTCTGAAACAAACTCTACTAGGGTTCATTTCACGAGAGCTGGTAGATAATAGATAGTCTTGTTTACTGCGTGGGCGAGTTTTTTTTTTGTTTTTTTTTGCAGAGACTTCTGCTACTATCTTATTTTGAGTCGCAATAGTATTGTAAGTCTTTGTGTTTTTAAGCACTAATTTTAATGCGCAAGCGTACCAACGGTGCAGGAAACCTGAGCTTCCATCTGCCATCTTTCGTGAAATGGCCCTTATTAAGTACAAATTTAATCATTTGTGTCTCTTCATGACCACATTTCTTCTGAAAAAAATATTTTTCCAAAACTTCAAGACTTCAACTAAATAGTTTTTCTTGGAAAATTATTTTAAGAATTAAAAATTCAACTCAAGCGATCGTAAAATTAAAAGGTACAAGGCTCTCAAATGTACACGTTAAGAAAGGAAAGCTGAATCTTGTTCTAGAATTTAGAGGAAACTTCTTATTTGTTCAAGCTGGCTGGTTTTATATTTTTCAGAAATCAAATTCCACTCAAATTTTGGCGCCGAGTGAGAACGGTGAATCTTGCAACGACACCTATCACAGTGAATTCGAAGATGAAAGTGAAAGAGATGTAAGTTTAGTTTTTCATCTAGCTTTATTTTGCATTTAAATTCCTAACTATTAATTTGTATCCCCCCCTCTCTCTCTCTCATTGGACTCTCAATTCCTGGAATATTTCAAGCTCTCAGTAACGAACAAAGTTGTAATATTAGTAAAAATAATCATTAAATAGCCCATTTGTGTTCATACAAAGTCAAATGGTTTTTTGTAGGAATTTGGCAACTACAATTGTGGCAATAGTTTAAATTGCCTTTTGGTGATGCATTTTGATCAATATGCACCATTGTATTTTGTTGCTATATTTTGAAGTGTACAAATATGTAGACGTACATTGTCTATAGCCTTTGAAATGGTTAGAGGTCGTTTTGTCTGCGTCAAAAACGTTCACTATTTTTTTGGTCTACTTAAAAATAGGTCTATAATATTATTTCGTCCACAACCATTTTGTTCAATTTGTCATTTTGTCCACTAGCATTTTATGTCTACCAATTCCTCATCCATTGGCTAATTATTAATTATGTCTACTTACTTACAAACAAGGTCTAATTGCAAAATGGGTCTACCTTATTCTTTTGCCCGCAAACAAATACATAACGTCTTTGCTTAAAATTTCATTAGTTATTTTTTCTACATTTCTTATGCCAAGAAGTAAATTAACTGATATTTGTCTCGTATTATTGGAACTATTCTTGTTGAAATGGGTCCTCACCAAAAAACAATTTTTTTAAATTCAATGCGTATGATTGGTCTACTTCTAAATTATTAGCAAAATTTTGTGGACCAATTTTTTAAAAGCTGTTTTTGTTAACTAGGCACACACATTGTGGACCTGTTTTCCTGGACTGAAAGCCTGTTGACTTTTTTGTCAAGTAGACGTCTGTAATTATTAGACTTTTTGTCTGTGGACCTAATAAATTAGACTTTTTGTCATTAAACGTAATTTAATAGACCTCCTGACTGTAGATCAATTTTTAGTAGACTAAACGACCTGAAACCTTTGAAACATCCCCCACTTTTGTTGATGAACAAGAGTATTTTGGTCATCACTTGTGTAAACTATTTAGTATATACTATCCCTGCATTTGTTTTTGATCTATTTTGAAGTGATAGTCTGCTTATTGTAAGAAAATAAAGATTTTCATTGAAATTTCACTAGTATCATCGCCTGCGTCTCTCTTTTTTTCTTCTTTACTTATCACTCTTCACTCACACTGTAGGTAATGTTGTGCCCTTCTTCAGCAATTTTCTTCTTCTGTCACCTTTTTTCAGCAATTTTTGAGTACATAACTCACTTTTTTACTCCTACCACAGTATTCTTTTTCACTCTATTAGTTACTTCTGAAGCACTTATTTTTGGAGTCTTTCTGTTGGTCTAAAAATCAACACTGTCAATCTGAAAAACACGAGTGACGTTCTTGTCAAGATTCTTTATGGCTCATTTTGAATATGGTTTGCTGCAGAGTTTCATAAATCTGAAATAGGTGGATTATCATGTATTTTCCCAGGCCTCAAAAACTAGACTTTTGCTTACTAAAACGGGCTAGGTCCGCTGCAAAAAATTGCCCCACATTCTGTTTTGGCTCATTTTAAGCAGAATTTAAAGAGGAATAAGATATTTTAATCCGATCAAAATTAAAAAATACCATTTTTTTTATTTCACTGTAAGTAATTTTGAGTGGCCTAAAGATCACAAAAATTACGATAATTAAGTCAAAAATCATTGAAATTAATTTTTACTTGATGACTTGAAAGTGCTTTACAATTTGCATCTTTTGGCAAAAACTGCGTTTCAATCGGATGATTTACGTGGAAGTTATGAATTTTTGAAAGGTGGGACTTTGCCCCCCTCTAACTCTCCCCTTATTATTTTAGAAAAACTACATGTATTTGAAAAAATACAATTTAAATCAAGTACTATCAAAAAACAAACTTTCAAGAAAATCTGTCGGGGGGGGGGGGGGGAAAAAACCTGATTTTGAATCATGCTCTTTTGCTCCGATCTTTGTATATGCACCCAATCTGGATAGCAAAATCTGCAGAGCAAGGGATCTAGAAAGATGCTGCCTAGCAAGAGCTAGGTTTTTCAGTGGTCCTCTTAAGGATATTGTCATCATTTTCCTACTGAAAAGAATCAATGTGGCAGTTGCCACAGAGTGATAGAAACTTGCTGTTTTTAATTGACAAAATGAAAGCTCTTTGTGAGCTGTCAATGAGTGTGTTTAGATTTTTTCTTAGTCCTGCATTTCCAGGATTACAGTCTGATACACTTGTTTAAAGGTAGAAAGACTTGTTCGAGTTTTGACAATACAACTCAAATGTCTTGTTTGAAGGAACAGACTTTGGCCCAAAATTGCATTGCCAAAACTGTGAAACCCAGGAAAAAGAAAGAATTCCTTACAAGCAGCTCGCCGAATACTTTTATTTTCTCCAAAGAAAACAGCAAATGTAGATCCATGCAACTGTCCCATCTTAAGCTGTTTGCCAGAAAAGTAGAGAACAGTCATTTTTAGATGTAGATTATAAGTGACGATAGCCGCTCAGCAGGTTGACTCTGCTCTTTTGGACGAAACAAGATGAGATAGCGGGAATCGATTATTCCCATTGGTTTAAATGGCGTCACTTGACAGATTTGAAGTCATTTGAGCTCATGCTCGACGAGCTCCAAGTCAAGAATTTGAAAAGAATGACTCGGAGCTCGCCGAGTATGAGCTCGAATGACTTCAAATCTGTCATGTGACGCCATTTAAACCAATAGCATTGATTGATTCTCGCTATCTTGACTCGTCTCGTTCATAAGAGCAGAATCAGCCTGCAGGCAACGTCAGAGAACGCAACCTGGAGGGCATTATTGAGTTCAAGAAACATTTTAAATAATAATATAATGTCTAATTCTAATTTTTAAAAGCTGCTTTTTCCTCTTTTCCGTTTTTGTTTTCTTTCTTCTTTCCTCTGTGCAACATTTGTGTTATTTTTCTCCGATTCCTTGTGGGAGGGGGGACTAATGCCCTAATGATGGGATTTTTAAGAATTTTGGAGAATTTTTTGTTTTTTATAAAAAATTCTTCCTGGAAAGTACTCGTAAATGATTGCAACTATGTATTCTTTGTTTTGTACTGTTCGAACTTTTGCTTGGTGATGGTTGTAGGATAAGCGTGTCGGATTTGAGTTCGATGCTAGCTCTTTATCTGCTGCGGAAGATGATAGACCAAATCGTTTACATCGAAGGGACACACCACATCATTTGAAGAATAAACGTGTGAATCCAACGGACTGTAAATTGGATAGGGATAAAATGGCTATCATTTTAAATAATGTTAGTATTCAAGACAGTTTAATACCCTTCTATCTTGTTTTAATTGCTTTTTCTGTCCTTTCATAGCTTGTTAACTTGAATCTGTTGCTTCAAAAGCTTTTGTAGAATGTATCAATCAATTCAGATGAGTAATGGGGCAGTTGCAAGGGTCTGAAGTGTTGTGTTTTTTATACAGAAAATTAAAGTTTTTGATGAGCTGAGAACAAAGTCTAATTAAGTCCCATTGTTCCGGAGCTGAGATTTTGGCCCAAAATACATTGTTTTAAATGGGAATTCTGCGTTGTGATGTCTTTACGCACACGGTTTTTTACAACTTTACTAAATGGAGCCTTTCTGGCACCTTACTCTTGATGTTGTTGATCTCTGCTTAGTGCTTAGAGTGCTTAATTTTTCATAATCATCTGGGAATAACTTATCCATACTTTCATGAGGTTTCCTTGTCTTTAAGCTTTTTGCTTGTCGCTTTGTACTTTGCTTCGTGTCAAAAACCCCCCCTTCCTTTTTTTTATTGATGTAGGTTTCTTTCTATTTTAGTTGCTCGATAATGATGAGTTTCCCTTTTTTTATGTTAGTGTATGGTGTTTCTCTGAAGACTCCTTGTTAGTACATTGTTGTTTACGAGTTCTGCACTTTTTTTTCACCAGTATGAAATAACAGAGGCAATGTCAAGAGACTGATGGAAAAAGTTCAATTTAAAAAAAAAAAGCTCAAAAGTTTTTGTCTCGAGTAGTTTTCTTCCTAGTCTATTTGTGACTCTTGGATGGATTGAAATTTGAAAATTTCATTGAAAATTTTACATGAATTCAAAAAGTACATATTATTTAAAGTGAAGACTTTAGCATCAGTGGAACTTTGTGTTGGCACACACAGGGTTAGCAACCCGACACAAATATCAACATGCACACAGAAAAAACCGATTGGCATCACTTTCGCCAACGTAGGTGTCTCCTCTAACTGGCAAATTTTAAGAGCAGTGCTGCCATTTCTAAGCATGTAATATCACCAGTAGTTGGAGGAAATACTCTGATCATCCGATTTCTTCATTTTTACAATTTTTGATGATATTAGTCCTAAAGCTGGTGACATTACCCTTGAAAGTTTGCATATTTTGGCAAAAAGTTGGAAACAGATCAGCTGATCTGAGTATTTTTCCCTAATTTTTGCGATATCACTTCAAAGTTAGCGGCACTGCCCTTAAAAGTTGCCAGTCGGAGGAAATTCTCTGATTCTCACCGCAAGGTCTTTTAAGCTTCATTTTAGCTAAAATTGGCCCTAATGCTAAATTTAGTCAGTGCCTACAGCTTGAAATACCTAGTTTTCAAAAATGTCCATCAACTCTCGACTTCAAAAAATAATTGTTACTCTCAATTATTTTTACTCATTCTAGTTGATCGCTTTAAAATGCAAGTCTCTAAATGGAATGGCTAGGGTGGCTAAACTAGTGCTGTTGTTACTACTACTATTACCTCACTATTGTTACCTTTTAACAGCAGTTCAGATAAATAACAAAATACTAGGCATTATTCTACAGGCTCGATCCTCATTTAATGGAAAATGGAAAGAAAATAACTCCAGTGGAACCTCGATTAACCAGACACATCCGGGTACTGAAATATGCGGATAATCTAATTCCAGGGATCGGATGACGGGAAAAATGCGTTTCTATTTAGCGAAATGTGCACTATTAGGGATGCTTTAACGAGAACATACATTTGTACATATTTACAATAGAACTTGCAAATTACCTTAATTATTTCCTTTTAAGGACGAGTCTGTCTTTCCTTTGGACAAACGTGTCGTTTTTTTTTCTCGGTGCTAAGTGTAAACTAAAATCTGGATCTAGATAAAGTAAGTATAACTGATCGAGGCGTATTTCCTGATCACGGTTCAGTTAAGTTTTCCTCGGTTTCTCTCGTTCAAATATTGAAAACCGTTTCCGGACCCAGTGTGGATAATCGAGTTTCCGGACAATGGAGGTTCTGCCGTACCCTCGACTTCAAAAGTGGTCCCATCTTCTGTCTTCTCAAGAAATAGGTCATTAAAAACTATTCATTGTATAAATTATAAATTTGTTATTGTAACTTTTCTTGTATGAACTTTTTACTTTGTACGGAAACTGAAATTTCTTGTTTTCTCATTCTTTTTATTTTTCTTTAACTTTATCAAGGTCTTAACCAAACAGCGTGAGGATAGTACAGACAATGCCAGTGATAGCACCAGAGGAAAATCGTATTATTCTACACCTCCTGGCTCTATAAGTGACCATAATCAGGGTAAGTTTTAGTCATTGTTAGCTCATGAAGAAGAAGTTGAAAGACCTAAGAGAGACTCAATTCTTTATTTTAAAATTAGATTATATGGAATGTTTTGTCTCAAGAATCTGTTTACCTTTTATGTCTCTGGACACACAAGTGGAGATCAGTTTACCGGTCATGCTCGCAGATGTGCTGATACCAATGTTGATCCTTTTCCCCCAGCTGCAGATCAGGTGTCGAGTAACGCTCAATTACCACATAGCACACAGCTGCTTTCTACCGACTGTACTTTGAATTATCAGATCTAATTTAATTCACATTTTCTGTCTGGAGAGCCAGCTGGTAGTGAATAAATTCCTATTTCATTAGTCTTTTCCTAACTTTACTACAAGCTGAAGGGTGTGAGGGACCACAAAATTTAAGTGGCGAGGTTTATTGTCAACTTCCAAGGTTCCTTGAGCGCAAAAGCAGGAAAGGAAATATAGCTTGTATGAAGAGTTATCAAAGAGGAAAAGTAATTTGATAGTAATTTTACATGAAGTCTCATCTTGGAATGGGGGAAAATGTCAGAGAAAAATCTATCAAAAGATTAAGTGTGATAAGAACCCATCAAAAAGGTTGGAAACCATGCAAACATCATATAATCATCAGAAATTCCTTTTTAATGACTAGCTATCTGTTGCAGTTTGTCATAAACCCTTCCAGCGGCTTATCCTGAACTATGTCATCTCTCTCTCTCTCTCTCTCTCTCTCTCTCTCTCTCTCTCCTCTCCTCTCTCTCTCTCTCTTCCTCTTCCTCTCTCTCTCTCTCTCTCCCTCTCTTCTCTCTCTCTCTCTCTCTCTCTCTCTCTCTCTCTCTCTCTCTCTCTCTCTTTTTCTCTCGCTTTCTCCCTCTCCCTTCTTCCATTTAAATATGTGTGTTAGAAAAGGACGGAGACAGAGGCAAAAACCACATTATGGCTTCTCCCTCTATCCTTTCCCCCATGTGTTCAAATGAGGCCATTTCTGGAAAAAGGGCCCCTAAAATAAGGGGTGTGCTCTCTCACTCTCTCTCTCTCTCTCTGCTTTCTTTCATTTAAATATGTGTGTTAGAAAAGGACGGAGACAGAGGCAAAAACCACATTATGGCTTCTCCCTCTATCCTTCCCCCCATGTGTTCAAATGAGGCCATTTCTGGAAAAAGGGCCCGTATAATTACGGGTGCGCTCTTTTTAAAAAAATAGCATTGTGATTGTATAGTGACTTTTAATCTGCAGAGCGCTGTTTTAGTTTTAAATGAGCCCTTTTTCCGAAATTGGCCTTAAATGATGAGAGAAGGGTCGGATGCCTGAGGGTATGGGGGACATCTTTCAGAAAGGAGGGGGTCGGGGGTCCTCCCCCTCATTTTTTTTTTTTTTTTTTTTTTTAAAGACTTTCAAAACTCAGTTTTAAACTGTTTTTTCAGCAAAGTTGTTATTTAGGTATCCTTCTGTCTTCTCTTCTTTTTCCTTTTATCTCTGTTTTTTCCCTCCCTCCTTTTGTGAATTGAGGCCCTTTCAGGTCTGAGGCTCTAAGCAGTTGCGTATTTTGTGTTATGATAAATCCATCCCTGGTTATATCCCTGGATCTACCTTCCATCCCTTCACTGCCTACCAACACTTTTCATTGTATTAAAGACAAAGATATATTTTTGCTTTACTTCTGAACAGGTTGGTAACCTTGTTTTTTTCTTTATCATCCATTTCGTCACAGTTTCTATTTTTATAATCAGTTTTATTGGTTTCCTATTTTTTTTTCTTCGAGAGGAGACAGGTATTCTTGGAGTGTCATTAAACAAAAATGTGTGCTTATCTGGTAGTGATTAGCAAGGTCACAACTTTGTTTACATTAGGTGATAAATTCCTCATACTGTGTACAGCTGGAGAGAAGTATTAGGAGTTGTTGAAACTCGAGTCTCTCAGTTATAACTCTGAGCTTGCTGAAACTCCAGACGTGCACTATCAGTGAATATCATGAGGGGGTCGATTTCATATTATTTATTTCCCCCTCCCCCCATCCTTTTTAATTTTTTTTATGAAATAAAAAGAAAAGGAAAGGAGCAGTGTTCATTTCCCAAGTCAAAATCCTTTTCCTTATCAATGATTGCACTTGTATTCCCTGTTTAATGGATTATGTGTAATCTTATCTTCTCTCTCTCTCTCTCTCTCTCTCCCTCCCTCCTTCTCTCTCTCTCTCTCTCTGTTTCTGTGTTCAAATTAGAAACTCACAAGCAACCTAATCTCTCCCCCCTTCTCTTTTTCTCTCTTCTCCTCTCCTCTCCTCTCCTCTCCTCTCTCCTTCTCTCTCTCTCTCTCTCTCTCTCTCTCTCTCTCTCTCTCTCTCTCTCTCCCTCTCTTCCCCTGTTCAAATTAGTTACTCATAAGCAAGACAAAGTTGTTGACTCATGATAGTGTCTAATCTCATGGCAGTTTTTTTATTATAGTTTCTAGTTTGTTTGTTTTCTATTCTTGATTTCATCAGTGCTGCTCAGATGTGTTATTAATTCTGTTCTGAGATATTTTTCTCCTTTGGTTTCTTTTCACTGTGGTCCCTCTGAAACTGTTGTTTAGTTTTTTTTCTCAATGGAAAATGATTCGTTTGTTTGTGTTTTTTATTCTGTAAATCCGTCCGATCCAGAATGCTTTAAATCAGTGTCTTACGTAATCAGGTCATGCTTGTGGACCTAAAATGTTGATAAATGTCCCCGAGTGTCAAACTGCCATGGCTACGTTTTATCAATTCAGGAATTTTATCTCCTCTCCCAGTGCTTTGGCCTCAAAGGAGTGTTAATTTTTCTTAGAATCAAGCTGTTGTTTTTATTTGTCCTATTTTGGTGTCAGTGGTTTTGAGAAGGTTGTTTAAATGGTGCGAACCTTTTTTCTTTCTTTATCGACAATGGAATAAACTGGTTTGTGTCGCGTTAAAAAAAAATGTCGTTGAAAAGAAATAAGTACAGTAGCGGTAGCCTAAAAAGAGTTCGCTATAAAGGTAATGTCGTCTCTGTTTGTTTATTTTTGCTCAGTTACATTTATTTATTTTATCAATGGAGCTTTTGCTAACTTTTGCTGTCAGTTACATTTATTTATTTTATCAATGGGACTCTTGCTAACTTTTGCTGTTTGCAATTTAATAGTCAGTTCTTGCTTTAAAAAATGGCAAAAATTATGATTAGCTCATGAAAAAATTACAAAATTTACGCACAGACTCACCGAACGACTTTAAAGTTTCAAACGGAAAGACAGGCTCCTATCTGATTTGAGTCTTTCTTCTGTGTGTTTCCGCAGAGAGAGAGAGACAAATTAGACAGGAATCTCTTATGACACCTGTGTAGCTCTGCTATCATAGTTGTAGAACAATGCATGCATATTAAGCCCATAAAAATGTAAACTAAGCCAAAATGAAAATTGATTCGAGCCTTGGCTTTTCATTGATGAACGCTTTTAATCGAAACTCTGAAGTTGGAAGCAACGTTTATTTTGATTTGAAGGAATAAAAGTTTAAAATTCGCCAAAGATTATGGTCTAAGTGTGCATACACCTCTGAAAGGAGCTCTATTTTTGGAAATATTTTTGCTAAACTCAAGGAACCTATGAACCAACCGTTTTAACATTATGCCTCCTGACAAGTGTGAGTTTTTAACTTGTGATGATTGATGACCTAAATATATACATGTTTTTAACTAGTGGAACAATGTTCTGTTTAAAATCTAGATCTGGAAGCTCTTGAATCAAGACTGGAAAGGATTCAAATCCATATTGAAAGGAGCTCAGCCGGATTAGGTCTATCTATAGCAGGAGGCGTTGGCTCAACACCATTCGTTGGTGAAGACGAGGGTATTTTCATATCAAGGGTTGCTGAAGGTGGTCCAGCGGATCTAGCTGATTTAAGGGTAAGTAAAAAAGAAGGAGTCTTGACAGGGGTGCAATATGTGCCCGATCTGGGGATCCGCGGATTACGTGAAATGAGATTTTCCTGGAAAATGGCCTCAAAATTTCGGATGTATTGGTTATTTTGTGTACATACTGTGTTAAAATGTTGAATGGGGCAGTTGCAAGGTTCTGAAATGTTGTGTTTTTTTATGAAGAGAGTGGAAGTACTTGTTGAGCTGAGAACAAAAATTTCTTTGGTTTCTAATTAAGTCCCATTATTCGGAAGACGATATTTTGGCCCGAAATACATTGTTTTAACTAGGAATTTTGTGTAGTGACATCACTATGCTTTTTTTTACAACTGTACGCAAGTGTATTTCCAAAACCAGGACACTTCAGAAAAAACCAACGGCACTATTGTGCTCAGATCACCAAGTTTGTACTACCATTTCTTAGTAAAAAACACAAAATTTCAGACCCTTGCAACTGCCCCATTAAGCAAAAAAAAATTAATACAATTTTTTGTGGGAATTTTTCGAGAGTTTTGTGAAGAAAAAGTCTCAGATTGCACGAAACTTCCGACATGTTGGAACATTTTGCACTTATAGAGTGCTTTGAGTATGGGAGGAAATTTTTAAGGTTTCTCTTGAGCTACTGCAGATGATATTTATTTATATCCTATAGACATTGAGGGAATTTTTTATGGACCGGCCAGAAGCATTGAAAAAACACGCAGAAAAGGCTGAATTTTGCTTGGTGATGGTGAAGAAGCGCTAGAAATTTAATTGATGAGTCTGAATTCTTCTTTAGTATTCCTTCCATAATTTTCATGCAGTTTATATTGTTTTCATAAATTTGAGGTCAAAGCCACTAAAATCTAAATTCATGAATCACTACGATGTTTTAGTCTGAAAACTAGGCCCTGAAAAAAGAGGCCCTGGTCTTCATGCTATTGGACATCAAGCTCAAACTAATTATTTAATTTTTCCTTCAGGTTGGAGATAAGTTAGTCTCTGTCAATGGACATACTCTAGTTAACGCTGATCATTACACTGCGGTTGAGGTGCTCCGAGCCGCAGGTTCTACCCTTATTCTTGAAGTTCTGCGAGAAGTGCCTGCAGTTCAGCCTAATGCAAAGGTACCTGTTCTTCTATTTTTCTGTATTTATTTTATTTTGTTGTTGTGATTATCAGTCATTGTCATACTGTAATAATAGTGTAATAAACAAGTTTATTTAATAGTGTAACAAACTAGACAGCCTCGGACTCAAAATTGTGGATTTGAACCGTTTTTCAGGAACAGCCTGGTTAAAATTTTTGACAAATTTGATAAAAATGTAGAGGCCCAAAAATGGCATCAGTGTAAATTTTTGTTGATCAATGTATTTTCATCTGAGAAGTACTTGTTTTGAAGATTACTTTTGGCTATTAGTTTGTTTAACTCCGACCTTTTTTGGAGGAGTTATGATTTTTTGAAAATTTACCAATATGGAACTTTGAGTTTTGATTTATCAAGTATGAAAATTGATATTGACATTCGGATTGCGCTGAAAGCCTCAGAATTTTACGTTACTTATGAAATTGTAACAAAAATTAGGAAAAATGCAGTTCAGAGGGGAGGAAAGTAGTGCCCCACGCCCCACGCTGATGCACCATTTTTATCCATATAGAGGGGAGTTGGGCTGTAACTTTTTTCCCATGGATGCTCCTTGCCTACACTTCATTCCATTTGATTAGGCGCTTTTCTTAAATGACGAAAATCGCTAAATGCCATTAAATGGCAACGCTGAAGTTGTCAGGTCGAGATACGAGTCGACTGTCTCGGGTTCCGATCGTCCTGAGTCCGTACCTCCATTTGTCAATGGGGCAAGGGATCTTCCTTTGTCTTCCATTTGTTTCTCTAAAGTGCCTTGTAAAATTGAATTTTCTTCAATTTGAGGGAAGTAATTTTTTTTTCATGCAAATTCGTTCTCAGCGTAAAATTCTGGTGAGAGTGCCACCCAATAGCATGCGGAGAGTTTGATTTCAACCCTACATACGGAGAAGAAAGTGATTATCAGTTTCCCACTCTCCACCAAATTTAGAGTTAGAATCAAACTCTCTGCACGCTTTTGGGTGGCACTCTCATCAGAATTTCACGCTGAGAATGAATTTGCATGAAAAAAAAATTACTTTCCTTAAATTGAAGAAAATTCAATTTTCGAGGCACTTTAGAAAAACAGGTGGAAGACAAAGGAAGATCCCTTGCCCCGTTGACAAAAGGAGGTACAGACTCAGGACGATTGGAACCCGAGACAGTCGACTCGTATCTCGACCCGACAACTTCAACGGTGTCATTTAGTAACATTTAGCGATTTTCGTCATTTAAGAAAAGCGCCTAATCAAATGGAATGGAGTATAGTAGAATTCATTTCCGGTCTTAACTCAAAACCCCCAAAATGTGCTTTTTGTGCCCTTTTCCAAATTAGCCCTTCATATACTGTCTCTGATCTATTCACACCTTCGTATACAATTTATTTTTCCTCTCATCTGGATTCTAATGTTTCAATGAATTTTTTCATCTGATTTAGACGGATCATAGCTCAGGAAGTGCAGCAAGTACAATCAGAGACGGAGCTGACTCGGCTTGTTCTTCAATCAGCACAAGTCGTGCTCCCAGCGCAGCGTCTCACAACTCAGCGATCACCTCAGGTTTTGAATCTGCCGGAGCCAATCCACCGGAAACTCTAAACAAGGTATTTTAGGATCTTTGTTTCTTGAAGCTTTACCTCACTGACTAATCCGTACCGCTAGTTGTCATGCTCTGTACGGTATCCTTCTTGTCCTCTCTTCTTACTGTCAAGTACTATGACTCACAAAAGAAAGTCCTTTGATCATAATTCTCATCGTTCAATTTTTCCATTGTTTTCAATAGAATTTCGATTCTTCTTGACATTACTTTATTGTATCATTCCGCTTAGTCCTCTATCACTGGAGTATTGCTAAATGGGGCTCTTGCAAACTTTTGCTGTGAGCAAATGAATAGTCCATTCTGATGTAAAAACCAGCAAAAATCACGAAAATCACACTGAGAAAGTTTAAAATTCAGTAATACACCTACATAACTACATAAATGGCAAGATCATGATAGCGGTTCGACACAGGTATCATGGGAGATTCCTATCTAATATGCCTCTTTTCCTTTGGAAGCACAGAGGTATGTCTCAATTTAGATAGGAATCTCCCATGACACCTGCGTCGAACTGCCATTAAGCTCGATTCTGAGAGTGAATTTTGTGATTTTTTAGTGTACTCATCGTCATTTTTACAGGTTTTTATGCAAGAATCAACTCTTCAATCCCGTGTAGCAAAAGTTCGCAAGAGCCCCATTGTATAAAGGTTGCGGAGATTTAAACGAGAGAAAATTTTGTGAGTACTTTTGAAGGTCATAGTACCTTGGCAGGCACAGTCAACAAATTAAATATTGTTTGTCGACCCCTTAGATTTTGGCGCTGGTAGGCCTCCTGCAATGCTCAAATTCATTGTGATAAGCATTGTGGGTTGCCTACCTGAATAAAATCCAAGGAGTTGACTGGCTTTCTTTAGTTTGTCAACTGTACCTCTTGTATTCCTCTCTTTTCCTTTTTGTCTCCTGTAATGCTTGAATTCTAAATTTAATTCTAAAATTTTCTTTCTTTATTCTTTCGTTCAGGTGAGAAAGGTTTCTGAGCCGTCCAAAAATGTTGAGATTCAAAAACAGATTGTTCATGCTACTCTAATACGGGATCAAAATGGTCTCGGATTCAGTATTGCTGGCGGGAAAGGTTGTCCACCTTTCAAAGATAACTCTGATGTGAGTATATGTTTTCTTCATTGTTTTCCTCTTTCCAGGATGGGGATAATACTTTTTCACCGAATTTCACTTCGCACAAAAACATAAAAAACAATTGAATATTAAATTATGTAAGAGGAAAGTCTTAAAATTAAAATAGAAACATAGGTTGGAAAAAAAGCCATAAATAAAACCAAAAATATTCCAACTATTATTTCTTGAAGAACTTGTCTTACTGTTAACGTCATGAAAGCAATGTCGCGTATTGTACTTATGCCTAAGCTTCATTCCTTCTGAATTAATGACGTTAGCTTTCAAACCAATTTTGATTATCTCGAAGATGTATAAATTAAAGACAGTGAAAATCCCTAGTTTAACAAATAGATTCTTAGCATGAGAGTTGTTAAGCTTCCTAATCATGATGAGTCTGTATGAATCTGTATGATCTGAGATCGATCCAACAAAAGGAAGTTCTTGTGTCATGAATTTAGTTTGGCGTCCAAGGGAAGGAGTTAAGATTTTGTAACAAAAGGAAATCATTTACTTCCAGTTTCACAACAGTGTTCTCTTATTTTGTCTTTTTTTCCAGTCTATATATGTCTCAAGATTAACTGAAGGAGGTGTGGCCGAAAGAAATGGAGTCCTCCAGGTTGGAGATAGAGTCATATCGGTAAGTTTTACTATGTATTATTGAATGGACTGTGTTGTTAGTGCTTGTCCATTTTTTTAATGTTAGAGTACGTCATTGACCAGCGGTAAGCTCCCAACCATTGGTGCGTTTTTTCATTCTCTGGAACCCGCACCGGTGCAATAACCTGGAGCTTTTGGAGCTGCTCCAAAGCTGTCTGGTGCAGCACAGGTCACGTGCAGAAGCTCCGGAGCTCCAGCTCCAGTGCATCGGTCTTCAACTCCGATACACTGGAGCTTGCACCGGAGCTGCACCAGGTGCATTGCACCGCTAATAAAATAACACTCCGGTGGGATTCGGTGCTGGGGCACCGGAATAAAAAACCATTATGGTGCAGTGGAGCTGCACCGGTGCGCGCACCGAAGAATAAAAAAACGCATCACTTTTTAGGTTATAGCCTCCCCCTAGGGTTCAGAAATTCTGGAGAAGTTGCTACAGATCCCCTCTTAATGGAGCTGTTGCAAACTTTTACTACATGCTTTTTAATAGTTGATAATGGGGTAAAACCCTGTAAAATGGACAGTATACACACTAAAAAATCATAAAGTCCACTCCTAAATTCATAAAATGCTTCCAAAGGTGAGACCATATTGGCAGTGATTGTTGAATTATGTATTTAATGTTAGTTTAGAAAATAGTTCACAGATGGCGCTATTAGCGGTATTTGTTTAAGATTGCAAACGGATCAGCTGTTCTGAGATACCGTGCGCAAACTTTTTTTCTTAACCTTTATTCAAAATTTTCTCTTTTGAATTGCTGTTTATAAAAATCTCTTTCTAACCATTTTAATTGTTTTAATCTTTATTAATTTACGAAGACTCAGGAATTTCAACCGTGATTACTATCTAAATCTTATGGCAATTGTATTCTTCTTCTTCTTGTGTGCTGTCGCAAAAACACCTCATGAAAATGGAGCTTATTGAGTTAGGAAACCCAATTTAATAGGCGGTAATGACCGTCATTACGGTCTCGCATTTGAAAGCATTTTATTAGTTTGGGAGTGGATTTCGTGATTGTTTAGTGCGCTTATCATCATTTTTACAGGGTTTTACCCCATAATCAACTATTAATACGCGTGTAGCATAAGTTTACGACAGCTCCATTGAGCTATTCTTTTTAATCAATTTGGTTATGGTAGACTGCCGGAATTATTATTTTACCTGGGTTTTGATGGGCATAATGAAGCATTGCCAAATTTCTTACGGCACCATCGTGAACAACGTAAATGAAAATAAAATAAAAAATAATAAGAGCATGACAAATGCTGATTTGTAAAATTAACCTTGCAACATTAAATCTCTGGCTGCACCTTTTAACTTAGTTCTAGCAAAACGCAACAAGTTTCAATTCTGAGGAAACAAATCGTGAGAACAAGGCAACCTCTCGACCCCACACACCTTTTGAATAAATTGTAACTGAATGCATGAAAGATTATTTTTTTCTTTATTTTTGTATCAGATCAATGGAATTGATATGGAAGGTGCACGGCATGATCAAGCCGTAACAATGTTGACCGGTCTGGAAAGGCACATCCGAATCGTAGCCGAAAGAGAAGTTTCCGTCATCAAAGATTCAAATGTGCCAACTCAAAGTCCAGGACCGGAAAAGTCCCCCAAAGTTTTTGGTGTTCCTAAACCGTACACTAGTCTTTATAGTGCCAATAGTTATATGGCAAATCGTCCCGGTTACACTGGTATTCGATCTAGTAACACGTCAATACCGGTTACGCCTCCGAAGCCGGCTCCTCGGAAATTAGGGCCTTTGGCAACGGCAGTATTGCCTACAACTGGATTGGCGACATCAGCAACCACTACTACAACAACAACAACAACGGCAACTCCACTGCCTACGCCCGCCGCTGCCCCCACTACTAATGCAGAAGCGGAAACTCAGGTATCTAATTTAGTTATTTTTTTTTTCTCACTGTATTTTAATTTTGGTGTCAGATTTAGTTGGTTGTCTGTGAAATTGGCTCCTTGTGGATTCATATTTAAACTATTTGAGTTGTGCAAAAGGCTGTGTATATTTCAGAGACAAATAGAGACGGAGCACCAACTGGCTGCAGCAGAGGTATGCTGAGTTCTTGTGGATTCAACAAAACAACTGTCAACACCCTTCTGATGTCGCAAGGTGTTGAATGGTGAGCACCCTGTTCTTCACTTCCCAGTCCATCCCCCCTGTGTTTTCCAAATGTCACCGCTCAACACTGGCGCAACCAGGATATCTTCCATCTCTCTCATTTCCCATTTGAATGTATGAGTAGGAAAAGGACAGAAGGAGGGGGTTTTATCCCTTTGTCCATCGTTGTCTAACATACGTTTCTTAATGGAGAAAAGAGAGAGATGAAGAAACTCTCGGTGCGCTACTGCCGCTCAACCTTCTTCAGATGGGCGTTAACTGTTGTTTTGTTGAATGAATCCGCGAAAATTCAGCGTGCCTCAAATCTGCCCTATGTATTTTAGTGTAGTGCTCCGTCTCTATTTGTCTCTGGTATATTTTATTGGAAAGCAGTTCCAGCGCAAAATACTTCAATCAGAATGGAAATTTTGGTTGATTTTGAAGCCTGGCTTGCTACGCCGCCATCTTAAGAAGTTCTAAACTATCCTCATTTAAAGCGATGCAAAAGACTGAGACATGTCCGACATTTTGAAAAGTCACCAAAAGTGACCAAAAAAATGTTTCAATTAGGGTCATTCCAGGTTAAGTGTCCGACCCATCACATTTTAAAGCTATTTTTTTTTCGGTTTAAAACTTGAAAGTTTCAATTGTTTCTAAAGTTTTGTCTGGAGTTAAAAGAATCTCTCAAAAGATTTGCTGTTTGTCATTGAAGCTACTTTTTAATTCTGGCAGTTAATTTGAAACAGCGGTTAATTTAGTTCTGTTTTAAAAAAATTCACCCTTGTTGCCAACCTTTATCCTCTTTTTACGTTTTGACTAGCAATGGACTCACCTATTATATTCCTCCTCACTGGCGCAACCAGGATCTCTTCCATCCCTCTCATTTCCCATTTGAATGTATAAGTAGAAAAAGGACAGAAAGAGGGGGGTTTTATCCCGTTGTGTCTAACATACGTTTTTTAATGGAGAAAAGAAAGAGATGAAGAAACTCTCGGTGCGCTACTGTTCCTCCTCATGCTAAACATTTCATTCATACATCCATTACATTTAAATTCCTCGTGACACAGAATACTACAATCAGAATGGAAACTTCAGTTCATTTTGAAGCTCTATTTTCTGGTCCGCCATCTTGAGAAGCTCAAAACTATCCCCATTTAAAGCAATGGGAAAAGGGAAAGGGGAAAAGGGAAATGGGAAAGACAGAGAGAGATACGTCCGCGCCATCTTGAAAGGCATCAAAATGGATGGGAAAAATGTTTTCGTAGGCTCTTATGGGAGTTTCCATTCTAATTGTATCATTCTGTGCTCATGATCTTTGTCGTAAAGTAATTTTGCAATGTGGCCATTGTGCGTATCTTGTATTTTTATTTAAAGTGAGCGTAAACGTCAGCAAAATTTCTGTTAACCCATCCCTTGGTTTTCTGTATTAAACTAACAATTGAAGTCATAAACTCATAACTTTTCAACAAGTTTGTGTGTGCCAGGAAGCTGATTCCGTACTTTCGGACGACTCGACATGAGACAGCCGTATTCGATTGATCATGTTGGTCTAAATGGTATCACTTGACTATGGAAACTAAGACAGACATAGAATCTTTTGTTCTAAAACAAATGACCACTTGGTCACTTGACACTGTTTGAACCAATGAGATTAATCTATTTCTGCTATCTGAAGGTCTGTTGTCTGTAAGTTTGGAATCGGCCTGCTAATTGATAAAAAGTCTCGAGTTGCAGAGTTTTACGACTATATGCAGCATTGAAATTGTATTCCTTCTGTGAGTCATGACCCTATATCTCTAAAATCTATTTATTTGGGTGCTTAGTTTAATTATATTTAGAGGTGTTCGAGTTTTGAAATTTGGGGTCGAGTTGAGTTTGGCCCTTTTTTTTGAGTTTCTAGTTTGAATAATCGCAATATTGCAAAACAGCAAAAAAAAAAAAGTGCTTCAGAACTGAACGGCGCAAAAGAGCTGAAAATACCAATACTGGTCTTTATACTATCATTCATTATTTAAAAATCAAGGGAGGAAAAGGGAAGAAAAAAGTTCAATCTTTCGATCAAGGGCTTTTATCTTACCTTTAGTCAAAGTTTGATGCTGCTTTGGTTGGAAGAAATTTGTTAATTTTGGGATTGTTAAAGTTTTGCCTCCAGCTATCTGCTTCTTTGCTTTGAGGCTCCTCAAGCGAGATAAAAAGAATTTCACAAACTCCAATTTTTAAAGCGCAAACATGATTTTCAAAGACTCGAAAAAAAAAAAAAAAAAAATAAGAGAAAAAAACCTGAAAAATTACTCAAATTCTTTTTTTGTTTCAGTAGCACTTTCAAGGGAGCAGTTGCAAGGGTCTGAAATTGTGTGTTTTTTGTCAAGAAAATGATAATACTTGATGAGCTGAGAACAATGGTGCCTTTGGTTTTCTCTTTAGTATCTTGGTTTTGGAGATACACTTGTGTAAAGTTGTAAAAAATTGTGTGCGTAGTTACAACAATACGCGCAATTCCCATTTAAATCAATTTATTTTTGGCCAAGATCTCATCTCCGTAACAATGAGACTTCATTAGAAATCAAGGGCATCCTTGTTCTCAGCTCATCAAGTACTTCCATTCTCTTCATAAAAAACACAACATTTCAGATCCTTGCAACTGCCCCATTATCTGAAAACTCGAAGCTTGGGTACTCGAACTCCTCTAGGTATATTTCTGCATGCTTTGTAAACAGTAAGTTGCCGTTTACTGATTCGGATCTAACCTATTTGTGTCAGTCTTAGTCTTTCAGTCTTATTCTTAAAGTAAATGTTGAATCTTTGAAAGTCAGAGACAAATAGAGACGGAGCAAACTGGCTGCAGCAGAGGTATGCTGAATTCTCGCAGATTCAGAATGTCACCATTCAACACCCTGCAACGTTTAACCCTTTCCACTCTCGAGCATTTTTACCCGACCGCCCCACCAGCTCGTGGAGCTTTAGCGACACGATATAAAAACAAACCATATGATCTGTAAAAAACTCACTTCACGGTGTATAGAGCGCGCTGGTGAAGTGCGTGATGTGCGTCCTATATCCCATAAAATCCACTAGAGCTCACCATTGGTCAAGCGCGGCAAGAGCGTCGAATACATCCGGCAATCGAGTCCTTCGAAGGTCTCTTTTTTTTTGTCGGATATATCCGACCTGTGAGTGGAACTCAACTTTTCCCTGGTCGGATATATCCGACATCCGAGGGGAAAGGGTTAAGGGGAGTTGACTGTTGTTTTGTTGAATCCGCGAGAATTCAGCGTGCCTCAAATCTGCCCTGTGTATTTTAGCGTAGTGCTCCATCTCTATTTGTCTCTGTTGAAAGTCAAGAGGAAACTGAACCAGTAACTAATTTTGTGTAAGTAGTTTAATGTCGTGCATGTTCTCATGATTTAAATGATTAATCCAATGTAGGAACATCCTCCACCAAAACCAATCACAAACGAGGAATTCCAAGCCATGATTCCTTCCCACTTTATCAACCAACAGCCCTCTGAAAGTCCCGAAGATCAAACTAGCGGTGACAAAGTGGTGACTCTAACGATAAAGCAACCGCAAGATCATCTCACTAACGGTATAATCTTCCCCGATGCTCCGACGACTCTGGGCAAAGTAACGGAGACTATTACTAAAAGTACGCTCACGGAAACCGTTGTCACTCGAGTCACGGACAATAAATTAGCTAACTCTGTAATCATTGAGGTTTGTCATTTTTCTCATCGAGTCTCCTCTTCTTTAATTTCCTTCACGGAAAAAAAAACTACGGTGAAAATAACCATACGGATACCTGATTTTGGCACCTGCTAGATGTTATGGTAATGTTAACTAGAAGTATACTATGTTTTGACTAGGTAGTAGGTGATGTTACCTGATTGCATGTTGAATTTACTCAAAGTATCGGTAAATGTACCATACTTCTGGTCAAGTTTACCATAACATCGAGCAGGTGCCATAATCAGGTATCCGTATGGTTATTTTCACTAATTTTTTTTTCCGTGTTCAACTCTTGATCATCATTTTGGGTTCAGCTGCCTTTTTTACCGCTTTTTTTTTCTTCTTCTTCTATTTCTTTTTCTTAACTCTTTGCATTGCTTGTAATGTGAACGTGGATGTGTGAGTCTTGAAAAACCAACGAGATATACCAATAGAGAGGCTGACACAAGTTATAAGTCCTATCCCATAGTGTGACAGCATGGACGATCTGATTCTGGTTTGTTTGCTTCATTTTTTTCACCTTAAATCAAATAATTAATTAATTTAGCGGAAATTGGTTTTAAACGAAAGTGCAAGTGTTTAATAGTTGCTATCTGGACATAGAATACCAATACAACTATTCAGGTGAGAAAATTATGCGTTTAGAACCAATTTTAAATGGACTCCTCACAATTTTTTGAACATTTTCAAGTTTAAAAAAAATGTGGCAAACTAACAAAGCCTGTTGGAAACTGTCCATAAGAGATTTCCATCGCGCACCTATCTGTACTAATTAAATAAAAAATAAATAAATAAATAAATTAGACTTGATCTATTGGTTTAGCTCGTTGTGGAAAACCCTATCATACTGGAATTCTCAAGATAAATTGACTGTTAGGTCCAAAGGAACGAAAAGTTTTCATGAAATCAAATCCAAAACATTTTCTTCTTATCAATGTTTAGCGTAAAAGTGCTGTTGTTCTGCTCTCGACTTTTAGTGGAAAAAGCTCCTAAAATGCTAAATGCATTTCTTCAAGTTTTCCCAAAAAAATCAGTTTTTTTGCTTTTTAATATTAAGTGTGGCTATATCTATGAATATTTGTTGAGAATAAGGAGATCCAAGCAGTCAATTTAGAATTGGCACCGCGGAATGTGAGTTTGGTGTCTTATTTGCTATGCTATTAGTCATGTCCCGCTCTCGCAGCTGCATTCCTGAGTCTCAAAATTAATTTGACTGCAGATACCGACTAACTTTGTTGCTGTGTCTGATTGCCTGACTTTAGCAGTTAAAATTATTAGCCTAGTTTATGTGAGAGATCTGAACCCAGGCTCGGTCGAACCCAGGTTAAGATGCCCGCATTAACACCATGGTTTTCACTGGACTCAGGTTTGACTCGACCCCGATTCAAACTTGAGGGGAGTCGGCAAACTCAGGTTGAGATTTTGCCCATAAACACCGTGGAGTTCCAAACTTGGGTTGACGCGGCACCAATGTCACCAAAACGAGCGAGGTTAAACACGTGTCTTATGCGACCGCACCGAGCATTACCGCCATTTTCGTCAAAAATGTGAACAAACACAGAGAAGAAGAAGAAATAAATCCTTCCAACTCGAGTTCAAATATCGAGGTGTTTATGCGCTAACCCGAGTTGGACCTGGGTTGAAACTCAACTTGGGTTGGCCCAACCTAGATTGAGATCTCTCGCGTGAACTAGGCCATCGGTCTCTTTAGAGTAGAGAAAACGTTTTAACCATACAAAATTTTAGGGATAAGTTTTCTCCATTTTTTGGTCTTTCATGACTCATTGCCCCAGAAAACTACTTTTTACAACATTTCAGTCTGTATATGTTTTTCATTGATTGCATCTTGTCAACTACGGGGCTCTTTCTAACTTTTTCTAGAAGCGTTTGAATAGATAGTTCTTGAGTGGAATCAGCGAAAATTTCATTGAGCTTATTAAAAAATTACAAAATTCACTCACAGACTCACTAAATGACTTACAAGTTTAAAGCGTAGTGGCAGAGCTATTCAGGTACCATGTTAGATTCCTATCTACATAAAGGCTTTTCTCCGTGTGTTTCTATAGATAGAGAGAGAGACAAGTTAGATAGGAATCACCTATGATACCAGCATAGCTCCATCATCTTTGCTCTTAAATGGCGGAGCTACGCAGTTGTCATGGAGGATTCTTGTCTAATTTGTATCTCTCTATAGAGAAATGCACAAGGAAAGCCTCAAATTAGATGGGATTCTCTTACTGTACCTGCGTAGCTCCACCATTACGACTTAAACTTTAAAGTCATTTGTGAGTCCGCAAGTGAATTTCGTGATTTTTTTGTATATTCATTGATATATTTGCTGGTTTTTATGCAAGAATTAACTATTCAATTACAAATAGCAAAATTTAGCTAGAGCCCCATTCATATTATCTTGGCAAATCGAACAAGAGTCAACATTCTACCTGCGCCTGCGATCAGGTATCATTTGGTTCTAATATAAACAGAACTTGTTGTTTTTTCAAAATTGAGTGACCTCTTATTATAATCGTGAAAAAAACCTATTGCTTCTATGATACAAAAGCTTGATTCATTTGAATTGTACAGCACTTTATTCTTTCATTTTTATTACAATTGTCTCATTTTTTATTTGTCCAGGATGTAGTATTAGTCAAAGATGGTGGTTCTTTAGGATTCAGTATTATTGGAGGTACTGATCACGTTTGTACACCTTTTGGTGTAAATGGTCCTGGAATCTTCATTTCCCATGTAAGTATTTTTACATTCTACATAGTGGGGGATAGCGACTCGAAAATTTAAATAAAAGTTTGTGAGTAGTGGTATGTTCAGCATACCTTTTTTTGGGTTTTGGCGGTGGATTTTGGAAAGTTTTTTTATCCTTCCTCTCTGGAGTTCACGAGGGGTGTGTGTGTAAGGTTCCTTTACTCCAGTGGAAGATGAAGACCTACTCCCTAAAACTGCCTTCTGGCGCTCTGGCTTTTTGTCTGGTATGCTGAACTGATACTTCCAGCTAACTACAAGTATTAGGCATTACTTCAACTGAAGTCATTGGACCTGATCTCTTGAATTGTCATCTCTGAAATGTTTTATGCTTATGGTTCAAATTATAAAATCAAGCTGTATCTGTCTGAAATGGTTGACAGCAAAAATTATATGTCGGCAAATTAAAATCCATTTCATGTTCCTGTTTTTTTCATTTCCCTAAGGTGATTCCAGGCGAAACTTTTCCAGATTTCAATCCGATGGATAGTGCCACTACTCGTTTTTGGGAAGTATCGTGTTTTTGGCATTTTTAATTGAAACCAAGGAAGAAACGCAAAATCCAATAAACTCAGCACCTGTAAAATTTTTGTATGGATTTTTTTAGCCCAAGACAAGCAAAATTGGTTTAAAATTAAAGCCCTAAATAATGAAATTCATTTCGCCATAAGCTTAGTGAGTGAGAGAGACTGCGAGTAATAATGTGTTCATCTGCCTCTCTCGCACTCATTGAGGCTCGTGGGATTTTTTGTATTTTATAATTTCCAGCTTTATTTTTTAGCGTTCAGCTTGAAACTTTCAGGGTATCCTCCTGAAGTATGCTCGCAGGTGCTGACGTTTCTCAAATTTGTGCTTTTAGCGTAAATTTGTCAATTTCAACCAAAAACTGTTGACTTTTTGAGCTGCGCGACGTGGTATCCACGGTTTGAACTAACCGACCCTGGAATCATCTAAAAAATTTGAAGAATGGATGAAGCACCATTTGAAAATATTCAGCTCATATTTGAAAAAAAAAAAAAAAATAAATAAAATAAAAAAAAAAATTTATTGTAAAGAAAGTGGAGAGAGAAAAACAGCTACAGGAAAAACAGGAAGGTAGAGTTGCTAGCAATTGAGTTTAATAAGCAAAGTATTTTAAGACTATAGTAGTAACATTTTTTAATTTTGTTGCTTTTTGTCTTTGACCAGATTGTACCTGAAGGTATTGCAGCGAAATCGGGCAAACTCAGGATGGGTGACCGAATTCTTGCTGTAAATGGTGAAGATATAACTAATTACACTCATCAAGAAGCAGTCATGGCTCTCTTGAAGCCAACCTCAGAAATAGTCTTGAATATTCAGCATGATCCTCTACCAGAATGTTTTAGAGTAAGTTATTTTGATCAACCAGAACAGCCTCTAAAGCAGGCAGCTATTTGGACTCTTTTACTGAAAGCCTAAAATGATGGAAGGTTTAATAAATTAATGAGTCGGTTTTTATGAGATGAAGTCGATGGCAAATTGGTAAAGTGGTGTACTCAAAGCACAGAATACTCTAAGAACAGAAACTCTAATTCATTTTGAAACATTCTTTACTTCGGGTATATTCGGTTCCGCCATGTTGGAAAGTGAGCATTCCTGGCAATTTGTGGCAACTGGCAGGGTTGTGGTTGGTTGTGCGTCAAATCTGATTGTAAATATAATCTGAAAAACCACGTCCACTATCTTGAGAAGTGAGCAAACACAGTTGCCAGTTTGTGCTGGTAAATGCCAAATCTTGTTTCCGTTGGCTTTAATGGGAGTCTCTGTTCTGATGGTAGTATTCTGTGCTCAAAGTAGTAAAAATGTTTGTGAGGGAATAAAAAAAGAAAAAGGCGGAATAAGTTAAACAATTAAAAAGCAGACGGAAGCTTGTTAGATGAAAGTAAAGATGGGTGGTGATGAGATGGGCTAGCCCATGTTTCTTAAAGAAGATGATCGATAAAGTGATGTGCAAAGAATGAGAGAAATATACATAACCATAAATAAATATGAATAATGATGAAAGAAAAGTAAATAATACTATACTTTAACTGGGAAAATGAGAGAAAACAACAATCCGCGGAGAGAAACTGAGATTTCAAGTGCTCTGACTTCCATGATAAATAATCTTAAAAATTTTCTGATTTCCAAATGCCTGTATAACATCAATGAGCTGTAATTTATTTTCTATATTTGTACCCACCTAAACTGACACTATTTCTGTTCTCTCAGAATGTTTGAATAAAGCACCTACATATTATTCTACCTTATTATTATTATCATTATTTTTATTATGAGAGAGGCAAAACTGGTTGTTTGACTTTAATTAATTAATGAGTCTATTTAATTTCTCTGTTGGTGCCAAAGAGAACTATCTATGTAGGAACCCTACACCAGTTACTTCGGTTCTGGGCAAACAGAGAATTTGGTTCCTGTTTGCATGGAGCTGTACAATTAATCATGTATATTAATTATTAAAAAATAAGTGTTCACCGTTGCCCTCTAGGTTGCGTTTTCTGACTTGGCCTGGGCGGCTACCGCCACTTAAAATTTGTCACCCTTATTTTCGCAATTTTTTTCTCCTGCTTGTGATCTTGAATGTTTTCTAACCTTTATCTATCTATCTATTTATTTATCTATCTATCTCTCAAAAATATTGAAATCTCTTTACAGGAATTGACAATAGTGAAAACTGACGGGAGTAAACTGGGAATGCATATTAAAGGTGGCCTTCGCGGACACCGTGGCAATCCTTTAGATAAAAATGATGAAGGTGTTTTTATATCAAAGATCAGTTCAGGAGGTCTTGCCAAAAAAGATGGAAGATTGAAGGTACAACTCTTGGCTCCCATTTTTTTTACTTTTAGTGTTGTGGTATTAGACAGTCCACATTTTGCATTTTCTCATGCCATACCGTGGAGTATTGTGAAATTTGTCTTCGTGTGGTGGACGCCTCTCTGAAAAATGAATGTGATATTGACTCCATTGGCTCTATTTTTTTTTCTAAGAAAGTTTTATCAGGTTGACAGATTGAAATACTTTTCCAACTTAACCCTTCACTGCATGATTTTTTTTTTTTAACTGATTAATAGTTCTTCGAAAAAGAAAAGCACTTAAAATAAAAAAAATCATGAAAAAAAATAACGATGTAGGAAAAATTATTTTGTTCCTGAGCTGGAACTTCATGCATTTGATACATAATTAGAAGAAATCGTAAAAAAATAATTTGGTCCTTGAGAGTAACTGCATGCGGTGAAGGGTTAAACAGAATTGAAAGTGAAACTCAAAGGAATTGAAGGAGTAATGCGTTTGTCACACTGGCAATTAAGGACGAATTTATCACAAAATACTAGTTTTAGTTTGGCCATGAAGACAAATTTGTTCTTACTTCAACAAAACTGTAAGCAGCATATATTTTATCGTATTTTTTCGTTAAGTATATTTAATCTTTTATATCTCAAAAAAAAAAAAAAAACTCTTTAATAAATTGCAATATTAACCCCAAACTTAGCTAAAATAAGGCCTATTTCAGCCCGGACCCTTTTTGCCTGGGCTTGGTCTTACTTGTGACAAAAACTTCCTCGGTCGTTCTAGGGTTAATTGAAGACATTCTGACTCTACCTGCTAACATTTTTGTGAATCAACTTCAAAGCATAAGACTGTTTTCTGTTTTTTAGGTTGGTATGAGGTTATTAGAAGTGAATGGAATTTCTTTACTCGGAGCAACTCATCAAGAAGCTGTCAACGCTCTACGAAGTTGCGGGCAGTCATTACATTTAGTGGTTTGCAAAGGTATTAAAATCCTCCATTTAATATTATTTCTTTAAACCTGCACTTGAAAGAAATGTTAACCACTTTACTCTTATTGGCTTTTAGCGACAAAAAGCTGCTCCTGCCGCTCCTTTTATCCTCAAAAGAGAAAAAAATTCATTCATCTCAAATTCCAACCTTCAAAAATTGATATCTGCACTGAGTATATTTAGGGTTTCTGGTCCTTTGTGTGCTCTCACAGAATTCTCTCATCTACCAACGTAAGACCCAATTCTAACTACCGTATTTACCCGTGTATAATACGCATCCAAAACACACTTTTTGAGTTGAACACATAGAGATACACTTATACTTGGTTTTTTACGATAATATAAAATGATCTGATATGAGCCCTGGTCGCCTGATCTCTGTTAACACGACATCTTAACAATAAAACCTTTTGTAGGTTAGCGATGTTACAATGACCAACATACGGGCAACGTTGCCACGTATATCGTTTTGTATATACAATACGGTGGACTCAGTTGACTATTTCAGGTCAATTGTAGACCCTTTTAGAAGTGTAGGCTCACCTAGACCAAAACTCTTTGGAATTTTCAGCGTTGTTTCTCATATTACGTTATAAAAAGGAAAGAAAATGACTTTGAGTTTTGGCTCTTTATTGAGAAACGCTTTAAAATTAAAAGGTCAAAGTCGCAGGCACAATTAGTTTTAATTTGAAGAAATGAAAATTAAAAATTTGCAACAGATTATAGGTCTAGGTGCACCTGTACTTGCACTGAAACAAACTCTAACTGATCAATTGACGATGCTATTTGCTGCTAATTTCAAATTTTCTAACCTCTTAACTGGAAACTGCATGAACAGGAAACCTGTTTTGATTAATTCTGCGCTGTTAGCAAACAACGTTAGGAAATTTCAAATGGACCAATCAAATCCAATCGATTGGGAAAAAAAAAACATTTCAGTAGGTAATGCATGATATTTTAGCTGATGATAAAATTCGAAAGGTTGGACTTTGGTATTTTTAGTGGGATTTGTGGACTCAAGAATTTAAGTTCTTTATTAAATGATTGGTTGTTTTTTTCTCCCTCAGGTTATGACAAAGCTGAAGTAGAAAAATTAGTAAGTGAAGGAAAGTTAAATCGTGAAAAATCTCAATCAAGATCTCATAGTGTTAGTATGTCAAGTCTAGACAAAGAATATGAGGATTCTGACATCATTAGACAGGTAATTTAGAATCTCACTCCTATTCATTTTCACTGTGCAATACGTTTGTTGCGATTTACCACAGTGGTTTTATGTAGTTTTTAAAATCGTACTGTGAACAACAGAAACATAGGCGGAAATAGAGGGTGGGGCTAAGCCCCCTCCAGAGGCCTGTTAAGCCCCCCCCCCTGAAAATTTTGGAAACAAAAAACATTTGGCCGTTTGACCATGTGATTTCGAACTCAAGAAGCAAACACTGTGTTTTCCTTCAAAATTTGACTGGATCGTAAGAGGAAAGGGGACATCTAGGATGTTGATGATCAGAGTTATCTGGGAACAAATGCATGAGATGCAAAAACAGAAAAAGAAAAAGAAAAAGGTCATCAGTTTTTTGCCTCCTCAGCCTCACCCCCCAAAAAAATTCTTAGTTCCGCCTATGAACAGAATATATTTCTGCACTCCACTCATAAACTCTGAGAAAGCTACTGGAAATTATTGTTTGATGTTGTTGGTACAGGGTTGAATAGTTTCCATCATCTCCATCAACAAGCAATTTTAATTTGCTCTTTTTTCAGTTTTTCAATGGATTTTGAAAATTGTGAGGGAGTGCAACGTAATTTTTGTAACATTCTTTTGAAAAGAATCCTTTTTTTTTTTTTTTTTTTTTTTGTTTATTCATCATTAAAAATGGTAATATAGTAGAAAGAGAGACGATACTGTAACTATATCAATATTCTAATAGTTTACAACAAAAAAAAAAAAATAATGTGAAAAGGACGATGAACAAACTGTCTCTCCCTCTAAGACCAGGTCCAGGTCTTGTGGTGGGTGAGACAAGTCCGTCAACGATAATAGAAAGACCAGGTCTTGTGGCGCTTGAGACGAGTCCGTCAACGACAACAGAAAACATAAACGCAAAAATCCGTACTTAAATTGTCAGGAGCTAAAGTTGGCAACAGAACCATTTAATCAATTTTGTGGAACAATTATTGGAGCCATTCCGTAGAAAAGTCTATCCATGTTTGACTAAATCTAGTCACTACCTTTACCCAAAAGTTTCTATTTTGTCATGTTTTAATAATAATGTGATGGTCTTGCCTAGATTTCCCTCAAACTGCCATGTTTTCTTGAGATTTTGCTTACTTTATTTATTTTTTATTTATTCTAAAAGATCACTTCCATGATGTGTTGCTTTAATAATTTAAATGCTATGGAATTCTTTAAACCATCAAAATTATTTTTCAGGAAGAAGAAATGAAGCAGGAATTAGTTGAATGGGAAAAGGAAGAGTCAGAGAAACGTGACCAATTGGACTTGGATCTTGATCTCTACAGGGAAAAATCGACTCAAGAGAAGGTAGGCAAAGCTTTTTCACGCTGATCACGATCCAAAATGAATTTTGAAATGTTAAAAAACTGCAAGTACAGTGAAAACTGATTTTCTTCATTTTTACAAAAAAAATGGTTTTTTCATCCAGGAGCTTTAAATCTCGTATTTATGAAACAATTTTTGGCAAAACTGACTCTTGTAGTATCGTCTCACTTGATATTCGCTGATATACATCAGAATCAAGTGGCTCTTTTTAAAAAGCTTGCAGACTCACGTTTCAAGTATATTTTGATGTTTTGCCTAGCACTGTTAAATAGGATTTTTCCTTGACAGATTCTTCATTCTTTTCTCTCTCATCTGTATATCAGTGTAATTCCAATTGACTGTTAAACCATTGTAAGCAACAAAATTTGGCTTCGCACTCTATCCAAAGTAATCAATTACAAGTAATCCTTGACCGTGCTTTATCCGAAGTTATCAATCACGAGTAATCCTTGGTAACAACAGGGGTGCAAAATGTTCCGAAACGTCAAAAGTTATTGCAATCCGGGACTTTTCCCTCACAGAATTCTCAAAAAATTTCCTAACGAAAATTTGAAAAGTGATGGTTTTTTTTTGCTTATTTTAACATTTTAACACTTTTTGCACCCAAATTGACCGATATTGTCAAAATTTTTAAGCCATTGTCTGAGTCTCAAAAATGTCCTCTTTTTCATGTGATCCGGATCTAATAGAAAGGGCACATTTGGGTAAAAACACTTGAGCCTTTTAGTTTCCAAGTTTGTTTTTCCTCAGGAGTACACTTTTTTTTTTCATCCCTTGTACAGTTTGTAAAATCTAGATCAGTTGCTAATTTAATTTTTTTTTCTTATCCTAACTTTGTGTTTTGTATTTACAAAGGTTTTGGACGTCGTGCGAGCAGCAGAAATCCTGGCTGGAGAAACAGTGCCTAAACCAAAATCGCCCGGAGGTCCCAAATCCGGTGATAGCCTTAAAACAACTACTATTGTAATGAGCAAGCATACGCTCGGGCCTCAGAATTCTACCGAGAATGTAAGTTTCCAATTCTTTTCCGCAGCTTGTGTTCTCAATTCATTAATGTGTCCCTTCCCGCCTCTTCTTTGCTTCTCAATCAAGTCTTGCAAAGCATGAACAGATTTACAGATTATCTCAGTGTGTTTTTGTGGTCTCTCTTCCTGTTTTCTTTTTTCTTTTGTGTAAATACTCTGCGGCTTTTTTCCTTTGTTTTTGTGCTTGATCACTCTTTCCATATGCTAAAGCTGAATCACAGAATAATACAACCAAAATGGAAACTCTGTCGGATTTTGAAGCAAATTCATTTCGCGTCCGCCATGTTAGGATATAGGATGTTTACATCTGGATTCGGGCGCGAAAAAAAAAAAACATAGGACATGATCCGCAAAATTTTCATTCTGAAATGCCAATAGAATAAAAGTTAGGACGGAAACTTAAGATTTCTTTCCAGAATTTACAGAAATAAATGAGTTTCAACACAAATCACACACGTCCGCCATGTTGGGATATAAGACCACGGCGTTGCCTATTGGTGCCGTTAAATTCCAAACTTGCTTCCATTGGCTCTTATGGAGTTTCCGTTCTGATTGTATTATTCTGTGGCTGAATCTTTCTCGATTAGGGTTGCTGCCAATTGAAAAGTTGGGTGCTTGAATTCTAACCCTAGAAAATTGTGATTAGAACGATAGCTATAAATTGAAAACGCTTAAAAAATTAAAATGAATAATCGTGAAAGTCAAAATGGCTAAATTTGATGTTACACCCATTTGTGCGGGAGATGAAAATTTATCTGCCTCTTTTATGCAATGAATTTCTCAGGTTTTTGTGCGTTTGAAAATACAGTTTTAATTCAGAAACATATTTGAAATTCATCTCCCTGTCAAAACTATCTGTTCTTTTGTGTGGTAAAAGTTTTCTTCATCTCTTCGTACTATGTTTGTTTGAACCTGCATCCCATCTACATATTTCTTTCTAAGTTCTTTGTGTCATGCTTATTTGAAGCATGTTCTCTTCTGTCTATCTAAGTTTCATGTTTCGTACAGTTAAATGTCTTAGTATAGTGAGCCTATCTTTCTGAAGGCAAAAATAGCCAGGTTCTATTCAAAATGATCTTAAAATGATCTTTACTTGTAGTCATATATTTTTCTTGAAGTTAAAATGGGTTCACCAACTGGACAATTGCACTACATAATTCAACCTTCAGAAAAACTATGCGTGTTTGGTTCTTAATTGCCATCTGGACAACTGCTTGGAAATGAATAATGGGGCAGTTGCAAAAGTCTGAAATGTTGTGTTTTTTATTAGGAAAATGAAAGTACTTGATGAGCTGAGAACAAAGATGCCTTTGGTTTCTAATTAAGTCCCATTGTTCCGGAGCTGAGATTTTGGCCTAAAATACATTGTTTTAAATGGAAATTCCGGATAGTCACTACGCACACGCTTTTTTACAACTTTACAAGTGTGCATCTCTAAAAGCGGAACCCGTAGAAAAAATTCAAAAGCACCATTACCATTGTTCTCAGCTCATCAAGTACTATCAATATCGTTACAAAAAATACATAATTTCAGACCCTTGCAACTGCCCCATTGAAATATTGGCTGGTATCAATTAATTTCAATTTTTATCCGAAGAATGTTGATTATGGTAACATTGCTTGGTACGAAGAGTACAATGAATTTGTTTGGTTCTTGAAGTGAATGATTCGACATTTTCAGCATTCCAATAGGTTAGTTAATTTGTCTTGTTTTTTATCTTTTTGCATTTTCCCCCCTAGCTGTTCAATTTATTCAATCACTAATACTTCAATTACAAAATCCAGAAATAGCAAAATTATGTACTATCGACAAATTAAAGATTGTTGCGAGATTTTCACGAGCTAAGTTTTGCCTTCAAGGTTCAGGTTTAGCCACTCTTCATAGTCCTCACACCTTGCAGGCAAGGGGCCAGTGCGGGTGGGGTGGGAGAGCCATTGCAGATCAGTCCCACACTCACATGCATTACCGCAGCAGTGGTCGCTTAGAGTCCCTTGATGGAAATATTGTACAGGGTGTACTAAACCACCCGGATAGGGCATTTTTCTCGAATACTACGGAACCAAATGATTTGAAAGGAACTAGTCAGGTAGGGAATTTACCCTAAATTTTTCATTTTTGATACTTTTAAAAGCCCCCGACAGGTCCTTCGTGGGTATGGGAGGGGGGGTTTCCAAATAAATTTTTCAAGTTTCAAGGCAAAACTTAGCTCGTGAAAATCTCATGAAAATCTTTTAATTCATTGATAGTACACAGGCTGAGAAACAGGGAATTGTATTATGAACTCGAAAAGGAACAAGCGTCAATCTAAAGTCACTTTTTGCCAGAATTTGTTTGTTTTTTAAACATTTAGATGTTAAAAAGCATTGAACCAGAGTGGGCTTCCTCCGTGATATGGTTGGCATTCAAGGTTCCCAATTCGTTAGAAGTGTTGCTCAGCTTCATCAAACGTAAAGGCAAGGGACATTGTAAAATGGGAAACCAATAGATCGGGTAAAATATTTTACCCGATCCGGGTAAGAAAATTTCCCCTCTCGCCGTGATTCGAAAGATTCTTTTGGGAGCCTTAGTACATTCCGGATTAGAAGTCTTTGTGCCTCAGAAGCAACCTGACAGCCCATAAATTCTGGAGGAAAGTGAGCTTTTTTGTACATTTCTCTTTTTTTCAGCTTTTGGCTCTAAACTTTCAAACAGTTTTACTTTATTTTGCTCTCTTTTTTTTTCTTTTTGCTCCTTCTTTTGCATGATGCCAGAAATCTGATGGTTTCAAGGTTGAACAAGCGTCTGTACCTCACAGTGGTCATGATGTCAAAGTGAGTGCCAAAAACCCTCCTTCCTCTCTCCCTCCACCTCATCTCCTCGAAATGCCAAAAATCTCATGCAAAGCTACCTCCCTAGACCCGGTTCCTGCGAGTAGTTCGACACAAATAAGTGTGCGTACCTTCACGACCCAAACTTCCGAGTCTCTTGAAGATGGCTCTGATACAAATCTGGAAAAAAATAATACTAATGATAACTCAGTAAGATATCCTGTCTACCATGACATCGGTGTGGGAACATCGCTCATCAAAGATCGTAAAATAATGATAACTGAAGGCACTCAGTGCGATGATTACGTCCCAGTGTATGGAATCAATGCAGAATCTCAAAACTTGGAGCTTGAAACCAGTCCAAAAACTGATCTGAACTTTAAGTGTAGTGCCGATGAAGATCTGTGCAAAAAAATCGAAGACAAAATATCGAAAGTAAACCAAGGGAAATTGCTCGAATCATCGAGCTCTATAGCAGATGCGATACAAATAGTTGACAATCTCCTGACAAGATCGTCTTTTGGTCGCAGTGTACCAGATCTTACAAAAAATAAACTAGACTCTCGTTTACCTCAGAATAGTCAGGGCTCTTCAGAATTTCGTCATTTTAGCAATCAGGATAAAAACACCAGTAAGAGTGCAGAAAATATTTTATCAAAAGCGGACTCTTGCGAAGACTCGTACCTCAAACCGATCTCCAAAGAGGAATCAAAACCTTTCACTTTACCGAAAGTCAACAAAAATGTTTGGTTCAATGAACCTTATTCCTCTGCTGAAGCGAGTCATCCTGAAATCAGTCAGTATGCTTCGCAAGGTCCAACCATTCCAACATCCGTCCTAACAAATTCTTTGCCATCTTTAAATCAAGCCTCGCTTTTCCACACTTCATTCGGTTATGCTCCGTATCCGTCTGTTGTCCAATATTCCCATTTTCCTCCAAACTTCATTCCTCCTTCCTCCATGTATTTCAATCCGTACTATTCGCCCACCACATTCACCTCTCAAGCCACTCATCAACCTTTCCCGACTTCTTCAGCAGCCCAATCAAATATTCAACCTTCTTATCCAAATATCCCGTTTTATGTTCCTCCCCCTCTTTCCCCTCATCATTTCTCACAGCTTTTCCCTCCCTTGGCAAGCAGTAGTCCACCTGTAGAATCTCAAGTTATTAAACCTCAAGGAATATCTAGATCGTCACCGAATATCCACTCAATTTTAAAATTACCGCCTTCCAGCGAGTCCTATGAATCTGCAACAACAGGTCTTGAAGTTCCAAAAATTGGAGTCCAAAGCTCCAGTGCAAAGTTTACAGCCAGTCCAGAATCGGATGGTTCTGTCGTAAAGCCCCTCATTGACAGTTCAAAATTTGATAGTAAAATTGTTAGTAATAGTAATTTGAAAGACTATAAATCAAGGTTTATAAATGTTTCTGCTGATCCTGACCTTCGGCCGAAGAAACTTGATTGCAAAAGCTCTTCTGATATAATTAAATCTTATATGAATGCATCCAAAAACACCGAGGAGCAATCCAAATCCTTAAAAGACAGAACTAAATTAGACGGTCAATTCACAGAAATAAAGAGCAATTCTGAAAACAAAGACTCCGATTTTAATGAAGAATTTCAGAGGGAGAAAAAAATAATTGATGATGTGAAAACTTTCAAGTCTCCTTTCCAAGATGATAATGTTTTTCAAAACAAATCTTTCACACAAAAACAGGCCAATTTTGATGGCAAAAACTCCTCTGACTCTATAAAATCAAATAATGTATCCAGAAGTAATGAAGAGCGAACAAAATCCTTGAGTGGTGGGACTAAATTAGACAGTCAGCCCAGAGAATCGGAGAAAAACTCTGAAAGGAAAGACTCTAATTTTAGTGAAGAATTTCAGAGGGAGAAAAAAATTATCGATGATGTGAAAACTTTCAAGTCTCCTTTCCAAGATGATAATGTTTTTCAAAACAAATCTTTCCCAAACAAAAAGGCCAATGTTGATGAAAATTTTTCTGGTTTCATTAAACCAAATACTAATGCATCCAGAAATAATGAAGAGCGGACAAAATCCTTGAGTGATGGGACTAAATTAGACAGTCAGCCCAGAGAATCCAAGAAAAACTCAGAAAGGAAAGACTCTAATTTCAATGAAGAATTTCAAAAAAAGAGAGAGGAAATACAAGTTGATGATGCAGGAGCTTTCAAGTCTTACTTCAAAGACAAAGTATTTTTCAAAACAAATTTTTCACCAACAAACACGGTAAAGTTGATTTTTCCAAAGGAACTAATTTGAACAAATCTTCATTCTCCATCAACTCTGATGGTGATGATCGGACTTTTAGATTAAGCACAGACTCATCCAGTGTTGAGAAACAGACATCAAAGAATGATTCAAGCAAGATCTTGTCAGTGATAAATAGTAATATCTTGGATGACATATCTCTATCTAAATGTCAAATTTCTGATGAAAAAGTTTCGAAAAACGAAAAATACACCTTGGAAACTCAGTTGAAAGACGGAGCGAAAAATGAAGGAACGCAACCTTCCTCTCTCTTCTCAAAATTCGGAGATTTATCAATTTTTAAGGATATCAGGATGAACGAGAGCAAATCCTTTGCAACAAAGACAGTCTCTGAGTCTTCCAAATTTTACGATTATGGCAGCAACGAACAAATCTCCAAAGAAACAACAAATGAAGAAAAAACTTTTAAGTCGGATATTTTAAAGGATGACATTGTTGAAAAACGAAGTTACGAGTACGACAAGAGTAAATCCTCTTTCACGAAATCTCCAATGAATCTTGGCTCCTCTGAAGCGCCGATAGCCAGAAATGTATTCCCAAGAACAAGTCGTGAAACTTACAAAAAGTCTCCGCGATCTCCTCCAGCAAAACCTACTACCCCTCCTCCACCACCCCCTGTAAACTACAGCACCCTTCCCAAAGCCTCACAATTCCCTTCTTGGGAAGAGTTTATCCTTTCGACCCCTACATTTTCCAGCTCTTTGCAAGACAATACCCGTAGATCCCATCTTGGAGCAGATATCAATTTGAATGTAAATGCATGCTTAACTTCTAATTTGAATCAGGTACGTTTTCTTTTTTTTTTTTTACAGTCTTCTGACTCTCTCTTATCTTAACTCTATCTTTTTGCCTTTCCTGCAGTGACATAGCTAGCGGTTTCGCGCGCTCCCCCCTGAAGAAGTATAGATTGCGCTCCTCTATTCTGCGGTTGGCAAGCGATCCTTGGACCAGCCAATCCTCTTCCCTTCCCTTCCCACAACAAACATCATGAAATGTTGTCATTCAATCTGGACGTACATTTTCTATTTGTTATCTAATACGTACCAAGATCTATTAATACCAGATCAGTCCAGCAGCAAGTAGGCGGGGCTAACGCGTTCCGTTTCACATGGTCTCCCCGGTCTGCTAGTTCCCAGTCTGCTTGGAATCTAGATCATGGTCTTCCGGCATCATCACCCCTGTTTTGCGGTTCAATCAACAGCTGTTGTGCGGTTCAATCAACAGCTGTTGTGCGGTTCAATCAACAGCTGTTGTGCGGAATACGACGATGAATGAGCCGCGTAGCTGGGAAACGTTGGTATGGACCGCCTACTGGACTGACCTGGTATTAAAAGATCCTGGTACCTACCTCAAACCCTCCAGTTACTCATTGTCAGTGATTAGTGTGCATGATAATTTCTTCAAAAAACATCACAGAAGAATGTAAAAATGGCCATTAACGCCAGCAAAACATAACCCTGATAATATTTTTTCACTTTCTCTGTCTGTACATCTTCTCTTTTTCTCTTCTCTTTCTTTTTACATTTTCTTTTTTTTCTTATCTTCATTTTCTCCTTTCTTCGCCATCCCTTTTTTGCGCCTCCTCAGGCGCTGTGTCCTTCTGCATTGCGGGGCCTGCGAGGCCTGTAGCTACGCCACTGCTTCCTTGCGCTACGATGTGGAAATTGTTTTTGATATCCACGTCAAAAAAATGAACGAAAAATTGAACATTTATTCATACCTCACGGTAAATGTTTGCATACTTCTTCTGTTGACTTGCAAACATTGATTTGGAACTTTCAGATTTGCCAAAATAAAGTTCCTGTTTTGTTTTAAACATCCCCCAAGTTTGGTTTTCTTATCAAAATTTAGCTGGAGAGGGGGGAGACTTTTGCTACACCCTATATGTATTTGATACAATCATAAGAATGAATCTCTTCTCAAGATGCATGCCGCAAAAATAAATGAACGTTTTTCTCTACTTTTCAGATTTAATGTTGAATTCTTTCTACCAATCTTTTGATGAACCCAAATATTTTTTGCAGGATTGTAGCATTGCATAGGCTTTAAGATTTTTATTTTTTTCACTAAGGTTTTGCATCTTGATGCATGAATAACTGTAACTGCATGATGTTGTGAATGCTATAAAAAGTGGTTTGTCAAGAAATTGACATTTTTCTTTTACTATTTTGATACAGTGGCCTTATCAATTGGCACAGACAAGGTCTCGAGTAGGTGCTTTTTACTTCTCTCCTTCAAACTACTGTCTCTGATGTAACTTTTGCATTATATGAAACGATAAGTTTTTGAATCTGCAGTCATTACTTTCTCACTCCAACGAAGTTAGCAATCGAGAAAGTCTTACGATGGCGCAGATGTCTATCTGTCTTTATCCCGGCATAACTTTTGAACCAATGGTCCGTATACATCCAAATTTTGCAGAGAAGCTGCTTTTAGCATTCCTCAGATAAACTTTTTCGACATTTTAAATTCTAAGCAAGTTATGGAAGATAAAATTAAAAGGTTTCCTTTTAAATCAATGAGGAAATGAGTAAAATAGGTAAACGTAAGAAAAAATTGAAATTTTTCAAATATAGTTGTTTGAATTTTGATTATAATTTGCAAAAACATTTTGTAATCAACCTACTGTAAAATTAACCCCTCAAGGGGGGTCTGGGGGTCTCCCCTAAAATGTTATAGTTGGTTGGGGGGGTCTCCCCCAGAATATTATTAGGAGTTCTGGGGGTCTTCCCCAGAATATTATAGGGGAGTCTGGGGGCCTCTTCCAGAGTAATAAAGGGGGGCCTGGGGGTTTTCCCCAGAAATTATAAGGGGGTCTGAAGGTCCCCCCAGAATAAGTTTGATGTGAGAAAGTGTTCATGGGGTGCTCTTTACAGTTTATTTTGTCATGATCTTGAACCGTCTTTATGGGGCTCTTGCAAACTTTTGCTGTAAGCAAATAAATGGTCCAAACTGATGTAATGACCAGCAAAAATCACAAAAATCACCCCGAAAAAGTCTAAAATTCTGTAATAAACTTACACAACTGCTTTAACGGCACGATCGTAATGGTGCTTCAACGCAGATATCATGGGAGATTCCTGCCTAATCTGTCACTTTCTCTACGGAAACACAGAGATATGTCTCATTTTAGATAGGAATCTCCCATGATACCTGCTTTGAACCGCCATTATGCCCGATTCTGAGAGTGATTTTTCAGTGTACTCATCGTCATTTTTACAGGTTTTTGTGCAAGAATCAACTCTTCAATCCCCCGTAGCAAAAGTTTGCAAGAGCCCCATTGCTTTGAATTTTTGTAAAAAGTCACTGTTGGGGCGAAAAAGAACGTCTGACGACTCCTTAGATAGGGGTTTCGGTAGGGCCAGTAGCGCACCGAGAGTTTCTTCATCTCTCTCTTTCCTCCATTAAAAATTGTATGTTAGACAAGGATGGACAACGTGATAAAACCCCCTCTTTCTGTCCTTTTTCTACTTACACATTCAATTGGGAAATGAGAGAGATGGAAGAGATCCTGGTTGCGCCAGTGGGTAGGCCACCTGCAATGCTTGAATTCATTGAGATAAGTATTGTGGTTAGCCTACCTCCAGGAGTCGTCTAACATTCTTTTTGACCCTGACTGTACTTTTTGTATATTTGATAGATACACACTTGAACTGCATCGTGTATGCATCCTTTTTGCTTTGACCGTTTTATCATTGATTAAAGTGAACATGATTTACCTCTTTTCAGAATCCGCCTTCAACGCCAGCTAGTCCAAAGAAACAATCGATCAGCGATAAGAAAAAATTCTTTGAAAAAGCTATGGAAGAACATCATCACCCTTCACCAAAGCCAGGTAATAAAAATTAAAGTTTTTGCAGCCAAAGGCCAAAATTGTGCGGCCAGTGTTGCCAGATCCTGTGGTTTTTTCTATGTGTTCATACGGGAAAATCCGTAAGATCTGGCAACATTGTGTGCGGCCACTTCCCAAGCTTTTTTTTATTTTGGAAATATAACCTCCAAGATTGTCTCCTATCAAGGTCAACGAGCTACAGGATAGAGAGGCTGATACATGTTATTAGTTCTGTCTCAAAATGATGCAGCATGGGAAATTCGGTTCTGGTTTGTTTGCCTCATATTTTTTAACCTTAAATTGATAATTGTTACTAATTCAGTGGAAAGTGCTTTTAAACAAAAGTGCAAGTGTTTAAGAGTGGCTATCTGGACACAGAATTCTAATAAAGCTGTCCAGGTGAGAAAATTTTGCATATTTCTGTTTTGTGCCAGCTTTTTTAGCGTGCAAACCCTTCCAGAAGAAACAGTTCCTGAAGAAACTTCGATTTCTATGTTCGGATAGCCCCTCTGAAAAACTTCCATTTTTGTTTTTAACCAGTTTCAAATGTATTTTTCACAATTTTATTTAAAAATTTAAAGGTTAAAAAAAAGTGAGGCAAACAAACCAAGTCTGTGTGAAAAACTTCCATAAGAGATGTCGATCATGGCTGTCTCCTTGCTACCTCAACATAACGTCCCACAAATCCTCTCTATTGCTTCAGCTTGTTGATCAAGGGAGATGAAATGAGGTTTGGACAGCACTAGTATCTCAGAGGAAAAAACGGGCCCTTTGTCGTGATGTCAGTCCTAAAATTCTGATCAGAGATCAGAGAAGATTCGGAGAGAATGGGTCTGTTGCAAACTTTTGCTGAAACGATTAAGAGTGTTTAATTTAATGTAAAATCGCCTGAAAAGTCCATTGGTGGCATCAGAAAGTCATAAAATGCAATAATAAACTCACAAGAGGTGTTCAATGAAATCCAAGATGGCGGAGAAATATCGAGCAATTTGTATGCATGCACCACGAACATCCAAGGATAGCCAACCTCACAATATAGATCACAACCAATCACAACGTAAACAAACACGTAACCTCTACCTCCAGTGCGGTTGTCAAAGGTGGCCATCCTCGGATGTTTGTGGTGCATGCATACAAATTGCTCGATATTTATCCGCCATCTTGGATTTCATTAAACGCCTCTTGTGAGTTTATTATTGCATTTTATGACTTTCTGATGCCACCAATGGACTCTTTAGGCGATTTTACATAAGATTAAACACTCCTAATTGTTGTAGCAAAAGTTTGCAACAGACCCATTGGGAGAATGTCCCTAGAAAAATGGTGTCCCGTGGTCCCTTAGGTTTCTACAGGGTGTTGAAAAACTGTTCCCGAATATTTCAGGGGCGGATTCTACAGGTCAAAATAAGACATTTTTTTCCTATAAACATGTGTCCGAAAATGCCCCCCTTTAGAGCTACAGCCCCCCAAAGTTTTAAAAAATTTACGGTTTTTTTGGAATAGCGACCACTATTATGAACCAAATGTCTTAAAACTTGGTGTCCTGAGGTAATTTTACGTGTAAAATCCATTAATGACCTCGAAAAATTCAGAAATTGAGTCTAACTGTACTTTTAACGCAATCTTGTACCTTTAACGGCACGAATTTTGTGTTACGAATTAAAATTTTGAAGAATAATTACCGAAATCAGATGCGAAAAACCCTTAAAAAGATTTTTGGTCCTCCTTGTTTCTTTCGTTACGACGCGTTTTAAGCGAGATAATCGCTGCACAGTGTGGAAAAGTCAGTGCTTTTACCATGAAAACGGCAGTGAGTATGCAACCCGCCTCTCCGCTGCTTCTACGGTCCGGCCGCTATGGTAAAAGCGCTGACTTTTCCACACTGTGCAGCGATTATCTCGCTTAAATCGCGTCGTATCGAAAGAAACAAGGAGAACCAAAAATCCTTCTAAGGGTTTTCCGCGTCTGATTATGGTAATTATTCTTCAAAATTTTAATCCGTAACATAAAATTCGTGCCGTTAAAGGTACAAGATTGCGTGAAGAGTACAGTTAGACTCAATTTCTGAATTTTTCGAGGTCATTAATGGATTTTATACGTAAAATTACTTTGGGACACCAAGTTTTAAGACATTTGGTTCATAATAGTGGTCGCTATTCCAAAAAAACCGTAGATTTTTTAAACCTTTGGGGGGCTGTAGCTCAAAAGCCCGGCATTTTCGGACACATGTTTATAGGAAAAAAAGGTCTTATTTTGACCTGTAGAATCCGCCCCTGAAATATTCGGGAACAGTTTTTCAACACCCTGTATAATATGTTGAGATTTGCAAGTTACCGCCTATTTGTCTCTTTTTTCTTTGGTAGTGGCGCAAGTTCACTTTAGAATGTCGAAGACTTTAAATAGTTTAAATACCTTATTCAGTACTTAGGAGGAAATAACTCTGCCAAGTCTCAAAATTTTTAGAAATACTGTTTCCGATTTGCAAAATTCTTTCTTCCTTGATTGAGCTTGTACTATTTTAAGACCAGTAGAGTGCTCTTTCTTTGTTTTATTCTGGTTTTTATTCACCGTAATTGATTGGATCAATGTCTTTTCTTGCCTCTTTTGGAAGAATTCCGTCCTATCAAAGGTATCTCTTTTATTTCATCAATTAGTAAAAACTTTTTATTTATTTATTAATCATTTTTTTATTCTTTCCTATCCTTTGTTTTGAGAATACTTTGATTGTGTTTCCTACCCCTTCTTTTTTTATGCAGTCCAGTCGTTCGCTGTGAAATATCAGCATAACTAACCACATGTTTGGGCGGCTGAACTTTACTATCACTACTTCTACTTACTACTTATTTTTTTTTAAATGGAAAACCATAGTTTGTCCCCAAGATCTCCTTTGCTACTATTCCCCTGCTGTAATGTAATGCCTCTACAGTTGCATGTTACAAAGTTTTCAAGTTGACCAGTGGATTCCGTAAGTTTTTGGAGTCACTATTGTTATGTTCCTAGAGGGTGCCTTCTACCACATGGATTAGATGTTTAAATTAATTAATAATAAGAGCTTAAAATTGAATTTCATATTTTTGATTGGTTTCTAACTGTTTAATTAATATTTTGACATTTACTGACCCTAATTAAGGGTACATTGTACTAAAATATTAAATAAGTAAATGAATAAATAAATAGATAAATAATTTATAAATAAATATGTTTGCTGGCTTTTTACATGAGAGCTGATACTTTATTCATCTGCAGTGAAAGCTTATAATAGTCCCATTCATAGCCGTTGCCAGTACTTTGTCCTCCTATCTCTTTGTCTATTGTGTTAGAAAAGAACATGTCTGGGCCAAAGTCATTTGATAGCCCCCCTCCTTTCATTCATTTCTAACACCCCAAGTAGCAAAAATGGATAGAAAATGTGGTTTTATGCAAGTTTTCCTGGGGAAAAACTTGCTTAAAACAGTACAGTTGGAATCATCCTTTTTACGTAAACGGAACTTTTACGGGAGATTTTTCTGCGGTTGAACGGAACTTTTCTGGTAAAGCTGCAAAAGAACAGAAATAACTTTGGAATAACCATAAGTATACAGACATTACACTCATTTTCTTCAAAACATGAGAATACTGATGTATGTGAAAGGTTATTTTGAAGTTTTTTCCCGTTCCCTTGTGGCTTTACCAGGAAAGTTCTGTCGAATCAAAGGAAAACCTTCCGTTAAAGTTCCCTTTACTTAAAAAATATGATTCCTATTTGACTGGTTTTTCCGGGGGAAATATACTCTTGTAAAACCTTACGTTTTCAGTCCATTTTTGCTTCTTGGGACATGGATATGAATGAACGTTAAGAAGGAAAGGTGAATTTCTGGCTACAACTATGGTCCTATAGTTGAGGCCGTTTCCGGAAAAGGAGCTCATAAAACAAAGGGTACGCTCTTTCTGAGAAATCAGCATTGTGATTGGATAGAGGCTTTGTCTGAAGAGCGCACCTGTTCTTTAATGGTCCTTTTTCCGGAAATGGCCTCAATTGTAACCTATGTGTCGCACAGTCTCAGAGATCCTATCTATTGAAACAGTACATGGGCTTGTAATTCAAACTGTTGTTTTTTTTTGTCTATTTTTTGCAGAGAGAACTTTCAGTTTTTTAAGTCAAGATGAATTGGAGAAACTGAAGCAAGAAGAAGGTAAGGAATAATTCTAATTCCACGTATTTTCTTTCCTTGACTGTGAGGCACAGTCGGCAAATTAAATAAGGTCAGTCGACTCTTTAGATTTGGGTGTAGGGTAGGCCGCATGCCATACTTGAACTCATTGTGATAAGTGTTGCAGTTTGCCTACCAGAACCAAAATCCAAAGAGTAAACTGACATTAGCTGTATTTTGCTTTGTCATCGCGATGGAGATTTTGGTTATTTTTTTTTCGTAAATATGTTCTGTCATATTTTAATTCTGTTTGCACGCTCAAAATGTGCTCACTTTGATTCTGTTTCTGGACCACCATGAGCTTTTTAGTCATTTAAACGGTAATTTCTGAACTTCTTCGGTGGCAAGTTTTGGCGTTTGATGGTTATCGCAACTGACCATCACCTGAGGTGCCCAAATGCGAAATTTTCGTTTAAATTACTGAAAAGCTCGTAGTGGTCCAAAAACAGAATCAAAGTGAGCACATTTTGAGCGTGGAAACCGAATTAAAATATGACGAAACATATTTACGTTAAAAATTAATCAACATCGTCATCGCGATGGCAAAGTAAAATACGGCTATTATTTCATTCGTCGACTGTACAGTTGGGGGCAAGAAGAACTAAAGTCATCCTACAAGTCACTTTTTTCTTTTCTTCTTTGAAAATGATCACTTTTACCCACTCATTTGTCTGAAAGTCACCTGTTTCCCATTTTAACATCTATTTTGCCCCTATCCTTAATTTTTCAAACCTACCCTGAAATCACTAAAAATTTAATACAAATTTGCGCAGTCTTCATCTTATCAAATCGTAGCATTCCAGCGGGCCGATCATTTACTTCATTGTTAAACCGACCGTTAAGACTGTGTATGAGTAATTCTATTGGTCGAATATTGTAAAACTTAGCCGTTGCTAGGGTAACCATTGTTATAGTGTCCATTTTTTAAAGGTTACTCATGAATAGTCTTTATAAAACGAGACTCTTAACGATGGTTACCGTACCAACAGCCAAGTTTTACAATTTTTGACCAATAGCATCACTCGTAGACAGTTTTAACGTTCGGTTTAATGATGAAGTAAATGATCGGCCCGCAGGTGGTCTACCTAAGCCCTAATCTACAGATTAGTCTGACTCTCTTTTTGTCTCTGATAGTACTTTACACCTCTATTCTTTTTTGTTTCCTTTTTTATTTCCTGTCAAATTGTTCGCTATGAAACAAGCATAACAAACCATGGTGTTTGGGCGCAGATGGACTCTATTGCCGCTTCTACTGATTTTATCTTTTTCTTTTAACAGAACGAAAAATTGCCACGCTATCAAGAGATGACTTGAAATTACTGCGAACGCATTCGGAAGATCTGGAGGGCGAGGCGGAAGAAGAAAATGCAAATACCATTTCTGCTGCAGATGTTTTTGTTATTAGGTAAGTTTCCCCCTTCTGCAAATTCTGTATTGCCTTTCTCTCTTTTGTCTTTTAACTCTTCCCTGCATGAGAATTTTTTTTTTTTTCAACCAAAAATGGATTTTTCAATTCACTAAGTGGTCAGATGTATTTGAAAAATGTTGAAAAAAAAATTAATAAGACAGTTTTTTGGTAAAAATTCTCATTTTTCTATTATTTACTTGTTTTCTACACGTGCTATAACACCATAAGAAACGGCGGGGGAAAAAAAAATTGTTTGATAGGATTTTTCATGTAGCAAATACCAAAATTTTGGTAAAAATAATGAAATTGGGGTTCAATTTGATAAGGGGGCAAATTCCCCCCCACGCCATGATTTCCATTTTTAAATGCATCATAATGAGTGCGGTAGTCTTTTGAAAAATGTTTGAGCCCGTTTTTATGTTTTTCTTACAATGTGACACTGGTGAAACAATTTGAAATAAGTCAAAATATACATTACAATGTCTGATATAGGGCTTTTTACATCATGTGACACCGGTGTCACACAATGCAGTGAAGGGTTGACTCGGCGCACAACAAATGTTCGGACTGAGTTGACTATAGTCATCGAATTTTACCTTCTCTGTTTCTTTTCAATTTTATTTTTTTTTATCTCCTCTTTTGTTCTGTTAACAGGAATAACAATACTGCCCCAATATTGAAAAATCAAGAAGTCACATCCCCAGGGATTATCCGCACCGCCAAAGCAGAGAAAAGGATGAAGAACAGACTAATCCAAGATGTAAGTTTTTTCTCTGTTTTCTTTCCTCTCCCACTCCTCTCCTCCTCAGTAAGGTAGATGTCCCAATTACCGCCACCTGTCCCAATTACCGCCACCCTGTTCATTTATTCTTTAAAATAAGCCTACTTTTGCAGACAAATTTAAGAGTATACGTGATAATTGTTTTTCATAGGTTGGCTGAACTGGTGAAAAAAGTTTGAAGTTGAATCTAGCAGCGTTGTGCCATTAAAAAATCACAGAAGTGGACATCTGCGCAGCACCACCTGTTTGCGCCGATTTCTTTCAGTAGTTATTTATTAAAAATCTGTTCTCTTTACTTTCCGCTTTTTAAATTATTATAATTTCTTTATTTCCTGACAGGAAAGATGATGATTTGAATGAAAAGCCAGTGAAAATATGTATGGCGATAATTAGGACAACTGATATGACAATAATTGGGACGAAGCCACTTATGGCGTGGCGGTAATTGGGACATGGGCCATTTTTTCGAGTTTTAATAATACTTTTTTTTTTCCAAGTTGATCACTCCAATATCTTATTTTTTTAATAAAATTGGAATGTATTTGAAGGGTCCTAGTGCAAACAGATCCTAGATTAAATAAAAATTGACATTTTTTACAGGTATTTTACGGAATTTTTTTCCTAAGGGTGGCGCGGTAATTGGGATATCTACGTTAATTTCATGTGCGGTCTATTCAAATTTTTTTCTCAGATGTATTTGTGTTGGAAAAATAGTTTGAGATATTGTCCCTTCACCAGGATTTTTTTTTTATATATATATATGTATATACTACTACTACTGCTGCTATATTCTTCTTCAGTGCCTTCATCTCACATGTTACTCGGTGCTAAAATTCTGAAGCATGGTAAGATAAAGTCTAAAAAGCAATGGAAATCCATGCTTTTTTGATGAGCGTAACATCAATGTGTGATGACTTTGTGCCAAAACCAGGGATGTCAGGAGGAAGGTTGGTACGTGCCCTGAGAGGGAGCATGCTACTTGTCGGAATATACTATTGATGGAGCGACTTTTGATGCTCTTGATTGGAGTAGCTCCCTCTTGGAGCAACATTACCTACTCTCAACCAGAGCACTGGTCCCTCTTGGAGCACTGCTCCCTCTTGGAGCTCAAAAGGTGGCTCCTAACCGGAACATGCTCCATTGCTCCTGCTGGGAGCAACAATAGTTGCTCCTGACCGGAGCATGGCTTTAGTGATTACAAGGATGGGTCACTCCTTGCTGGAGCTGCTCCCACTTGGAGCAACGTTCCTTGCTCCATTCGTAGCATGCTCCCTGTCAGAGCAAACCTTGCTGCTCACAACCGGTGCGCACTCCTGCTGGGAGCTGCTCCTAGCAGGAGCATGCTCCGCTCCCCATCCCTGGCCAAAACGAACCAACTGTGATTGATTTCATTTGTAATCAGTTACTTTCAGCAACAAGTCGGCCCATTTTTCCAAGTAAATTTCCAGTTACAGTGAGTAATAACATTCCTTTGAATGTGAGGTTAAAATTAAAACCTGTCAATTTTCTAGTTTTTGCATATTTTAGTGTGGAAGCTCTCACAGTAAGCCATAAGTTTTAATTTTTGTTGTTTTAGTCAACTTAACATATTCAGAACTGACTTATTAGCTCCTTGTTTTGTTCTTTGAAGGGATTGCTGAGTGACGAAGACATGGAAAAAGAGCTCTCTCGTGCAGAGCAAAGAGCTTTAAATGCTGAGAAGAGAGCTGCTTGGAGGCAGGCTCGTTTAAAATCTTTAGAACAGGTTGGTTTTTTTCTAAGATTTTCAAAAGTGGCAATGAAGATTTTCAAGCCCTCAATTGTGAACTGCTTCTGACTTTAGATCAATTCTTTAAAGTGGGACGAAAAGTAAAGAAGTCTGTATCTATTTTTGATCAAAATTCAAATTTCATTCCCAACTTGGAAGAGTCCCTCATTTGCCTTCCACTTCAAAAGCAAACAAGCTTTTTTCAATTTTAGCACATTGAAGTCTTCTATCCAGATTCGTGAAATTCCGATGATATTGAATGCTGAACTGTACGCCTGAAAGTAAGAGAGCAGGATATAACGAATGTGAAGATGCTTACGGTTGAGAAGGCTTATTACTCCCTCAATGAATTTTACAGTAACAAAAAGTATGTAATAGTATGGTTGTTTGCTGAAGGTGTCATTGTAAGATCCCATGTATTTCACGTTTTTCTGGTGTATTTGTACCATTGACCTGGGACCAAATAATGTTACGGCTTGACGGTCCTCCGAAAGACGTTGGATGGTGCGCACCTAAGTATGATTGCGTGTGGTTTATACCCCCCCCCCTCCCTGTAAGTGCTCACCGATCATCTGTGTGCGGGACGGTGAGAACGTAACATTATTTGGTCCCTGTACCATGCATATTTGAATCAATCAAAAATAAATAGGGGTGTGCGAATCCGCGTATTTCGAATCCGAATCCGACGGGATTCGGATTCGGGATTCGAAATTTTTTTTCGGATTCGAAATTTTCGATTTTTTTTTTTTTTTTTTTCACATACATTTATAATTTTTTTGTTTTTCTAACTTTTCTTTTCCTTCCATATGTTTTTTTTTCCTCTTCCCCTCTATACATTAGCGCCTGCTAAAACGACGGAAACTACTATCATCACGATTTGGTACGAATGCGGCGCCGGCGCGTCTTCCGAATATCGATGAACCTAAACGGGGATAACGGGCGGTAATCGATCAACACCAAAAGTGCGCGCGACCAGCGAAATAGAATAGTAAAGATAAATCAGAAAACAAATATTTTCTTCTCATTTTTCATTACATCGTAAGGAAAATAAAAGCGCCGCACTTTAAAACAATTTTTTTCGAACTTTTACGGCACGGATTCGGTTCGGATTCGGGAAAATTTGATTTTAAGATTCGGATTCGGAATGAAAAAACTGGATTCGCACACCCCTAAAAATAAATAAAAAATTGTCGTCCAAAAACAAGCGGAAAGTTTGATTTCCATTCAACAGACGGAAAAGAATATGAAACAAAGTAATCAGAGGCAGCTCGTGAGTTTTAATATTTCAAAATATTTTAGCATATTTTTGGTTAGGAAACTGGGTTTGAACTAAATTACCAATTATTGTGTAATGTCTCTCTATTTTCTGATACCGTAGGATGCATTACAGGCGCAAATTGTCATCAAGAAAATAAGTGAAATGAGTGAGACGCTCGACAATAGTAGAAATAATGGAAACATTGGTGAGCAACAATCAACAATTATTGAAGACACAGCATTAACGGCTGCCAATGTCAATATCAACAACAGTATCAACAACAATAATAGCTCTAATCTAAACAGACCCATCACTCCGGACCAAGAAAACAATCTCCTCGAGGTGAGTTGCTTTTTCCATCGTAATTTTCTTTGCTTTAATTTTAACCGCTCTGTCTACAAATTTTATTTTTTTTTTCAAAATTTTTCCTACATTTTCATCTTCATGTATTTTTATCTGTCTTGTCTGTTTCGTTGGAATGACCTAATGGGCTCGTTGTTGGGTGGTTCATATTTCCAGGATCAAGTAACGTTTTATTAAGTGCCCCTTATTTAACAATATCTTTTTCATTGATTACTTTATAGGCTTACTCTCTCTTTAAGCAATTTTTTTATTTCCAATAATTCATCTTGGTTGATAACATCATGTAAACAACCTTTTCTTCTTTTGATTGTTGTGAAATGAGTGAAGCTTCTGTTTCTAGTGAAATCTTGCAATTGGGAGCGTTCTAGAATTCTCTGATCCCATAACCCGGGGAAATGCATCAGAGTCTCCAGAGAGTGTTTATGATAAACCTGACAATGTTTTGATCAGTAGCGTCGCGTGCCATCTGGCAACAATGCAACTGCTCCATTTAAACTCATTAAATGTATCGAATTTTCCTTGTGCACTGTGCACCCCCTGAATTCGATCTTTTACATGAGTTTAAATGGATAGAATACACTGTTGCCAAATTGAACACGACGCCACTGATTTTGATGAAGCTCATCGGTCCTCTGATAAATTTCCTAACGGTTACAGGCGCAGTGATTTGATGCTAAAAATGTCTGTTTACATCTTCATAACCTTCAAAACACCTGTATGAATACACGGAAATGGGTTGTTTACTTCTTTAAGTTTAGTTTTCATAGGCTTCATTAGTGGTCTTACTTCGATAAAGCCGGTGTATCCTGGGGAAGAGTTCTGATGAATTTCATTGGAGTTCAAGAACGCTCCGATAATTTGCAACGGGTCATCAGAAACAAAATTGATGAATGAAAGACAATTTTGGAGCTTTATCAGGTACCTGGGGAATTCTAGAACGCTCCCATATCTTTCCACAGTTTACTTCAATCAAATTGTAACGAACTATCAACGGATTAAACGAACATGCTGTTGCGCATTCTTACAAAGCTCTATGACTGTGCGTTTTATGATTATAGCTGAGCAAAGCAGTAAAAAGAATCTCCTTAGAAATAAAAAGATCAAATCTTTCGCTAACTGTTTACTGATAAAAATTTGCTTCTTGGATTCGTTCTCTGTGAAACTTTGATTAAATACTCAGCCATTTTTTCCATGTTTATATGGTTAGCACCATTTTTTACCCTTCAAAAGATGATCATAATGTTTCATTACCCATCATGCCATCAATTTTGATTTATCTAAGAAAAGAATAGAGACACATTTGGGTTAGTTTTTTGTGATAATAATTAGTATTTTGCTTTCACTTTTCTCTCTCTATTATAAATTTGCCTTGAACTACGAAAATATTTCTTGACAAGGTTTCATCAATTTAAGTTTTATCAACTGTCTTCTCCAGTCAGTTTACATTGTAAAAAAAAAAATAGAAATAAATCGGTCGGATGGAAGCTCCAAAGGTTAAACCTTTGACATTTTTGAAAATTAGGGCGATTTTAGACGGTGACCCACCTTTTTTTTTTTTTTTTTTTATACAAATTACTTTTTTTCCCAGTTTACTTTCTTTCATATGTTTCCTCTTACCAATTTTAAAGAATGAGAAATGTCGGGAACATCAGCTCTCTTATTTTTACCTGATTCAAATTAATTCTAAACTGTGAATAAACTGCCATTTCTGCTGTTTAAATTGGACTTATTCCAATTTGTCGCTGCATTTTGAATGAAAATATTTGATTATGAAATCTTTTGAACTTTGAAAGCGTAAAAGCATGGAAATTTTTCAAATCTCCTTGAAACTGGAAAGGCTTGAGAGAATCTGCATGAAAAGAGGGTTATTTTAAGTTTGACATCCTCGATTTTATCATACATACTTGATAATTTTTTCAGCAAAATACCCAAGGCTTCTCGCACCTTCCTTGCGGATTTTTATAATTCATATCTCAAGTTCAAATTTCCTCGAACGATAGATAACACAGATTCAGATAAACAAAAAGATTTCTTACTGTTGCCTTTTTCCTTAAATCTACTCAATTGTAAGTATATTTCAGCCCTTGAAATTTGCCCCCGAAGTAGTTTTAAAATGATCAAGCAAAGGCTTTTTTTTCTCTCATCATGCAAGACAAGTTTGCAAAACTACTATCCCTATTCTCTCCTTGCCTCTCCGTTAATACAGTTGATTTAAATTTTTATTGGATTCCCCGTAAATTTATTAAGAAAGCCCTTGTTCAAAGTAGTAACTTCTCTGAAGTCCATTGCAGTGAGTTTATTCTGAAATTGTGAATCGAAATTTTTTTTTATTTACTCTATAATCTGTTCGTTCTAACTTAACCTGAGCGGGTGATAAATGAATTTTTGGCAAATAGAGTTGGCAACACTTCAATAGGTTGTCATAGCTAGAGTCCCTATATACTATGAGAGTTGCGACAAGACTCTCAAAATAAAGAAGAAGAAGTGGATCACTGGAGCCCCCAAGAGGCAAATTGCAATTGGCGGATGGCCATTTGCCTCTGCGCTGTTGCCACTATTTTGCTATCTCTTATAGGTTAGATTCAGATTCTCGACAATAACGGTCGTTATTGAAAGAGATAAGTTCTCCATAATAACATTCAAGCAGAGGAAAAATTCACAAAAATTACCGCGGTCACTATTCCTTCAAATATGTAATGAAAGCGAGTTTGCGAAAAGTAAACAAACCCTCCGCCATTTGCATTTGCCTCTTGGAGCTTTCTTGACAGCCTAAATCTGAGAGCCAATCAGAAATGGATTCAGCAATGGCGCAACTCTCTTAGTATGTAGGGACTCTAGTTATAGCCTGAGAGTCGGGCAGCAGCCGAGGTGACTCTGTCACCTCGGACGACTGACGAGGGTTAGCACTCCTACGTTGCCATAGAAGGCAAATCTACCTGAATCTCCAGGTCTCAAGTTAGAACAAACAGACTATAATGAAGTCTTCCTAAATTGTTGGTAGATTTTGAATCATCCAAAAATACCTTTTATCCAGTCAACTTTTTTGTGTTAGTTTTCAAAAAATCTACCTTACCAATTAATAATTGATTTTCATTGCTCCAAATTACTCTCTTCTGAGTGCCATCTGTTCAAAAGTTTGATTGGATGCAAAAATTTCCTTGTCATTAATACCGTTTAATCAAGATTAAAAATAGAATCGATTTCCATGCTTTTGTAGCCCAAGTTTCTCGTCTTTCCTTATCATTATCTCTCATCTTTTGTCTGTATCTCTTCCTTCGTTTTTTCTTGAATATTTAACTACTTTTGTTTCCGTTTCAAGCATTTTAAATTAATTCAAACTTGACTGATCTTTGCTGACTGAAAAATAATCTCTATACTGGTTCTTAGTTCATATCTCCTTTTTGACTAAAGGGGTTTCTCCCTTGGTCATCAAGTTACTTTGGTTCCTCTTAATAAAATGTTCTTATTTTTAACCAATTATGGAACCTTCTACGGTAACACAATGTGACTTGCATGGTGGAATAATTGTTGTCAAAGATTATGAAGACTCCAGGTATGGCACTGTGTCATCTGGCTGCGTTAAAATTTGTCAGATACTATGAAGAAAAGAAAGTACCCTGGTCAAATGTACCTTTAAAGTAAATGTACTGAAGATACAAAGCAATAAGCAAACCACTTGACGATGTTGACCGTGGATGGTTTATCATTAAAAACGTTTGATGAACAGTGGTCTCGCCGAACAGTTACATGATTGTTTGACACATGTTTGCCAATAGAGAAAGAGTGTTACAGTTCTTTTCGTATTATTGTCATATTTGGAGTCTTTGTAATCTTTGGATTTTGCTTCACAAATTTTAAGAATTGGATCCAGCGTTAGCAATTAAAATTTTTCCATAATCTCTCTTGCCAATCTTATAAGTATGAAGGTATTTTAAAATTTCAGAAACAATTGAGCTCTGGACAATTTCAGTCGAAAATGTCCTTGATGTCACTCTCGTTTTTGTTTCATCAGATGCGTTTTAAAATCCAACCTATTTTATTTTCTTTGTGTGTATATTATTTTCATCATTATTTCAAGAAATTTGGATGCATTACTGTATATTTGCTCTCTCTAAAATTCTGTCCCTTTTTCATGAAGCCATAACCTGTCAATTTGTAGGGAAAACACCTCAAGGTGAATGCACGACGGTCACAATTGATTGAAGGCCTATCGTTTGGTCTATGATTCTTTTGAACTGTTTGTTAAAGGATATTATTGGTGCCTTAAAGTGAAAAGTTATTAGCACCAGGATGACTTATGAGAAAAATTTCCGATCGTCAGTACATAGTAAAAAGGGAAAAACTAAAACGGTTGATAGCGCGATATATTGTGATCGGCAGTATAGGTGATGTTAGCCATTTTAGCGCTTTCAGATTTAATTTTGCAGTACATCAGCAAATACAGGGGGTGTGAAGGGGGCAATTCCCCCCCTCTTCAGCCAAAAATGGGGGAAAAGAGGGGGAAAGAAGAGAGAAAAAAGAGAAAGGGGGTCACCGGGGGGGGGGGGGGTATCCCAAGTTTGCCCCCCTCAGCTGGTTCTGCCAATATTGCCGTATGTATTGATAGGATTTTTTCTCGGGTGTCATTCTGGCACTAATATCTACACGCTTCAAACAACAAATTCTCTCCAAATGAAATGTTCTCAAGGATTCCGTCTTGAATGGTTGCATTTATCTTCGATCAATCTTGCCTTCCATAGCCTCACCTTAACAGTTTTAGCGGAAAGTATTATTACCAGTAGCCTCCAGTGACATGTCACTAAATAAACTCATGTCCTAGAATCAAGGATTTGAATCGTTTCAAAAAAATCAGAGGTATCAATCTATAGTAGGAATAGAAAAAAACGTTCCTAAAAATGAGGTGATTATTTTACTAAGAGCCACATGTAAGTGGCAAGGATGGAATCTGCGATGTAGCAACTGTTTGTATCATCCATGAATGCGCATCTGTAATTAAAATAACCCGATTTTCCAGGAGAGACAAAAATCTACGCTGCCTTTACAGGAAGCATTGCTTTAATGTAAACAAATTAATTTTGATGATCAATAGGATCAGAAAGAAGGCCTAAAAAGAATTTTTGAGTTATCTTTATTTCTGTTCTTGAAAAAAAATGTGACGAAAAGGGTGTGGACTCAAAATAAAAGAAAAAATGCTCTTGTGCCCTTTTTTCAGATGCTTATTTATTCAAATTGGAATTATTTTATATACCGAAGAAATGTGGATGTTTTTATCCCTATTTGAGAAGAAGTTTTATTTTTGCCTGGTATACCTCCTTGATTGGTCGTGATCTTTTGATCATAAGTAAATTGTCCGGTTATGGCTTCTGGATGAATGAGTTAAGATGTAAAAAATATCCGAGGAAGTATCAAAAATGAAAATTTAATCGCTGTTTTTTGTCAATGACCTTTACTAATTTTGGTGTCTGGTATGCATGGTTACATATGCATCTGCTATTTAACTTGCATTTATAGTGGCTTCGACCATCAAGTGAAGATTTTCCCAAATTATTGATGAGGGAATCACCGGGCGAAACGCGAGTTTGTGAGCGGGAAAAAGTTCTCGGCGAAACCGTCACGACAAAGACTGAAGAATACTTTGACGAAAAAACAGGCGAACGTAAAGTTCGAACGGTCGAAATCGTTGAGAAGCTGATAGAAAAAGAGGTGAACTCAAATGAACATGGCTTTCCTAGCATTTCAGTCTTCTCTTTTGCGCATGTGTGATTTGTCGTGAATTGTCGAGGAGAAACTTTCCTTCAGCATGGTTTTCAATGTCCAATATTTGCATGGGGAGCTCTGATCTATAGCCGCTTATTGGCTTCACTCTACTCCTGTATAAGCAAATTTGAATGACTAGATTGCGTGCAATTCTCAACCTGAATATCGAAACAAACGATTAAAATTACTTGTGGTTTATTTTTGGCTAGTTTTGCTGGTTTGGTTATTTTCACCCCGGAAAAAAAAAACAAAAAAAAAAATTGGTAAAAATACCCAGATTATAGTCAGATTTAACAAGCAGAGGTTGGAACCAACCTCAAGATCGGGTTGAGAAATTGTACTCAGTTCAGTTACAAAAATTAGCCTAATGATCTTAAATGATAAGAAGTTTTTTTACGATGTTGTGTTTGAACACCAAAACCTGTGAATGTACGTTTTAACTGCCAAATAAATATAATCAGACCCAAAGTTCAAGAGATACCCTTTTTGTTTTTAAAGTATCTTTCTTGGTGCGGTTTCTTGGTGTTCGAATATAAATTTGTGTTGCTGACAAATCGCAATTCTGGATTAACTGCAAGCCTCTCTAATCTACCGATTGGTAGAGGTCGTTTCACAAAAGTTGGCCGATGACGGATGGGTTTGTTTACTGCGCAGAGACGAGTTTGCGTTTTTGAGCATGGGCAAGAACGCAGACACGTCTTTGCACAGCGAACCACATGATCTGTCATCGGCTTTCTTTTGTGAAACAAGCTCTAATATGTAGCTAAAAATTGATAACTTCCTTTATGTTCCTTTTGAGTGCTGTGGCTATTTGTGAACTTTTTGAATTTTTAAGAAACAGTTACGTTTCTTTTTTTTTTTTTTTACCCTGAATCAGCTTGCCATTGAGGTTGCTCTGGGAAAAACCTAAGAAAATACAATATCTGAAAAAGTGTCGAGCCTAGGATTCTCTCTTATCTCTCTGCTTTGCCTTTGAATTCAGAAATTTGAGAAGGATAAAATGAGGGGACTTAAACATCTTAAGAACAAGACAAAAAACAAACTAATGAATGCCTTGACATAAAAGAACAGGTGATCAAGCAAATACTGGCAAACAGGCAAAAGAAATTATTATTTTTTTTTTAAAATATATGTGTTGAAAATGGCTGCAATTTGAGCCGAATTGTCCTCACCAAATTTTACTTTTTCACATTTAAGGAAGTTAGAAATTGAGAAAGTAATGTGATGGCAAAGCTGTCTGTCTGTCTATATCCCAGTATAACTTTTGAACCGATGCTCCGTATGCATCCAAATTTCGCAGAGAAGTTGCTTTCAACATTCCTCAGAGTAGTTTTTTTTTTTTTTTGGTTTTCCAAAATTTGAAATTGTAAGCAAGTTATGGAGAATAAAGGTTTCCATTAAAATCAATGGGGAAATAGGTAAAATGGGTAAACATAGGGAAAGATTAGAATATTTGAAATGAAGCTATTTGGGTAAACATAGGGAAAAATTGAATATTTCAAATGTAGCTATTTGGGTAAACATAGGGAAAAATTGGAATATTTCAAATGTAGCGATTTGGGTAAACGTAGGGAAAAATTAAAATATTTCAAATATAGCTATTTGAATTTTGATGAAAATTTGCCCAAAAAAAAAAAAAAAAAATCTGCAACCAGCCCACTGTAAAATTAACCCCTTAATGGGGGGGGGGGGGTCAGGGGGTCTCCCTCAGAATATTATAGGGGGGTCTGGAGATCTATCCCAGAGAATATTATTGGGGGATCTGGGGTCTCCCCCAAAGTAATAAAAGAGGGTCTGGGGGTTTCCACCAGAAAATATATGGGGGTCTGTGGTTCCCCCTAGATTAAGTTAGGTGTGAGAAAGTGTTCATGGAGTATTCCCTGCAGTTTATTTTGGTGTGTTTCTCTGCTTTTGCCTGCTCACCTGTTTTTTTTTTTTGTTTTTTTTTTTTTATGTTTATCCTCTTATATGTATCCTTATTTAACATGCTAGGTAATGAAGGCAGAAAACAAACAGAGGATCTCTGGGTGCGCCTCTGATCAGAAACCCATGAGTGATTTGTTTACAGCCCTGTCGTTTGTAGCTACTTACAATCTAGCCTTGTGATTTTTTCTGCGATTGCGATTTGCCTGTTGGGTGGGTTTGCATTTATAACCATCAGTCTCATCTTTCTTCAAATGTTTCTAAAGATGAACCTCCTTAAGACATCCACAGATAGTGGTTACACATGACGTTGTAGTTTCAAACCTAGCCAAGAGACACTGACCACTACACATTCTAAGGTATTCACTAAGACGTTAGACCGTGTACCCTGGTCAATCTCTTATTTGCCCAAAAATTACACAGTCAAGCCTCTACCCTCAATTTGCATGAAACTAATTTAGCTAGCACAGACTTGTAGTTATGCTCAATTGATTATATGGTTTGTTGGAAATGAATTCTGATGAATTTTGTCAGGGAAAATATTGTTCACCAGGCATTTTGATTTCACCTACTCGGAAGATTTTAAAGCCAGGATCCACCAAACTTTGATTTATTTAGCCCTCAAATTCAAAGATTCCGTTTTTTTCAGAAATTTTCAAATTTTCAAATTTTGTACCAAGCATTTTGTATACCAATTTTTGTTTTGTTTTTTTTTTTTTGTTTTTATTCCTAAAGTTTTCCTTCAGATGATTAAAAATAGAGCATGTTTGACTTATTATTCTAGGCCATCGTTTGAATTCATAACCTGTGCCCTCTGCTTGATTCATGGTAATCCTTCAGTTCATGAATCAAATTAATCCATACCCCTCCTTTGATCGTGATATTGCTTGGCTCTTAACAAAATGCGAAAAGCTTGTTTGAAGTTAAAACCATCTCTGCTTGTGTCGAGCAAGACTGGAATATTTGCTAGGCTTCTTAATGCAAGAAAATTATGACCGATTTTATTTGTCTCTTTGATAACAACTAATCTTACCTAATTAATTTACATTGAATTTACCGTCAATTAACGTCTGTAAAAAATGCTTGCAATTCAACTAAAAACTTGCGATGGAAAAAACTGAGTACATACAGAAAATGTTCCAAGTTGATTCCTAGTTTGTAGTGCCTTATTGTCGGATTGTTTGTACCTTTATTCCTCTCATTGGCTTAAAGTTGTAGTGCTGAAACCGTTTTTATCTAGTGCATAGTTGTTTGAACACTTTGAACCAAAAAAACTGCGCGTTTGGCTCTTCATCATTTCTTTGTTTTTCTGTTTGTAGATTTAGCTTTTGCTTTCGCGATTCAGTCCTCAGTGTTTCCAATTTTCTTAGCCAGCACAAGTATTGATTATAAAATTACCGTCACAACTTTTGCGGGAAAATTTCAGGAACTGGTACTCTTTCATCGCTTTTCTTTGTCATTCTTGGGTGAATTTTCCTTTACCAGTATGATCTTTGACTCTGATCAATTTTTAACCTTTGGTGATTAATAACTCGCCCACAAATGATCAAGAAATACCTTGAATTTTTAGATTCTTGTATTTTTCTGCACCGGCCACATTTTCAGCACCACCTTATCCGTAGAAGCGCACCTTTTAGTTTTGTTCTATAAATTTTGATTCTGATGCACCTATTCACTCAATGTTCTTGCTGAGCATACATTGATGACTCTTCGCGTTTTTTTTTTTTTTTTTTTTTTTAATCAAAAATTGGAGAAACTTAACACGTGTCGTATATACTAGTCCGCACATTATCTTTAGACAGTTTTAGTGCAGCAATATACTGTATTGTGTATTGATTGCCTTCCGAGGACCATGGATTCCAAATAAACTATACTAATACGTATGTAATTTCCCCATAAGCGCATTTTTGAACGAAAATTTTGACTACTAAACCAAGAAATTATTGCGTTTTTTTTGTGATTATGAATCGCGCATGGTTCAAAAATGCTTATTTTACCTAGGTCTACAACTAAAACTGCCAAAATCAACAAAACATTACAGATTAAATTATGCATTTGGAGGTTGGAATCACCCAAATTTTATTGTTGTTGCTGTGTAATGGGCAGTTATTTGGGCAATTCTAACCTCTCCAAATGCATCTTTTAATTTGTAATATATGGTTGACATCAGCAGTTTTAGTTGTGGAATGAGGCATTATCAAGCGTTTTTGATGATGCAGAATTCATAATTGCAAGAAGGTTTCGTTAATTTCTTAATTTAATAGCAGAAATTTCCGCTCAAACGTGCTCTTATGGAAAAATTACATTGAACCAGCGTTTTTTGGAACCAGAGGTCCCTGAACGGCAATCGATGTATTTTATCAGTGATCATATTTATAATTACGTAAATAATATATATTGAAATAAAACGACAAAGACTACAGAAAGGACCAAAAAAAAAGTTTTTGAAACAATTTGCTTTGAATTTTCAAATACACTGGCAATACATTTACAGATCTTTGCCTAGTAATTAGTATTAACTATTAAACTTTAACGATCTCTAGATGAAAAAAATGGCACTTTTGTATCCCTTGCAGAGCTATTGTTTTGCGTAAAATTAATCAAATTTTTCAATTCACCGATGATTCCACCGGTTGAGAAAAGATTACACAGTTGTGTTCAGTGTATGACTGTAATGCATGAAAATACTCGCATCTATAATCTTTTCACAATTGGTGGAAGTGCTGTTAATTAATTAAAATATCCGCAAGTTTTTGGAAGTCATCGACGACTCCACCGGTTGAGAAAAGATTACAGATCAGAGTATTTTTGTGCATTTCAGTCATTCACTGAACTTAACTGTGTAATCTTTTCTCAACCGGTAGAATTACGGATGAATTGGAAAATGCCATTAATTATACGCAAAACGGTAGTTCTGATCCTTGCATACTAAGTCTTCCCCATGCATTGAGTATTTGTCTGAAGTATTTCATCAAATATGGTCAAAAATCTTAAATGTATGCTAAGGTAGACTTTTTAAGCATCATTATTTGTTCACTTTGTAGTTTCACATTGTTTAGCACTCACTAATTTGTAATGTCAATTTTCGTTGCCGAAAGTTATTCTTTTGTGTCTGGTTTTTGTAGAGTGATCAGATCATGGTCTTGGTCTGACAAGACGTTTTATTACTCGCTGGGAAAAATTATTTTGAAGCATTTGACTTCATTTAAGTCGTTTTTCCATTCCGGGGTGAATCTACCGTGTTTGTATGAGCGCTCAGCCCCCAGAGTGTCACCAGTTTGCTGTAAAGTAAACACCACCCCAGTAGCTGGCATCCATAAAATTTGCACCTGTACCTGGCACCCATTTTTTACAATGTGAAAAGTATTAGTTTTGTAGGAATTTTGATTAAAATCCAAAAATTAAAGCTAAAAGTTCTACAAAGCAGAAAATTGCAAATCAATTCTAAAATAGATCAAGTTTATGTCATTCATTAGTATATTTTGTCAGAGGACTGGAGCTATTGCAAGGTTTTTTTGCTACTGTCTGCATAGCTGATTTTGGAGTCTGCTATATCAAGTATAGTAAATTTTACCATCATATGGTAAATGCAACATACCTTGTGGTGAAAAGTACCAACAGATCATCTTAATTTACCACAGGGTACATTGCATTTACCATATGATGATAAAATTTACCATACTTGATAGCAGACTAGCAGACTCCAAAATCAGCTATGCAGATAGTAAATTCTACCAGTCTTTTTTTTCCTTGTATGCATAAACCAGTGGCAAAGTATGAGTGCAGTATACTAAGATATTCAAATGTACATAGGTACCCACAAAGTAAAAAATGTGTAAACAAAGTTTTTTGTGTCATAATAATTTTTTGCGCTGGTCTTTACATATAAGCGGAAACTCCTCAGTTCGTCTGTTTCAAAAGTTTGTAGTAGCCCTATTTGATGAAATTCTGCTCAAAAAGTTAGTCTCCTTTCAGAAACTAATCTTCTTGTTTTTGGTATTTTCACATAAATAAATGTGTTGTGTGCTGGTTGCTCTGATAAGAAGTTCCTGCTCTTTACCTGTTTTTTATGCAATCCTCCATCAATTTGTAGGTCCCGTTCCCCCCCCCTCCCCCTCTTTCTATTGTTAAAACAAGCTTTCAATTACTTTTGGAAAAGAAGAAAACTAAGCTTGTGTTTTTCATAAACTATATCCCCAAGGCAACTCTTTTAAAATATGTTATGCTTGCTATTGCTGCTGTTTGTCAAAGGATTTCAAATGTCGATTCCAAAATATCTTTGCCACCGAAGTGCGCTGGAAATTAGAGTTTATAGGTGTGACTCAATGAAGTAAATCTTTTTTTTTCGTCAGTTTTGCTGAAGCCAGAGACATAGCCGTACTATTTTGAGGTTAAAAGAAAAAACGAGAAATAAAATAAAATTAAATTCATAATAAAAGGCAAAAGCAAATCTTGTATTAAAAATTAAAAGGGCTTACATAAAAGCCAAAGGCCTTTTGATCAACATGGAAATCATCAGTAGCGCAGAGTGAAGTTGTAACAAGTAAAATTTAAAAACAATGAGAGCAATATTTTGAGCAATATTTTGAGGTTCTCTGGAAGGTGATCCCATTTAAGGTATTCTAGTTCATTTGATCCGACATAAATCCGTCCCTATTTCTCCATTTGCTTTGCCTAGCATATGCCTTGCTTTTTCGCAAGATGTGAAGTTTCTTTTTTTTCAGGCGCATGGCGCCTAGTGGATTTTAAGCCGATGAAGTTTTTGAGGACATTTTTGCTTTATGGCCCAAAAATTATCGATAAACGATTATTTCAGTGATTTCCATACCCTCTGCCTCTGTATGTGTTTAATTTGTTTGTTGATGTGGTGACGAATGCTTTTAGAGTAGGTACCCCAAATATTTTGCGTTTAATCTATAGAAGTGCCTTGAATCACAACTTGCAAAGTCTTTTCAAATGTTTTAAAAGACTCACCACATTAAATTAAAATAATTTCCGGAAAAAGAGTGTTTTTCGATTTTTTCCAAGAAAGTTTGAGGGGAATTTTGAAACTTTTGAATGGACTGAGTAACGAGATCTTGACACCTAATTTTTTTTTTTTTTTTTTTTTTTTCATATTCATCTTTGGAGATAGGCAGTTTGTAATAGTGTTAGAGAATCTCATAAAAAAAAAAAAAAAAAAAAAAAAAAAAAAAAAAAAAAATTCAAATTCTCTTGCTAAAAAGTAACTTATCGGTGCTTCATATAAAATTCAAAGGTCAAGTAATAACCAAAAACTTTTGTGAAATGTTGCAAGCTCCACTTTAACAAAATGGAAGCTATGTATTTCAATACTAAGCTGGCAAGCATTGATCGTTCTTTGTGCCAATAACTTGCATTCCTTATTCTTTTATGACTGCAAGACTGCTTTTATGACTGTTTGTTTTAGTCAACATCAAACATCATATTAATGCTGCATGATCCATCACAAAACAGAAGTCTTCTGGCAGTTCCAGCGTTGCGCTGTTTGAGGTCCAATTTCAGCTTCGGATACCTGTGGCTGTTCGCTGTGCAAGCTGGAGTCCTTATTTACTATGAGAGTTGCACCATGTCGGAATCCATTTATGATTGGCGCTCAGATTTAGGCTCTCACAGAAGCCCCAAGAGATAAAATGCTAATGGCGGAAAGTTCTGTTTACTTTTTGCACTCGCTCATTTTGCACACTTACAGTACCGTGACCGCCGTAACTATTGTCGATTTTTCTTCTGCCTGATTGTTTTTCTGGAGGACATTATCTCTTACATTAACGACTGTTATGATTTGGAATCAGAGCCTAACCCATTCAAGGTGATTCCATGGCACGTGACCAAGGGGATCGATTAGTCAATCAATTAATGGTCATTTGCCGGATTTTATGGAGATTTTTTGTAAAACGAGGATAGTCAGCGCCTGGAAGTAGATCTAACATAGATATCTGTGGGCCGATCATTTACTTCATCGTTAAACCGATCGTTAAGACTGTCTACGAGTGATGTTATTGGTCGAATATTGTAAAACTTGGTCGTTGCTTTGGTAACCATCGCTATAGTGTCTGGTTTTTAAAGGTTACTCATGAGTAGCCTTTATAAAATGAGACTTTTAACGATGGTTACCATAGCAACAGCCAAGTTTTACAGTTTTCGACCAATAGCATCACTCGTAGACAGTCTTAATGATCGGTTTATACTTTTATAGATGAAGTAAGTGATCGGCCCACTGTTAAGTTTGGATGCTTGAATCCTCAAAATAAGGATGTAACTATGGGAATTTGGACTATCGTAGTGCGATATGATAGATTGAACAGGGATTTACAAATTCCCATAGTTACGTCCTTATTTTGTAGATTTGAGCATCCAAACTTAACAGATATCTTCGTTAGATCTACCTAGAGGTGCTGATGATCCTCGTTTTACAAAAAGCTTCATAGAATTCGGTAAATGACCATTAATTGATCGACTAATCGATCCCCTTGGTCACGTACCATGTAATCACCTTAAAATAGCGACAACAGTGCTGTCTGCCGTCTGGATTTTGCCTCTTGAGCACTCCTTGATCCGTTTCTTCTTCTTCATTTGGGAAGAAGAAGAATATGACATGACGCGACTCTCGTAGTATACAGGGACTCTAGATTGCAGTGCCCAGTCTTCTTTTAAGGTGATACCATGGCAAACTCCTGGAAATTTTAATCCGATAGATGGCGTTACATGTCGCTGGCTCCGAAAATAGCCGTTTTTTGACAGTTTTTGGCTGTTTTCTCTGAACACACGAATAATAGACAAAAAATCGGAATGTCAGCACCTGCTTATTTTTTGCTTGATATTTTGAGCTATAAACGGGCCAAATTGGTTCTAAAATAAAGGCGTATCTATGCAAAGAAAAATCATGTGTAATTTGGAGTTGAATCAGTAAAGATCACAGGTTTCTGTTTCACCTGTAATCTTTACTGATACAACTCCAAATTACGCATGATTTTTTCTTTGCATAGTTACGCCCTTATTGTAGAACCAATTCGGCCCGTTTATGGCTCAAAAAATCAAGCAAAAAATTAAGCAGGTTCTGACTTTCAGATTTTTTGTCTATTATTCGTGTGTTCAGAGAAAAACCGTCAAAAAACGGCTATTTTCAGAGCCAGCGACAAGTAACGCCATCTATCGGATTAAAATTTCCAGGAGTTTGCTGTAGAATCACCTTAAAATGTCTTTGGCTCTCTCAAAATTTTGTCACTCCTGATTTGAGACCCATAAGATATGACCCCTATATCTAATAATAAAAGTAAAATTCCTATTGAAAAAATCACCCTTGGCACTATCTACATATTTATTAGTTTAACTTTAGTTGTACGGTGATGAACTTGATCTGTTTCTTCTTCTTTGTTTTTGAAGAAGAAGAATATGATATGGCGCAACTCTCATAGTTTATAGGGACTCAAGTTGAAGCTAACTGAGCCTTTATTGAGCTCCACACGTTACATGAAAAGTTTCCCTCTCTCTCTTTCTCTCTCAGGTCGTGTGTCAAAGGCTTGAGTCTTGAAAATGTTTGGAAATATAACAAGACGAAAATTGATGATGAAATTAGGACTGATAGTTATTTCACTGGTTGACTTTTGTTATTCCTTGTTATCGCTTCTTTTCACAATTTCTGAGTGTGATCTTTGCTTTGTTATCAACAGGTTGAAACGACACGAGAAAAAATAATCTCTTTGGAACTTTGCTCTCCTGAGAGTAAAAATGAAGACGATGACGATGACGAAGATTTAGACGGAGAAGTGAAGGAAGAGGACTCTGCTGCCGTAACCGCTGTGGCGTCTCCAACTTCAATGGAAGAGCAGGCTTTCAATGTTAGTAAAAAGAGAAAGAATCGGAAGCGAGTAAAGAAGAAATCAACGTGAATCCTATTCTGGTAAATTGTTATTTTTTATAGTGAAAAGTTTGAAGTACACACTGAAGTAAAAAGTGCTAAAGAACCTTATCTTTACATAGTATAATCTGACAAGCCCACTTTTTTCCAGTTTTGAGTCGAGTTTTGAGTCGAGTTTTGAGTCCAGTTTTGGGTCCAGTTTTGAGTCCAGTTTTGAGGCGAGTTTTGCGTCGACTTTTTCAAGAAATGTTAAAATGTGTTTCCCACCCCTCTACGGCGTTGCTATTTATGTTACAACGCTGTAACTTGGCATGATAATAGATTTCAATATGATTAGGAGCCCGAAACTTTCAGATTTTTGATACCTTGATTTGTAATCGAGTTATTGCGAATTTGCGTACCGCGGCAATCGCAGCGGGGGGTGGGGTGAATCGCAGAGAGCGTCAGAGGGTTGGGACCGAGACGAAAAAGGTTCTTTCCGTCCACGGGGTGGGGTGGATTCGGAGCGTGGGGGAAGGTTTTGACGAGACGGAGGGTTCACGAGGCCATAAAATGCTGGACACCTCGGACACAATCTTGCACCCCCGATTCTTCTCGCGTTGTAAGTAGGGCAAGGTGGAGAATACTTTTAAACCCGTCTACATTTTTAAAGATTTCACACTCAATCTGGCAGCCGTTCGTTTTTCGTTAGCAGTGTTTTTGTTTTTAATTTCTTTCTTTCTCCTAGGATTTTTTGTCTCTCTCTCCCTTTCTGCCTCTGCCTCTGCCTCTGCCTCTGCCTCTCTCTCTCTCTCTCTCTCTCTCTCTCTCTCTCTCTTCTTGTCTCTCTCTCTCTCTCTCTCTCTCTCCTCTCTTCTCTCTCTCTCTCTCTCTCTCTCTCTCTCTCCTCTCTCTCTCTCTCTCTCCCCTCTCTCTTCTCTCTCTCTCTCTCTCTTTTCTCTCTCTCTCTCTCTCTCTCTCCTCTCTCTCTCTCCTCTCTCTTCTCTCTCTCCTCTCTCTCTTCTCTCTCTTCTCTCTTTCTCTCTCTTCTCTCTCTCTCTCTCTCTCTCTCTCTCTCTCTCTCTCTCTCTCTCTCTCTCTCTCTCCTCTCTCTCTCTCTCTCTCTCTCTCTCTCTCTTCTCTCTCTCTCTCTCTCCTCTCTCTCTCTCTCTCTTCTCTCTCTCTCTCTCTCTCTCTTCCTCTCTCTCTCTCTCTCTCCTCTCTCTCTCTCTCTCTCTCTCTCTCTCTCTCTCTCTCTCTCTCTCTCTCTCTCCCCTCTCTTCTCTCTCTCTCTCTCTCTATCTCTCTCTCTCTTCTCTCTCTCTCTCTCTCTCTCTCTCTCTCTCTCTCTCTCTCTCTCTCTCTCTCTCTCTCTCTCTCTCTCTCTCTCTCTCTCTCTCTCTCTCTCTCTCTCTCTCTCTCTCTCTCTCTCTCTCTCTCTCTCTCTCTCTCTCTCTCTCTCTTTTCTCTCCCCCTCTCTCTCTCTCTCTCTCTCTCCCCTCCTCTCTCTCTCTCTCTCTCTCTCTCTCTCTCCTCTCTCTCTCTCTCTCTCTCTCTTTTCTCTCTCTCTCTCTCTCTCTCTCTCTCTCTCTCTCTCTCCTCTCTCTCTCTCTCTCTCTCTCTCTCTCTCTCTCTCTCTCTCTCTCTCTCTCTCTCTCTCTCTCTCTCTCTCTCTCTCTCTCTCTCTCTCTCTCTCTCTCTCTCTCTCTCTCTCTCTCTCTCTCTCTCTCTCTCTCTCTCTCTCTCTCTCCCCTCTCTCTCTCTCTCTCTCTCTCTCTCTCTCTCTCTCTCATATACACGCGCGCGCGCTCACCCATTCACACTCACTTACACTTTCTATTTCCACCCAGGGATTTGTCTGTCTCTCCTTTTGCCCATTTAAATAAAAAGAGTTGCAGTCACGAGACATTTGCCCGTAACATTTGCTCATCCTTTTCTAACACGCGTGTTCATACGAGAAAAGAGGGGCACAGACGCACCCCTAGATCCGCCACTGAAACCGCTCCACAAATACATTCAATTTTTGAATGAAAGATGCATCTTTACATAGTATAATCTGACAAGCCGTATTTTTTCGAGTTTTGAGTCCAGTTTTGGGTCGAGTTTTGTGTCGAGTTTTGGGTCGAGTTTTGAGTCCAGTTTTGAGTCCAGTTTTGAGTCGACTTTTTCAAAAAATGTTCAAAAATGTGTTTCCACACTCTACGGACGTTGCTATTTATGTTACAACGCTGTAACTTGGCATGATAATAGATATTAATGTGATTAGGAGCCCGAAATTTTCAGAATTTTGATACCTTGATTTGTAATCGAGTTATTGCGAATTTGCGTACCGCGGCAATTGCAGCCGGGGGTGGGGTGAATCGCAGAGCGTCTGGGAGATTGCAGTGACCGAGACGAAAAAGGTTCATCCGTCATGGGGGGTCCGGGTGGAGTGGATTCGGAGCGTGTGGAAGGTTGAGATGAGACAAAGAGGGCTCACCCGTCAGGAGACCTTCTTTTACTCCCGTCAATAAATCTGTCAATACGCTGCGGACAATCCTGCACCCACCCCCTATTTCTCTGCGTTGTCAGGTAGGGCAAGGTGGAGAATACTTTTAAACCTGTCTACATTTTTAAAGATTTCACATTCAACCTGGCAGCCGTTCATTTTGTGTTTGTTTTTTTTTTTTTTTTTCTAGAGGGCTTCGGCCACTGGCTGCTCCACAGTCCACCCCTCAACAGAGTGGTGCCCCGCGCCGTCTTCGTCGTTACAGGTTTTAATATTGCTTCAAATTACGATTCAAAAGGGAATCTATCTGCATTTAAACTCGCGGGTCAACCTTTAAACGACGAAGACGGTACGTAGTCACCCTTGAGGGTGGCGCGGAGCGCCACTCTATTGGGGGGTGGGCCGCGGAGCGGCTAGGGGGCGAAGCCCTCTAGTTCAAAATAAGCCATTTTGGCCCTGAGGAATTCGATTTGGATTATTCCTCCAATGAATAGAGCATCATTTCGCGGTTTTAAAGCTGGGTTTGTTTTTGTCCTAGCCCCTTCGGGAGCGACGGGGGAGGGGATCAAAGATAACCTATTTTCGTCCATAACTTTTGATCAAATTAAGCTACAACAATGAAATTCTAACCAAAATGTTCAACGTAAAAATTGCTTTCTTTTGTTGTGTAACATAAATTATTTATCTCAATTTTTAAGGTAAAAATTGCAATTTTTCGTTTTTTACCAACCCAAAAATTTTAAATTTTGCAATTTTTAAAGATGAATACCATCTTCGATTTTTTTAAAAAAAAACTACTATTAAGAAAGCTCTTTCTTTGTTCTTTCAAATGGCTCAAAGTTCATTTGTGGGCAATGAATAGCCTCGGAGATATGAACGGTCAAAGTTGGCAAGGTCGCCGAACTTCATGAAAAATGCTCGTATTTGCACGCCCGCGAACGCATAGTTGCTGAAGTTGACAGCTGGGTTATACACACTGTCAAAATAGGTTCTTTGGGGGTGAGGGATATATTGAGTATTTAATTAGCTATTAAATTGAGTAGCTTAAAGCTTGATGAAAATCGGCATACAGCGTTGCCAAATGTCCAGACTCAAGTAAGTTTATTTTAAGGAGGTATAGACAAGAAGTTGAATGGAAAACCCGGAACTTAATCTACGCCAGTTGGCAATACTGCAGAAATATATATATTTCACCTTCAGGTCTTGTTCCTTGGGTGAAATAGAACCACGGGTTAAAGAAAAACCCATTCCTCCCCTGATTGCTCCTACTGTAATGTCAAACCATGGAAATGCAGAACATAAGGTAAAAAAAATCGCATTTTGAAAAAATGACATTAGAAGTAAGCAGGGGAGGAACGGTATTTTCTTCAGCCCGTGGTTCTATTTCGCCCAAAAAACAAGACCTGAAGGTGAAATATATATATTTCTGCAGAGTTGCCAACTGGCGTAGAGTAAGTTCCATTCAACTTCTTGTCTATACCTCCTTAAAATAAACTTACTTGAGTCTGGACATTTGGCAACGCTGTATGCCGATTTTCATTGAGCTTTAAGTTACTCAAAATACACTCCCTCACCTCCAAAGAACCTATTTTGACAGTGTGTATAACCCAGCTGTCAACTTCAGCAACTATACTTTCGCGGGCGTGCAAATACGAGCGCTTTTCATGAATTTCTTTCCTTCAGTCTTTAAATCAGAGAAAAGTGCGAGGATGCGTCTTTGCAAATTGCAATTGGCACGCAAACAAACAATCCGGTTACGGGATGTCCTATACTATGACATCATTGAGTTTCGCGCCAAAACGAAACCTTTCCAAACCGCTCAGAATATTTGCAACTATGAAAGCGTTTTAGTTCACGATCCCATGATCAGAAAAAATTATAAAAAATACAGTGAGTTCTATTCATCAAGTACTTCAAGGAAATGAAATAAAAAAAAGGTGCGCAACAGACCCATTATTATATAAATTATTATATTAAAATCACCCTTGGCATTAACTATTCATATTTATAAGTTTAACTTGAGTTGTTGCTTTTTATCTCTGATTTCAGAATTGAATCGGATCCAGTGAGTTGGACTTATCCTTCTTCAATTGTATGATAACTTTTAACTAGTGTTAGTTTTAAATTGCATTTTTTCCTGTGAAGGTTTCGATACTTGATAATTTTGATGATATTTGATTAACGTTTACATCACCTCTTTTCATTCATGTCAAATGTGAATGAGTTAGTGTTTTATAATTTTATACGTCGATAAGAATTATAAATTTATTTATAAATATAAAAGTATATTTTTATAATTTATTCAATTAATAAAAATAAATTATTTTGGTAGTTAGGATTAGATTTGTCGCAGAGTTGTAAATAAGATGTTTTAGCCACTGCGAGAATAATGTTTTCTACAAGATTTTGTTGAAACATGTAAGTTTATTGATTCAGGTGCTGCTTATAACAAGGAATTTTCTCAGAATGTGCGTTATTACTCTTTAAAAATTTATGAAGGTGAATCTCTGGCTCTCACAGTTTGTGGAAGTGCATGAAGACCAAGTTGTGGCTTGAATATTGGTAGCTTTAGCTTTGATACAAGAACGAAATACAATTATTTCGTTAAAACGTGTTGTTAAATTTAGGTTCCCTAGACTTTAATGCACCTTTTGAGAAAAAGTTCTAGTTTTCTATTCCTAGAAAATCTCGAAAACAAGCAAAGTACATCACGATAGAAGTAGTAAATGATATGTTTTATGAATCTACATATCATATCACCAATGCATTGATCGTTATAGGTAGTTGATATCTATTCTATGTTCTATAGTTATTTTGTTGTAACGGAGAGCAGTTTCTATCGGAAATGCTGTAAGACTGTTTTTAAACTTTAAAATACAGATTTAGTGGAAATTGTGAAAAATCTTGTCTAACATGAAACACGGAAGAATATGATCGGTGCTAGCTGGAGTTTCACTCTTAAAATTTGTCATTTATAAATATTACTTCTCCATCTTTCAATTCTTAGTTACTTCAAATTTATATTATTTGCAGTCAGCGAAAATCCCCTTGTGAACTCGAGGTATACTCTTCCTCAGAATTTATTTTCATTCTGAAATCATAGGACCGCAATGCTGTGGTCAACATTTTTTTTTTTTTTGCCCTCCGCAAATTTTGTTCCTTAAAATGTTTGTTCACCTCTTTTTCTCTAACTCTGTAAATCTACTGCCATTGAAAATTTCTGCCCCCCCCCCCTCTATTTTAAAAAAGCTTAAATCCTTACGCTGAAGTAAGGTAGGTGAACCCCTTATGGCCACTTTAAGAGCTCGTTTAAATTTGATAAGCTGGAAACTTATCAGGGAAAATGCAAAAATTCTAAAAAGAAATTTTGGAATAAGCAGGAAAGGATTAAAGAAACACAGATTAATTCAGATTTTTATTTAGTCAACTCTGTCTAGAGTTTTGCTTGAATTTGTCTCGGAAAGTTGTAACCTTGTGGCCACCCTTGCAACACCTATGATCACAGGTTTTACCTCCTGTGGCCACGCCTGCATAGAATAAATGTTACTTTGTAATAGAAGCGTCACTACCATAAGGTTCTGTATAAACAGTAGCTAGTGACCTCGAAAATAAGGCATCACCCCGGAAATTTGAAATAGGGCATCAGCAGGTTTGGAATAAGGCATTTAGCACATGCGCCGTGTGTCGAGGGGATGGTTAAAGGCAGACTTGGGCGACCAACTAATCCAGAATAATGAAATGAGTCCGGCAACGCTGCGATGCCCGAGGAAAGGTCTCTTTACCTGAAAAAATAACAGGGGAGGTATTGGTCAATTGACCAAATAAATCGTCAAATAATTTGATAAATTGGCGTTGCCACACTGACCTAATAAATTTAAACCAATTTTCACCCAAGTCTGGTTAAAGGGAGGGGGTGATCCTGGGCCTGAGGTATGTTTTCAAGGCCATCGAAAGATGACAGAACTAGTGACGCTTCTGTTACGAAGTAATATTTATTCTATGCCGCCTAATTTTTTTATTACTTTGAGGTAAATGATTTTTGTCGGTTTATAGACCCATTTTCTTATTCTTTAACCGGAAGTATGGAAGTGACCATAGGGGGTTCACCTATCCTAAAAAGAAAGTGTTAAATTTTTTGTATGAATTTCATCACTTCATCAGTTTTTATTTCATTGACTGCATTATTTTCGTTTTTTAAATTTTGCACCAGAGTAGAAAGGTAATAGAATTTTAAGTTCTGGATTTTAATCATACGGAACAGTTTCTATGTATTCTTATTTTGGAAGACTGAGTTAATCAAACACACCATTACAACACGTTCAGTACAAGTTGATGCCTTGTAATTTCAGTAGGATTGGAATTAATCACATGCTTAACCTTTTTGAAGGAACTTCAACAAGTCCGTCCATAGTATTAATTTTGAAATAGGTTTTTTTTCTTATATTCAATCGTCATGAGTAATATTAAGTCATCGTTGCTTTTTCGATTATTCCTGTGCGCATATTAGTATTTTAATGTACCCCCTAGTATTCCACGGACTAATGCATTTTGTGCAATAGTTGATGAAATTATGTATTGAAATTTTATTTTTATCAAACACGTTTCATTTCAAAAATGATTTTCCTAATTATGTTAATTTTATGAATCATTGATTCAAATATATGTAATTTTATTTGGCTAATTTCTCACTTGTCTCTTATTTTTTCACCTCTCTTGTTTTATCAAATGCTAAAGTTTTGGGAATCAAGAACTCGAGATAAGTGGCAAATTCTTGTGTAATCAAAGCAACCTCCGCATGCTTTTGTGACTGTCAAAATTTTGAGTTTGACAATACCTCATGAAAAAGTGTCAGTGGCAATAGGCAGTACTATCTGTTTCAAATCATGAGACACACTTTACTCTTCTTTTTGTATACTCTTTCAGGGTCTGGGGGGGGATCAAGGAGAATTGCGTCGTAATCGGATTGAAATCTAGATTTGAAGAAGAAGAAATAATAATGATAGTATTTTCTTTCTTCCTACTTCTACTTCTTCAACACTCTGATCATGGATTCCATCCGATTCCGTTTACGACACGATCTTCCATAATCACTCCGCGGGAGCGATTACCTTACAATCGTATTACTAAGGCCAACACACCAGGAATGTGTAAAAAGGAGAGAGTAATTGATTGGAATATTATCACGGAGATATTACCATGGAGGTATGGATATGTCGCAGGCAAATAGCAATCGGCATGCGATTTGCCTAGGCAAAGAGCAAGCCGCTGATTTACTATCAGAAAAAATTTAGCTCAAGCGTATTAGTGACGTACAAAATAATGATATTGAGATTTGATTTAGCTCATTCTAAAGCTAATAAGCTAACGATCGTTCTAATATCCACAGATTAAGTTTTTCTCATCTGGTTCTCTTTTTATGAACTTTCAAAGCGATTGAATACAGTGTTCAAAAAAACTTAATTTAAAACACCGTAGGTCAAGAACTAATCAAAATAAACCAAATCTGATGAAATCACCATTTTCGTCAGCTTATTAGCTTTCAAATGAGCTAAAGTAAATATCGATACAATTGCTCCGCAAGTCACCATTACACTTGATCTAAATTTTTTCAGATAGTAAATAAGCGGCTTGTTCTTTGCCTAAGATTGCAATTTGCCTGCAACAGATATACATCTCAGTGCCCTTTACAACACACATTTCTTGACTTCGTTACACCATCATTCCCGATAAAGAGATTAAAGTTAAAGAGAGTACAGATTTACTTAAAAAACAGTTTATTAAAAAACAAAGATACAAAATGAGATTGGACAAAAATGAGGTAACAAAAAGTAGTTTGAGATAGGTAACATCTCATTAGAAATAGAAAAACAAAGAAAATGGAAAGTTGGTAAGTTAAAGTAATTCTTCAGCGTTTAGTGCCAATTTCTGCCACCAGAGCGCTACAGTTCGTTTAATGTCAAATTACAGGCCAAAAGTAATTTCTATTTAAGAAAACAGAGTGTCAGTCACTAGATAATCATCTGAAGAACGTCTCTTCAAAATATCTTGTCAATAACTTCAAAAATAAGGCTGAAAATACCAATGAAGAATAATCGCATTTCGATACAAGAATCGATTTGCGATATTCCATTTTTTTGTACTTTCAGCCTTATTTTTGAAGTTTTTGACGAGATATTTTGCAGAGACATTCTTCAGATGATTATCTAGTAACTGACTTTCTGTTTTCTTAAATGTAAGTTACTTTTGGCCTGTAATTTGACACTAAACGAATTGTAGCGCTCTGGTGGCAGAAATTGGCACTAAACGCTGAAGAATCACCTTAACATGAAAGGTGTAACTAGTTAATTATGACATTATGACTCACGGAATATCTTCGGGTTACAAAAACAATTGGACTTAATCAATTCTGGTTTCACAAAATATGATTACAATAAGATCCAAAAATAAGCAAGTCCAAGCAATTTTCCTTTAAATAAAACTTTACAATCATGTTTCCAGCACAGATATTTACAAAATGAACTGTTTATATTGCCATGAAGTTTATATTGGATAACCCAGAAGAAAAATTTCAAAAGGAGCAAGTGAACATCTTCGGAATATGAGGATAGGTACAATTTAAAATGTTCTGTCGCTGGACGCCACATAGGGATATAGAATAAATCATGAACTTAATTAATAAAACAACAAGACAAGAACTCAGAGATTTGAATAATCAAAAACACGTGGTCTAATTTTTCAGCTTTGTGACCAAGTTACAAAGTTGGCGGCTTGCACAGTACTGTGTTCTGGAAGTTGATGAAACGCACTACTGAATATGATGATGACTTATCACTTTGTCAGTTATCAGTCAGCTAACCACAAAGGATAGTGAATGGTTCTTCTGAAACGATCGTTTCGGATTTTTCCCAAGTGAAAAAAAGCTAAGAAACATAAGTATGCTTCTTTAAATTTTTTATTTAAAGTTGATAACACTTTCTCAAAACAATAATCAAAGCACAATAACTGCAAGAAAATTATCACACGATATATTTCAGGCACAACTTTTTGAAGTGATTTTGAGTAAAAACTATAAAATTTAATTTACGTTCACCGTAATAACCTGAGATTTGCCGTATTGGTTACGTTGAACTTTCAGATATGAAGCCACTTGCTCATGATGACATAGACGATTTAAAAATTCTTCATCATGAGTGATGACCACCAATTGGAAATTCTTTTGCACAGAGCGAGCCTGAACTATTCCAGCCAGAGCGGTCGCAAGACTTTCAATATTATCTTGATCCAAATTTGTTGTTGGTTCATCTAAAGTTAAAATACCGCAATTCTTGGAGAACGTTTGCGCAAGCGCCATTCTGATAATTAAACATGCTAAAATTTTTTGCCCGGCACTACATCTTCCGCGCATATCCAACTCAGTGACTCCTCTCTTACAGACGACGCGGTAGTTATACGTTCTTCTCTTGTCGTTTTGATTTGTCTCTGATTCTTCAGTTTTAATTTCAACCGTATCGATGTCGTTACCGGAGTAAATTTGCCGCCAGAGGTCACGAATGATCTGATTTATAGCTTTCATTCGTTCCTTGTGAAAATGGATCATGGCCCAATCTAAGGCAATACAATAGTTCCCGAGATCTTCGTCGGCCAACTCCTTTACCTTCAACTCGATCAATTGATTCTTGTGATTAACTTCCGCATTTTTGTATTGGTCAATTTTCAGTTCGTTTTCAAAGACCTTGATAGTTCGTCTTAGTTCCTCAGCTCTTCCTAGAGCTCGTCCTTTCTCACGCTTGATTTTCTCTTGATCTTCTATGTTAGCGTGTATCTCTTCTTGTAATTTTTCAAAGTTAAGACTACCAAGCGTAACGGACAGCTTGCTAATTTCTTCACATACTCCTTTTCTTCAAGATTTTTAGCTCGAAGTGCTTGGTTACTAATCAAATTCTGTCGGCTGACACTTAAATTGGAAACAAATTTTTCAATTTCTTTAATTCTTTCGAGCAGAGCATTTTGCTGCGCCAAAAGATCCTCTTTTTTCTGCTGCAAACCAGTCAATTCTACTTTCGCAGAATTTAATCGAGTCGCCCCGCCTTTCTCCTCGTACTCACTGATATCCTTTTGAAGCTTCATAATTTCTTGATACTGACTCTCGTTAGCGCGCCAGAGCCTGTTTTCATCATCAATCGCGTTCTTGTGCTGTTTCTTTGCTTTTTCCAGTTCTTTAACTTGCGAATCCAATTCTAATGACAACGGTTGAAGTTGATCGCTCATTTCGTCGAGTTCCTTTCGTAACTTAACTTTCAATTCTTGTAGCTCCTTCTGCTTGTCCCCCAGCTCTGCACGTCTCTGCGACTTACTTCTCAAATCAAGCTGCTCATGAACCAGTCGATTCCTCTCTTCTTGCAGCTCATTCTTTTTCCTGCTTTCCGTTTGCAGTTTCGTTTGGTTACTGTCTAAGCTCTTGCTGACTTTATCTAGAGCGTCTTTCTTCTGTTTGGACTGATCTAAAACTTGTTCATAGGAAGCGCCTTTGGAGCGAGTACCTATCTTGGCCTTTTGATCGTTGATTTTCCTTTCCAAATCTCGCAGTTCCACCATCATGTGATCCAAAGCAATGATATCGCTCTGAATATCTTTCGCTAACTTTTCGTCTTGTTCAGGTTGTTCTAAATCAATCTTGATGGCATCGTATTCTTGTTGCAGCCTTTTGATCTCATTATCGATGTCTTCCAACTCTGATGTTAGAGCAGGGATCTCTATATCTCTCAGCGATATGACTTTTTCACTGACAGGTTTCAACTGCAAGAGATTCGATTGTTTCACGAGAAGGTCGTCTAATTCTTTCAATACTACTTGACTTTGGAGTGGGATTTTTTTAACGTTGTTTTCAAGTTCCCTCGCTAGCTCTTCTGCTTCTAGCTGCTGATCAAAGTCACGGTGACAGAGAGGACAGCACGGCTCCGCTTGTCGTAACTTGTTAATGTATCGTTCGTACATAAACTGCGTACCATTCCACGTTCCCTTGATATCCTGTTTCTTTTGGATCTCCGAATTAACTTGCTCCAACACTGCATCAAAATCAGTATTCTCACAAAGTTCACTTATTTGATTATTTTTCGCAGTTAAATCTGTTCGCATCTCATTCAGTTTATCGTTTTTGTTTTTCCTGTTTGCCTTGAGATTTATTAATTTATTATTTTTCTCATTTAAGGTACTTTTTTTAGAGAAGATATCACGACTTAGAAGCTCTAAGCGATTCTCAAACTGATGCCGAATTCGTTGCTCGGGTATTTCGCCTAATAAATGTTGTAGACTCTCACCGTGTCTGCTCTTAAGTCTGCTAATTTTTCTTTCTTGTTCTACTTTGTCGTTTTGCAATGCATCAAATTTGTTTTGGTCTTCGCGCAATTCTCTGAGAGCTTCCAATTCCTTTTCTAAAGCTTTTACTTCATCTTCGAGTCTATATTTGTTTTCCTTTTGATCCTTGATGAGTTTCTCTAGATCTTGAAGGTTTATTGACTGACTTAATTCAGTTAAATCATTCTCCACACGCGACAGTCTTCTATTCAGTATCTCCAATGTATTCACCGACTGATCTGCCTACAACGCACAAATTTTAAAATGGCTTCAAATTAAAACTTTTAAAAAAGAAAAAACGAATAATATGACGAGACTAGATCAAAAAGGGGATGGTCACAAGTGGAGATGAGTCGCATCAAAAATTTTGCCGAATGATATAAAAGATCTGGAATACAAATAAGCTGTAGGGAATACCCCATGAACACTTTCTCACATCAAACTTAATCTGGGGGCCCCCAGACCCCCTTATATTTTCTGGGGGAAACCCCCAGACCCCCCTTTAAAATTTTGGGCCCTGTTTCACCACAAGTACAAGTTTGTATATACAAGAGTACAAGTACCAGCGTAGAAAATACAAGTACAAGTCTTTCGTAAACGCGTTCCACCACAAAGTGGCAAGGACTTGTACTAATTTCCAATCACTTGTACTAAAAGTATTAGTGACGTCATTCCAGATGATTGATGAATTGCAACGGTTCTTCTTCAATTTGCAACATACTGGTACTTGTGACCTATCAATTTTCTCGGAAAATTCTGCTAAATTGACTCGTATTAATTGCTTACAGACAATTTTGCACAGGTTTCGAGATAAACGTCCCAGAACGAAAACCCTATGTTAATTTTCGTAAGGCGTAAAACAGTTTTGCACCACGATTTCCAGCCAATTAGAAGCCGACTCTTATCAGCATTGACCACGCTGGCTCTCAATGCAATTGCGACTCTTGTTTACTTTTTGATCGCGAGTGCGGCCAACATATAGGTTATTTATGTTATTCACTTGTACTTGTAAAAAACCGAGATTTTTCCATGGTCGAAAAAATCGCACAAGTTTACAAATTTGTATTTTTGTGAAACGAGACCTCCAAATTTCACTTGTAATTGAGGCGGTAGCTAGAAGAAGGGCCCATAGGCGTACAGGCCCTTTTTGAGGAGAACGCTTAAATCGATTTGTCATACCCTCAAATAGCTATCCTGAAAATTTCGTGAAAAAATATTAAGTTTTCAATGCAGGAGAGCAATTTGAAGATAGTGAGTATTGGATCATTTACATTGGTAATGAAAACTTTAAAGCTGTTTTTCTCAAAACTTGATTTTTGCCTATGGGCCCTTCTTCTAGCTCCTAATTGTACTTACAAGACTTGTGCTTGTACTCCTCTACACTGGTACTTGTACTTTCCCACTCCTACTTTGGTGGAACGTAAATCTGGCAAGCTTGTAAAAAACGCTTGTAACTACCACTTGTACTCGGACTTGTACTTTCGGTGAAACAGGGCCCTGGGGGAGACCCCAAGACCCCCTCTTAAGGGGTTAATTTTACATTCGGCTGGTTGCAAAATGTTTTTGCAAATTTTAATCAAAATTCAAACAGTTTTATTTGAAATATTCCACTATTCCCCTATGTTTACACCTACTTTCCCATTGATTTCAGTGGAAACCTTTTATCTTCCACAACTTGCTTTAAATTTAAAACTTCGAAAAAACAATTAAAGTCTCTCTAAGTAATGTTAAAAGCAACTTCTCTGCAAAATTTAGACACTTATAGATCATTGGTTCAAAAGTTTTGCTGGGATACAGACAGATAGACATCTATGCCATCGCAATATTTTCTCAATTTCTAACTTCATTACAGTGAGAAAGTAAAAATGAAAGAGATCTCCGGTTTGCACCAAAATGCTTCTAGTAATTTGTGCCAAAATTTTGTTTTTCATTTTCAAAACATAAAATTTCTCCGTGGACTCAATGACTGATGACATTTTTTCAGTTGACTATCTGACCTCCGCCTGTCGTACAAATGAGTCGTATAGTTCTAAAAGGAGCCTTATCCCAAATTTACTTTCTTTAGGAATCAAAAAAATCATAGCAATCACTTTAAATCAGAATCAGTACAATTTTTTTTTTTTTTTTTTTTTCGTTACTAAAAAGGTGTAAGATTTTAGATTGAGGAGACCAAAGACAATATATAATAGAGATCACGCACTAGCCTTGCGCGCGGTGGCTGACTTTTTTTTCGGAGCTCAACAGAAATTAACATAGGGAGCATGAAGGAGCACCATCCAACATGGACCATACATTGACTGATGCAATTTCGGTGCTTTTGGTTTCACAAGGCAAAAACCTCAACAACTCATCAGTCAACGTATGGTCCATGTTTTTTAGTGTTCTGTTGAGACCCCAAAAAAAAAGTTGCCACCGCACGCAAACATGGGCAAGATAGATAGTGCGTGGTCTCTATTATATATTGTCTCTGGAGGAGACAAACGATGAATTATTGCTGTTCAAAGTTAGGATAAAAAGTAACTTTTGAAACAACCCTTATTTTTTAAGCCACTTAAATACAGTGCTTATGAATATTTTTGAAACCAACCTTTTTCTCTCTCTCTTTTTTTTAAATATGTTAAATTGCTGAATCAGGCGAACAACGTGACACTATCCATGTAACTCATTTCCAGATTTTTTTTTTTTTTTTTGCGGATAAGACTTTTTGGCACTGTACGATTCAAATCTAAGAGAATGATAAAGGAATAACTTACATCATGAATTGCATCAGTGACATTCTTATATTCATTATCTGTGTCTCTTAGCTGCTGCTCTTTCGATAAGATCTCTTGCTGATACCTCGCCTTCTTCACACGGCTAGCATCAATTTTGGTTTGAATTACGTTTTCCGTCTCAACCTGAGAAACCCGAAGAAGTTCCATAGCATCTTGACCCTCTGAGATACTGCGCTCTAATTCCTTCAACACTTCGACAGTACCGGCTGCAGTAATTTGGCTAGTATTGGGCACTGTAACAGGCAAATTCATGAACTTCATTACATAATATAGAAATGGGATGGCATCAGCCATACCCACAAGATTAGGAGATGACATCTAGCAACACTGTTGGTCTGTGATGTGTTGAGACAACAGCTGTAGACTGCTTTAGTAGGGCGATATATCATATCGATTGCCGTCTGAGGGCCTCTGGTTCCAAACAAACTCTGGTTCAATGTAATTTCCCCATAAGCGAACTTTTGAACAGAAATTTAGGGTATTAAATCAAACAATTAATGCGACCTTTTTGCGATTATGAATTCTACATCCTCGAAAATGCTTAATTATGCCTGGTTCCTTGACTATAACTGCCAACATCAATGAGATAATACAGATTAAATGTTGCATTTGTAGGTTAGGATCGCCCAAAATCCCGCCAATTCCACAACAACTACAATAACATTTAGGTGATTCCAACCTCCAAACGCATCGTTTAATCTGTAATATCTTGTTGATTTTGGCAGTTTAATGGGTGGAACCAGGCAAAATTAAGCATTTTCGAGGATGTAGAATTCATTATCGCTCAAAGGTCGCATTAATTGTTTGATTTAATGGTCTAAATTTCCGTTCAAAAATCCGCTTATGGGGAAAATGCATTGAATCAGAGTTTGTTTGGAACCAGAAGCCCTCGGACGGCAATCGATACAATATATTGCTCTACTAAAACAGTCTGTAACGGGGTTAAAATCCCGTTTCTTTACATTGTATGTATTTTCCTATTTCCCGCTAACTTTCAAACTTTCCGAGCCAGCTACTGTAGCCAATAGCGACTCTCAATGGCAGACGTCCTACCAACAACAGCCAATGGCAGGCAGACATTGAGCCTTACATAGAGTAATTTAAACCGAGAACTGTCATTGGGAAAGATTTAAATTAAGCTTTGTTTGTAAGTTCTGTTCATGTTTACATAAACGAGATGGTTCAATCTATGTAATTATAAGTCGGAGATATAGTGTCTAGTGTAGCGCGGGTTGTTTGAAATGGAAGGTATTTTCTGAGTTAATGAGTGGATTTTGAAAGTTTTTAATGTGCGCATCCTTATTTTTGCCGAATTTTACGTTAGAAACAATGTGTCATATTGATGTAGCAAAGTACGCAACAGACCCATTAGGTACCTGAATTTTGAATTTGACTTGATAATAAGCATTTGAAAAGACAAAGCACACACCTGCAACAGACAGTTTATTTGAAAGAATAGTGATGTCTTTGTTGCGGGTCACAATTTTCCTTTGATAAATATCTTCGGCATGATTGAGTTGGCCAATCACCATCTTTTTATTTTCGATCTTCTTTTGAAATTCATTCGATTCTCTTGTTAAGCTACCCTTTTCATCTTCAAGGTTCTGTAATTGTTCTTTCTTCTCACTAGAAGCAGGTAAAAAGAAAAACAAGAAATGACTAATTAGTAATTATCTCAAGGAACAAAAAATATCAAAAATTAACTAAAACCACAAGGTTTTACGCACGTTAAGGGGAGTCGAATGTGAAAATTAGGCGATTTTGACGAATTTTTGTTTTTCAAGAATTTTTTTTCTTTATACTTTCAACTTCATTTTGAGACTGAGTTTTTTAAATTTTGGTGTTTAGCCCCAATGTTATGCCCATTTCAGTATTCACAACGTTTTTTGCAATTACACACGTTTTATTGGAATATTCATCCCGTACCTTTTTTATAAGCCTTTTTTTACAAGAATTAGGGTTTTGTCATTTTTTGACACACCTTTTTCTCAGAATCTACTGAACCGATTTTCAAAAACTTGCAGAATTGTCTTGTTTTCTTACACGAATAGACGGGAGGGTTTTTCAATTTTTCTTTAATTTTTTCTACCGTGTCCTCTTGAAGTCAGAATTTTTGTAATTTTTTGGTAAAAAAATGCATAAAATTTTCTGAACTTGGATTTTTGAAATTTTCAAAAACACTTTCGTCTATTTTTGTGGGAAGATGAGACCTTTCAAATGATCCAAAGTTTTTGAAAATCGGTTGAGTAGATCCTGAGAAAAAGGTACAAGAACATGACCATGTTTTACATTGTTTAGATAGGCACATCCGACTCCCCTTAACAAGGCAAAGCAAGTCTCAAGTCAAGCAGCGATTTTTCAGGTCATTTTCCACAGAAAATTCACAGGACCTTACAAAAGTTTGACTTGACAAGAAAAGTAAGCAAGATTCGAATTAGAGAATACGAGTTTCTACTGTATTACAGGGTGCAGAATGTTCTTCTCCTCCGCAATTAACACAAAAACTAGAATTGCTTCAGCAGTCAGAAGCCCCCCAGCTTTCACGTTAACGACCTTTTTGCAAAAGCGTATTCACAGTAAAGTGATGACCTTTTTGCTGAAGGGCCTTTGCAATCCATCGGAAATTAAAAAGAGCACAACTTTGGGTTTTTTTCCGAAGCTGATTTGTCTTCTTTTGAAGCGTGCCACATGTAGTATGGTAAGCTTCTTACTCTCGTTTCGCTGCATACAATGTATTAATATAATACAATATAAGAGGCGCTCTCTGTTGGCTGCGTATGTTAGATGGGAGCTAGGGTGAGTTTGAATTCAGAACTTTGATCCAGACTCCAATGCTCAAGTCGTATTGTGTATTTTGGGGAAATTTTGGTGTATATTCCAATGAGACACTCAGATTTACTTTAATTTTTTATTTGAAGTCATTTGATGCTTCCACTGTCTTTATTTAGTCCTTTGAAGCTTTTCCGTTGAAGTATCAGTGATGACTTCAGTTGTCTATGATCCATACACACGAAGAGTCTGTGTCTGAGTCTTTATTTACCTAAAGATTCGACATCAAGGTCAAGCGATCGGCTGGCGCTCTGGTACGGAGTTGGACTCTGAAACGCACAATCCCCAGTTCGAATCCCGCACCTGCCCACTAATTATTGCAATTATTTTTTTCCCTGTTTAAAAAAATGCTTAGATGGTAACAATATTAATATGTATTGCACCTTTATTTATATCTAGGCAAGAAACTCGAGTTTTCTCGAAAAAAAATTGTGGTTCGGAGGGGTTGGCTAATCATCAGTTAGTTCTGAGATTTTAACTGAACGAATACAACTAATATTCAAAAAGCTATGAATATAAAAAAAAAAAATAAGAATAAGAATAAGAATAAGAACCCAGCCGCCCCAGCTCCTTGCTATAGCTCGTTATGCTTATGTTTCACAGCGAACGGCTGGGCTGTAAGGGATGACAAGGGATAAGACACAGGGACACCACATTCGCGAGAAATCCCTGCTACAGGAAGGGAGTCATGGAAGGGAGATAGAAAAAGGAACACCGGAATGTCACCTTCGCGAACTATTCCTGACTTGGAAGGGTTTAAGACTGTGCAGGCTGGGGAGGGGAATAGCCTGCAACAGCCAATGTAAATGTAATACTCTCATCTCAACTCTTCTCTTCTTCAACTCTTTCCTCTCTTTTCCTTTTTCTCTCTCAACTCTCTCCTCTTTTTCTTTCCTTCTCTTCTTCTGTTCTTCTCTTCTTCTCTTATTCAACTCACTCTCAATTTCCATGCCAAACAGCATGGCCCTGCTGTTAGTGGTGTTGTCCGCACATTCCGCAGACTCAGGTTGCCCAGATTTCTTCTCATACAGATCCAAACTGCAACCCAACCGCCCTTCAGCGACGCACCATGCCTTCATCTCAATCTTCTCTACTTCGCAATTGGCACCTCCTTGATTGTCTCTTCTTCTTCTCTTCTTGATTTAATTCTTGGACTTTGCACTGATTGCCTGCTGCCATCTCTTCAACGAAATCATCTTCCTTTGTACTTGCTCTTTGGGCAATGCTGGGCTTCAGCCAGAGAATAAATATAACCAGAATGAAAACTGCCGTAAGAGCCCACAGAGTCAAGTTTCTAAACTGGGTACCTTGCACGAGGAGCAGCGCCAGTGGTCGTCCAAAGTGTGCAAATCGCAAAACCTGGTACCTCAAAAAGCCTCCCATAAAAAATGTACACAGAGCAGCATAACTTTTTTGAAAGAAGGCCATAAAACTGAAAATACGTCGGATCACTTACTCTTCCAGAAATACAGACTAGATAGTTTTTGAATGATATTAGTTAATTACAATTATACTTTCGCAGCCATAATTTAAATGACACAGCGCTACCTGGTCTAGAAGGCTTAGGAAACTGCGAGCAACAATAGAGGAGTGTTTCCACTCTAGCTGCACCCACTCCATGCTTCAGCTGGGTGCTTTCAGCAGATTCTCTCAAAACAAGAGAGATCAAGCCACTTGTATGTCTACCTCCTATCAAGTATGCACTCTTGAATGTAAGAGATGCTCACCAATGCTATCAGCTTTTAGAGACAATGTGGCTTGACACAGCGATTTGGTCTCACAAATCTATCATCCAGTCCTCTATGCATCGTATCAGGTTAGTTTACCGCAATTTTCTGAGTTACCACTCCTACCAATCATATACTCTCTTTAGATAGTGGGTGATGAAAACTGTCCCTTCTATACATTCATTGATCAAGAGGGTTCAGCGTGGAGATAGCTGGCACCAATGGGATGTCAAAAGTCTCTGCTTTTGTGTTTCCAATTTTTCGAACGATCTTGTAGATGACAAGCTCCTTTGCAACATCTTGAAGCTAGACAATTCTGATCCCAATTCCTTGCAGATATATCTTCAAGGTCTGCTAAAAAACTGCGCCTGCTTGTTCCTGGAATATTTGGCACACAAGTCTCAGTGTTATGGTGGATCAGAGCTCCATGATCCCTTATCACTACTCATTCTTATGAGAATACTCGGTCTCCTCTTCTTTGTCTACTGTCTAGACATCGCTTTGATTTTCCAATTTCCTTCTTGGTCCTAGTGTTAGTCTTCTTGATTTCTCAAACTGGTATCCGCTAGCTTCCATTCTTTACTTTTCGTTTTTTTTTTTCCTTCCCCTTATTTCCTCTTTATTACATTGATATTTACTATCCTCTTGACCTGAGCTTTATTTCCTTGTTTTGATCAGCTATCGGCAAGTTTTCTTCATCTCTCTTCTTCAACGCTTTGTTCACCTATGGTTTCCGAATAGCAGCCCTGCTTCTCTTTAACTCATAGCATTTTCATGCTCTTCTCGCCTTTGCTGTCACCTCCTCTCTGTATTCGGTCCAATCTCTGTCTTGTTTCCTTGAGGTTCCTTTAAGCTCGTTGAGCATACTTTGTTGATTAGAGTTCATCTCACGTCACTTCACTTAACCTCTATTAGAAGTATACCATAAGTAATGTGCACCAGGTTTAACCTATAGTTTTCTTTCTTCCTTCACACCCGCATTCTTCATGAGCGTCCAGCTATGCAATATCCTGTATATTTGTCACATCTTTTCCCTTGGTCATTCATCAATGGCGATGCACTGGAGCATCCAGTTGGATCTGATATTCCGTGTCACTGCCAGGTTGAAGTATTCATCCATTTTCAGAGGATAACGCTCTGGAAGCTCGGGCACTGTGGAAGGCTAACACATTTCATTACACAAAATTGTACCGCACTACTTTATATTACACTTCACAACACTACACGGCACAATACTACACTACACTACACTACACTACACTACACTACACTAAGCAACTACGGACACTGACCACTCCCGATTAATACCGACGCACTTTCGATCCGTAGCAACTCTGCAAGGCAGGGTCACCGCGTGAAGGTGTGCTACGGTCTTAGGAAGGTAGAGGCTAGTGCACAAGCCATGCAAAGCAGCAAAGCAAACACATGCAAGCAAAGCAGGGGGCGAGGCATATAAGGCGCATACTCTTCCTCTGAGCTCGAACTGCTCTTTGACCCCATGAATATAAAAAAAAAAAATGTATAAAAAAGGATAGTCCTATTGCGGCACACTTTACCAATACATAAATGGTATTCGAGTTCCTCTGCTTGTTTTTTTTTTTTTATTTTGGTGGAGCTTCTACAATTTACACGCGATCTCGCGTGACTATGAACATTCTGCACCCCTGCTGTAATAATAATATTAAAAAAAAAACCAACCTAAAATTTTGCTCAAAGCTCCTAATTTCTTCTTTTAACTCCTCATCGGAGCCTTCAAAGATTTTTTCGATACTTTCTTGGAGCTGCAATTTAGATTTTCGAAGCTCTTCTAGTTTGCCCTTGAAGGTTTCGCGGCTTGTGTGCAGCTTTGTGCAGTTAGCTGCTTTGCCTTTAAGTTCCTCGTACTGCTCTCGGAGCGGTTTCATTCGATTATCCAACTCTGCAACCTCTTCATCGCCTTGTACCAGTTTTCCAACTGTTTCATCCAATTGCTGTCGCTTTTTACACGCCTCAACTTTAAATTGTTCCAAGAATTCTAGCTTATTTTCCATTACTCTCAATTCTGCAAGCAATAAAAGACATGAAGACATACAACAGTTCTATAATGGATACACAGATGATACGTCCAAAACTTTTAAGTCCAAATAGTCATGCCAAAACATTAAAGTCTAATATTAGGTCCAAAGAGGAAACGCCTAAAAGAAGAAAAGGCCAATAATACAATGTCAAGAGATTTTAAGTCCATAAAATGAAGTCCAAAAATTTGGAAAGTCTAACGGGCTCATTGAGTTTTGCAAGCGATCAGTATGCAAATGTATTGGTTTTTATTTTATTTTTTTTTTTTTAAGTGACTCATAACCCCGGCAACTTTTTGTCAACAAGCATGATCAACGAGTAGGTTAATCAACAGGTAAGTAATTTTTTCAAATAATCTGACGGATTTCACAGGAAGATTTATTTTAAGCTTTCTATAGAAGACAAGAATACAAAAATTGTACTGGAATACTTTTGTTCATAAAATATGAACCTTTGGACATTTTTTTATTTGCGGACATTGTAGTTCATTGGACATTAGAACGTTTGGACGAAATGACACTGGACAAAAATATAACTGGACAGATAAAATTTTGGACAAGAAGGCTGTGGACATATCATCTGGGAACCCTATAATGAATGCAGAGACAATAAATAGTAGAGACCACGCACTATCTATCTTGCCCATGTTTGCGCGCGGTGGCAACTTTTTTTTTTCGGGGTCTCAACGGAACAAATTTTGCCCACGAACATGGGCAAAATAGATAGTGGGTGGTCTCTATTATATATTGTCTCTGGGAAACGGTTGGTCACTGAAAATAACATCAAGTATAAGAATGGGCGTTTTACCGTAAAATTCATGGGTATTTTCTTCGCGAGAAAAAAAAAAAAATCATGAAAAAGGGCTGGGGAACTGTTGGGAACTGAGATTAACATCAAAACTTAGCATGCACATTTTACCCTGAACTTAATTAGTATTCCTGGGCACAGCGGGCTAAAATTAATTCACATGTCAATGGATTAGTCGTTAAAAAAATAATCAAAGTCAAAATGTGAACCCATTCAAAAGAAAAAACTAAACTGAACCTTCAACCACTTGTTTTTCAAAACTACAATTGGTCAGAAGTGCCCTTCTTGCACACAAGTATTGTACTTGAGGCATACAACCACTGAAGGGCCAGTGCTCATTGACCACCCGAACTTTAAGCCAAATACTCACCTTAAATTTGTTACCTACAAAGAGCACCTGGGGAAATGTACAACGAAAATGGAACTAACCTGCTTTAGCTTCTTTCCTTTCCTTCCTTATCTGTTCTAAACATTTGTTGTATTTTGTTGCATCGAAAATGGCATCAAATTTCTCTTTCAGTTTTTTGTTTTCTTCCAGAGGCCTGAAGAAAAAAATTATTACGAAATAAAAACGAAAATAAAGAGAAAAAAATAAATTAAATGGCAAGCTATAACGAGCTGAAACCAGTAATTTTCAAGGATTTTCAAGTACATTTGACACAAGTACGGAGAGAGGGAAGGAATTCACAGGAATGTTCTTAACATAAAAATAATTACAACAAAAAAAAAAACCAAAAACAAAAAATGGAGTAATTAATAAATAGTTAAGGGGAAAAAAGGAAAAGAAAAGGAGGAAAAAAAAAAAAACTGGCACCAGCATTCACAACAGCCGGGGGGGGGGGGGTGTTAAACCAAGGTACTTATACTTAACAGGTATGCTCGACTCCCTTCCCGCGTCATCTTTCGTGGCGCACAATTCAAAAGGCATTCCAAGATGGCCGACAAAAGAAGAAAACATTGTATACTCTTTCCAGAAAACATTGGGCTTCCCTCTCTAGAAAAGCAGAAAATAGCCCAATGTTTTCTGGAAAGAGTATACAATGTTTTCTTCTTTTGTCGGCCATCTTGGAATGCTTTTTAAACTGCGCGCCACTGAAGATGACGCGGGAAGCGAGTCGAGCATACCTGTTAAATATAAGTACCTTGGGGTTAAACAAACTTTTTCAACTTCCATTATTTTACATTAATAAAATCTTCATTAATCTTTTCATTCTTTTTTACTATTTACTATTTTACTATATAATCTCTTAATGTTTCATGTTTTTTTTTTCTTCCATTTGTAACCAGTGAGAAAATTTTAGTTGTACTTATATTTAAACAGCTATGCCGATAGCCGCATGCGGCTAGCAACCTTACATTTTTTGAATTATGTAACTATAAAATAAATAATAATGAAGCTGCAAAAAAAGAAAAAGAAAAAATTGATGAATGCATCAAAATTCAAGGATTTTCAAGCACGTGAAAAACGAAACAAAAAAATCAAGGGTATTCAAGGACTTTTCAAGGCGCCACGAACCATGAGTTGAATCTTTCCTGGGACAACCAACAACAAGGTGTCAAGGCTTCAGTTGGTTTGTTCCTAACTACAGTACACTTAAATACCAAGACTCAAAGGATCACCCCTGACTTACCAGCATGAGTCTTCTTGATGGCAGAATATTACATAATGAAGGATGGGTTTTGAGACACCCAGAGCAAGACACATTTCCTGATCAACATCTAAGCAACGCCCACTGATACTTTCTTTCTAAAACAGAAAATAGAAAAAGGCAATGAGAATTGATAACTATACTCTGTTCAAGATAAGAAGTCCGATGGGAACTCATTTAAAAACGCCCTATATTGCAACGCAGCGGTTCTTCGGCCGTTGATTCTCGGTCGCTGCGCTCGTTCAGGAGACCGGCCTTTCAAACCCTTTTTATTAAAACAGACAATACCGAGAAATTGATCAATTAAAGTCTTTTGAACATCCACTTGATAATAAAATTTTTGCAGCATTCACGAATTTTGAACAACTGACTTGAACTTTAAATTCTGCTCGACTCTCTCAGAAAAATAATACCTAAAGCGGTTCAGTAAGTCATTTTTCAAAGATTTTAGCATTTCTGATTGATTGATTTCTGAAAGCCGCAATCAAACAAAAATTACATAATGACCCGCCATTAGGTATCATTTTTCTCGAGCAGAATTTAAATTTCAAGTCAGGTATTTAAAATTTGCGAACGCCACAAAAATTTAATTTTTAGAGTGGGTGTTCAAAAGACTAGATTAATTGGATAGTTCTCGGAATTGGCTGTTTTGATAAAAGGATCTGAAAGGCCAATCTCCTGAACAAACGCAGCAGCCAAGAATCGACGGCCGAGGAACCGCTGCGATGCAATATAGTGCATTTCTACCTGACTTCCCATCGGACTTCTTATCTCGAACAGAGTATAATGATAGTTAAGGCATCAATATGCAGAGCTGCAGAATGTTCACAATCTTGCAATCTGAGGAGTGTGTGTAAAATGTGGAGGCTCAGTAAAAATTGTGGAAGCTCCACCAAAATCATAAAAAAAAAATTAAAAAAAAATTAAAAATCATCTTGAGAAAAAACCCAAATTTTTGTTCTTCCTTCTATTTCAGATGGATTTTAGAGGCACTGTAGCAAAAAGGTCATCAATTTCTTGCCGAAGCTCTTTTGCAAAAAAGTCGTCAATGTGGAAGCTGGGGGGGGGGGGTTCGGAATGCGGAAGCAATTATGGTTTGTGTGTAAATTACAACAGAGAAGAACATTCTACACCCCTGTCAAAATACATGTTGATGTGCCGCTAGATTGAAAACAGGCGAGAGCGTAATTCTATAGATTTTGAGGCTACACGCGCAATAGAGCACTTGCAACAGCCTAATTTTGTTCCCATCAAAAGAGCAAGCTTTCACTCAATATTAGCTGAATAATAACTTATAACTCATTCCGATCCTTTCAACTAAAACCACACGTCCAAACACTCACATACAGGGTGTCTGGAAAGTCCCAGGACGGCTTCATAACTTTTGAAAGGCTGCAGATAAAAAACGAACTTTGTAAATCGAACTTTAACAATCGATATCTCGAATGTGAAAAACGATATCGACCTCCGACTTGCACCAAAATGCTCAGTTTTGTATGCCCTTTTCATCGATGTATCACCCGGTAGGTGTCATCACACGGAAGTTTTGAGATATCCACCCCTGAGGGGCCAAAATGTCAAAAACTTTTGGAGGCTCTAAAGCCTACTTTTGACTACAGTTGTGTCCAAGCCATAATTTTTCTTTGAAAAGAACTTGATTTTTCGAGTATTTTGGACTCCTAGTTTTTTAAATTCCAACTTTTCAAAAAGTAGTAATAATTTTTTGAAAATGGGTCCACATCGAACTTTGACCTTCGATATATCGAAAACTAAAAACGATATTGACAAGCGGTTTGCGCTGAAAGTCTTAGAATTTTATGCTCTTTCAAACAAGGTATCACAAGATGAAGGTTGCCATTTGAAAATTTTGAGTTGGGGGCGAAACCCCCCTTTACGGGCGCCCCCCGGAATTTTTGGGTACGCCAAAAAGTAGTTCCTATCAAGTTATAAACATCCCCCAAGTTTGGTTTTTTTATCTGCAGCCGTTCAAAAGTTATAAAGCTGCAGGGGTGCAAAATGTGCCCGATCTAGCGATCCGCGGATCGCGTGAAAGTGAGGAAATTTCTGGGAAAGCGAGGAAATTTGTCCATATTTTTTTTGTTTTTGTTTTTGTTTTTTTTTTTTTAAATAATAACTATAAGGATTTCCAAGGAAAATAGTGTAAGAAATGGGAAAATATCGGTCATTTTGCGAACATACGGTGTTGAAATGTTAAAATAACCAAAAAAAAGTCCATCACTTTCAAATTTTTGTGAGGAATTTTTTTAAAATCCTGTGAGGAAATAAGTCATGGATCGCGTGAAACTTCCGAAGTTTTGGAACATTTTGCACCCCTGTAAAGCTGTCCCGGGACTTTCCAGACACCCTGTATATTCCCCGAGCAGAATATCCACCATTCTTATTTCCAATTTTTTCGCTTTTCCATTCATCCCTCCAAAGGTAATGTCTTTGATATACCTAGAACCATACAGCAGACATACGGTGCAGGTTAAGAAAGAAAAGAAACTAAAGATCTGATAAACAATAATGCACAAAAAAGTAATAATTCAGCAAATATTAGACGAAACGAAAACTCTACACATACCTCATTGGTGTCTTTTTTAAATCGTGTTATGGTGGAATCCACCGATTTAAAGCTCAATTTCTTCTTTGCTTGTGTAACCTTGACTGAGCGAGAAACACAAATCTGTTCACCTTTCACCGTATCACAAACTAGCTTGACTTGTCCATTCACCTGCATTTGGGTAAGAGGTTAACGATTAGGAAAAATTAGAGACAAATAGAGACGGAGCACTAACTGGCTGCAGCAGAGGCACTCTGAATTCTCGCGGATTCAACAAAACAACAGTCAACGTCGCATGGTGTTGAATGGTGAGCACCCTCCTCTTCACTTCCCGCCCATCCTCCCCCCCGTGTTTTCCGAATGTCACCGTTCAACACCATGCGACATCTCAAGGTGCTGACTGTTGTTTTAAATTTTATTCTGTTGAATCCCCGAAAATTCAGTGCGCCTTAAATCTTCCCCATGTATTTCAACATAGTGCTCCGTCTCTATTTGTCTCTGGGAAAAATAGTGACAGAATCTGAGGTGACAGATTACAATAGAAGCAAATTATCAGTAGCCCAACAGGATTCCTTCCATCTCTCTTGTATTTCCTTTGAATGTACAACAGGGCTGCCGTTTGGCGTTTAATTAATCGCATTTTTCAATTCACCGATGATTCCACCGGTTGAGAAAAGATTACGCAGTTCAATTGAATGCATGACTGAAATGCACGAAAATACGCTGATCTGTAATATCTTCTCAATCGGTGAAAACTCTGTTAGTTAATTAAAATAACCGCAAGTTTTTTAAAGTCATCGACGACTCCACCGATTGAGAAAAGATTACAGATGCGAGCATTTTCGTGCATTACAGTCATACATTGAATTGAACTATGTAATCTTTTCTCAACCGGTGGAATCATCGATGAATTGAAAAATGCGATTAATTAAACGCCAAACGGCAGCCCTGATGTACAATGACCTTCAAAAGAAAGTCCTCTCATCGAAACTGTCCTTGATTATGCTGTCCATTATTTTTCAAAGATTTTTGGATTTTTTAAGGCATACTTTCAAGTGGCAATAATTTAACGCTGTCAGACTTTGAAATACCTGAAAACTGCAAAAATGTTTAAACTGGTCCAGGAATGGAAGAATGATATGTTTTTCCTGTCCACCAACATAACAGCAGGCACCATTATATGACAAATAATCACATTTCTCTTTCTGTCTCTAAAACTAATGTTAAATTTTCGGCCATCCAACTTTTCAATGCCTTGCCGCTTTTCCTAAAAGATCTTTTTAAAATTTCCCAAGAAATCCGCTGATCCATTAAGAAAATGGAACATCAAAGTTAGAGATAACATTGGTGATGGTTCCATTTTGACTTAAAGTGAAGCTGGCGAAGGAGCTAATGATATTACCTCGACACGACTGCCAATTTTCGGGTCATGGACAAATGCACTGCCTTTGTCCGTGTTTCCTGGAACTTCTCCACAAGTTGCGTATTTGAGAGCTTCAATGATAGTAGTTTTACCACTACCATTCTGGCCCAAAATCAATGTTAAAGGTGTATTGAAAGTGACCAAGGCCTTGTCGCCTTCATCCGGCCCAAAGCTACGAATCCCAAGAATCTGCATTTTCTTTAAACACGCCATTTTGTTTTATGAAACCTATGCTCCTCCTAAGCTGATAATCTGAAAAGGAGAGATGTTTTGCTTAGATATTTAAAATCTTAGAAAAAAAATTGTGATTTTAAAACAGCAACTCCAGGCTAAATTGAAGCATATAGTATCAAAACTATAGTCCGTTTCATTTAAATAGAAGCTTGAGCTCGACTCTTTCCCTTACGAGTTTTACCCTCACTCTCGTACCTGCAATGACTCGAGACCTACACACAATGAACACAATGAACTGTCCTTTGGATAGCTGACTGTCCATTGTGACGGACGGAATCCCCGACCAATGGGGCAGGTCTCGAGTCATCGCAGGTACGAGAGTGAGGGTAAAACTCGTAGGGGAAAGAGTCGAGCTCAAGCTTCTATTTAAATGAAACAAACTATAGCGAAGACCGCTACAGAGCAAAATGGATTTAAAGTCTCACTTTTCTGACGCTTTAAAGTGATAAATTTGTTGAGGTTAAAAACTCAAAACTTTCAGGAAATCTTGAGTCTCAAAGTTTGAAAAAAATCTTGAAAGTCTATAGCCTAATGGATTCTTTCATGCAAAATTCTGAACTCACGATCCTATGGCCCACATGTTGGCCGTTTTATTGTACATTAGATCGTTTTAACAAGAGAATTTAATGGCAAAATTTTGGAACTTATTTGGGCTACTAGAATCTGGGAAAATCTAAATTAATTGAAAACAAACAGCCTTAAAATTGGCAATAAGCACCTCAAACTTCTCTAGTTCTGAATTAAACTTGATCAATTTGCCACTTACAATGAAACCCTGAAAGTTATGATCAAAATCAGCAGTATTCAAAACCTAAAGGCTGCAACATCACCGCCCCTCTCACCAAAAGTGCAAACTACCATCAAATAAAATAGAAAAGTGACAAACGTTAAATGTAAGGTTTTTCGCTGGCTGATTCCATGAATTTTAAGCCAAGATACAGCTTTTCGAAGCAAAATACCAAAGAGTTAATAATCTTCAAGTATGTTTAAACAGAGTTCCTTCACGACGCATTCGTCAAGGTAAGAAGCCATGCCGCAGGCACCTACTGCCCATGGCACCTACGTCTGGCTTTACAGCTCATCTACCTAGATTCCAATAAGTCTCTTGCAAACTTTTGCTGTGAGCAATTGAATGGTTCAATCCGATGAAAAAACGAGCAAATATCACGAAAATCACAATAAGAAAGTCTAATATTCAGTAACAAACTCACATAACTGCTATAGCGGTAATGTTGTAATGACGGTTCAACGCAGGCATCATGGGAGATTCCTGTCTATAATGTCACTTTCTCCATGGAAACACGGAGATATGTCTCAAATAAGATAGGTATCTCCCATGACACCTGCGTCTCTCCGCCATTAAGCCCAGTTCTAAAAGTAAATTTCATGATTTTTTCAGTGTATTCATTATCATTTTTACAGGTTCTTAAGCAAGAATCAACTCTTCAATCCCCTGAAGCAAAAGTTAGCAAGAGTCCCATTATTGGTCTTTCATGACAGTAGCATAGAATAGAGGTAGTTTTACAAAAGTTGGCCAATGACCGATAGGGTTGTATACTGCGCAGAGACGAGTTTGTGTTTGGACGCAAGTGCAAGAACACAAACTTGTCTTTCTGCAGCGAGCCGCATGAACTGTCATCGGCTTTCTTTCATGATATAAGCTCTAAGAAGGGGAACAGAGGAGAACTATCATAAGACACATTAGGTCACAGCGATCGGCTCATTAGTTATTACTAAGTGTGCAAAGGACCATTTAGAAAAGCATGCAACGCCTTTTGATTCACCATTTGTGACTCGAACCAATCACATGCTGGAGGACCATGCACCGTACTAGCCAGCTTACCATAGCCGACAGTGCTAAGTACCAAATTTCAGCTTAAGTTTCACTGTTCCCCTTCTAATTCATTAACAGTAGCAAGTGAGATATCAAACCACAAACATAGATTCCAGAGATTGTAATGCCAGCTGTCATGAAGCCATGGCAGTTGCATCGCCCTATGGTCCCTGAGGAACTATAGCAGTCGAATGATCTTAGAGAAATGATTTTCATCCGAGCAACTATCATCCATGCAAATTAGTGGATTTGGGTGAGATAAACACAGATTGAAAAATAAGAGTGTGTGATGCAATCTCCACTCGATGGAAACTTGAGGCTACTTTATTACCATTACGAGCCCAGGTTAAGAAGGACTGATCAGATATAATTTACCAATTAGCAGGGAATTCACTTCGCAGTCGCAATGAGAATCTCATAGAAACCAGTACTTTATAACCAGAGAAAATTACGGAATTTACAGCACGAGCACGATGGCAAAATTTACGTATGCCGATAAAAACACGCGCTAAAATTTTTGTTCCTTGTTTACGGCTAAACGGAATTAGTCCGAAGGAATTAGTCCGAAAAAAATTTCCGAAGTTACCCGAAAATATGAGGAGGATTTTGTCCGAAAATAACTTGTCCGAATAGACGTTGCCAACAATTATTTTTACTGTTTTACTTTCTCGTTTATCATGTACATTATTATGTCGTGAATGTAATCATTGTGTTTTGTTTCGTTTTAATTTTAATGATATAAAGTTTGTTATTTCGGGAGGTTCATTAGCTTCATTACGCTCTCAATCAAATAATTATTGTGTGTCGACATCCTTCGAACTTGGTTAAAAAGTAAATGAATCCGTTTGTAATTATTAAATCATGCCGTGGTCTTTGAAAATCAGTGGGAGGCATAATAATGGAACCTACCTGTATTTATTCAACTAGATTCGATTCAACTAGACATAACTGTAAGTATTTACTAAATCTCTTTTAACTTGATAAGTTGGTTTTACAGCTCCAGCTCTTAGAACCAATTACTTACAACAGCAAAGGGAGCCTGAGATTAATGAGTCCGACTCTTGGGATTTTAGCGGTGTTGGGACTCACTCTCAGGCTCGCTTTGTTGGTGCTTCAGGCAGTCAGTGTTCCATGCTTCATCTCATGTCTGTATCGGTCAAGTTTCTGTTTCAATATTTTCAATTCAATTCAATTCAATTTATTATCCAAAAAAAAAATATTACAAATAAGGTGAAAAACAGCATTGTGCACCAATATCCAAGTTATACTGGAGCTTTAACGTAACATAATCTTTTGATCAAAGCTTTTTGAAGTCTTGAGCTTCCAGATCCTTTCACCTGCAGTCAGTTGCCTAGTTTGAGATTTATGCTTGCGGACTAAGCCTGATTTCAGCAATTTAAAGGGTGGCTGGTCATCCTGGCAGAGGTCGGTCCATGATAGTTAGCAGATGACTGATCAGCGGGTTAACTGCATGGCAGATGCTTCTTCTTGGTTATGCTGTTACGATAACTCACCTTCTGCTCACGTCAGTCTGTCATGTGCCAACTATCACTAAACAAGCTCTAATTTCATCCTCAGCAAAGATACCTCAGTGTTGATTCAATGGCTCTTCGTTATTCATCTGGACATGGGACTAATTAGAGGCCGTTGCTGATAGCTTCGGATCTGACAGTTCTTTGTTTACATGCGTAGTAGGACGGTATTTTGTTTTCCTCGCGAGTTCACTCCAGTGTCACCATCTGCGTGAGAACATTGGCCTTGCTCACTGCGCTAGTCACCAAAGCTGTACACTTTTGCAAATGAGTTAGTTGTTTTTAATAGTGAATAGAGAAAGGTTTTGTATTTAGGTATTATATTTAGGTGTTGTATGTACGATGACGTTTTGCGGTTCAAATCTCTCGTGATGTGTGCAATGAGTGGGGTCGATATTTACACCCTTAAAATAACATAGGAGCAAACCTATGTAGACAAAGAAGCGTCCGAACCATGCCATTTTAAACTACCTCTACATATGCCTGAGATGTGATTAGAAATTTTGTTTTTTATGCTCATTGTTGACACCATCAAGCTTGATTTTAAGATCTTTTGAAAGAACTTGTTCAAGATACAAGGGCGGTTGAGCATCTTTTGTAGAAATCAAGTATTTTTTATCAGATTTTAATTACTTAGTGTACGTTGTTGCCTACGTGTGAACAGTGATACAGCAATAATTCCATTTTATACTGAAGAATTTTATCGTTAAAATTTCCTGGCCCTAAAAAAGATTGCTGTTGCAACATTATTGTAAAATGAAAACCACTGAGGCCAAACGTTCTTTGATGTGTGTCCATAATCCTCCATGAATCTTTCCTTAAATTGCTCTCTCTGTTTTTCAGAAGTCAATGCAGCTAGTCCAGAGCACTCTATTCAAGTCAGTCTGCTGCTGCTGAACCCAAAGGAAGCCACCTGACTTAGCATCAAGAATTTTGCCGGATTAAATTATGAATTATTGCTGGAGCTCTGGGTAGGCTCAACTGAAGAGCTAAATCCTCCTCTCTTCAGGTACATTGCTAAATTTAATATCACATCTCATTTCATTTACCCTTTATTTCTTGCATTTATACCAGCAAAACCGTCGCCAGAGTAGAGCGATAGTTTGAAGTATTGTTTAGTGCAAGACACCAAAGTGAGAGAGAAAATAAAGAAAAAAAGGGGGAAACAGAAAGATAGATTGATGAAAGGGCGGAAAGGTGAAGAGGGGGCTTCTCGCTACTTAGCCGAGCAGCAAATGGGATTCTCTCTTTAACCAGGGGTTGGAGCCAAAACTACTGTTAAAATTGAAATTTGTGTCTCTTTCGGCAGAAAACCATGAAAAATACTTCCAGACCAGTATTTGACACTCAAAAAACAATTGAATAAGAAATTGATTTCAATTATTTATTACAATTTAAATCTTTGCTATCAGAGCTCTGAGCTGAAGCAGCTCCCGTTATGATAATTTTTACTGTGCTATGAGAAGTTAACCTCTGACTAAGCAAGAACATCTGAAACCAGTTTTAAAACGATGAAATTCTGGTCTTGAAATATTTTTCATGATTTTCTGCCGCGAGACTCACAAACTTTGATTTCAACCGTGACTCCGGCTCCCTGATCTAAACCAAACACTGAGGTCGTAGCAGGCATGTCCACCATCAGCCCAAGTAAACCTTTCTTTGAGTTCTATGCTCCTACTTTTTCATTAAAATTTTTACGTATGCAACTTTCAATAACACCATGAGATTTTTAAGTTTCTTGGCGTTTGAAATTTTGTTGCACAAAAAAGCAATACTGAATGGATCAAGCAGAGGTGCTGCATGTGCTGACTGTCCGTTTCCGAGAACCTATTTTTCCCTTTACAGTATTATGTTCATTATCTTAGAATTTGTTTTCATTTTTGGGCGCCAGCTCAATGAGCACGAACCGGAAATGGAAACATTTGTTGAAAGTTATTCCGATCGCCATCAATCAGTCACTACATTCTGTCAGTCTTGCCAAAATGCTCATGACTAGGTTTTCACAGTGCAAAATGTCACGAAATCTGTGGTAATGAATTTTCGAGCAAAGCAACACTTCTTTCTGGCAAAAATTGATCAAAAGAAAAATAAAAAAATTCTAACATTTAAGTAACTTGCCAAAACAGAGTATCATGATGAAAGGCACTGACCCACAGAGGTTCTTGAGTCTCTTAATGACAAAACAGTCTTCAAAACTGTTTTCTCCTGTCTACCATTTTAAATTTTTACTTTGCGGTTCTACGGGGCTACTATAAGAATCTCTAAAAATCTCAAATTTGGAGTTAGATTACGAGTCTGAGTGGTTTTAATCCTGGGTGCTGATTCCGCTCTTTTAGACGAAACAAGATGAGATATGGGGAATCGATCAATTTTTTCGTTCATTTTTTCAGACAAATTACTCCTCTGTCCATTGAATGACTCGAAATCTGTCACGTGATGTGGTTTAAACCAATGGGAATGCTCGATTCCCGCTATCTCGTCGCCTCTCGTCGAAAAAAGCAGAATCAGCCTGCCGGGTAGAAAGTTTTTAATAGTGGCTCTGCTGTTGAAATAAAATTTTCAGCCTCTTCAGACTGGCTATTTCATTGCTTGAATGTTGAAAGTCTGATGAACTGTTCTATCTTTTTCAGAATCTGGATTGCTTGCTGTAAGCTGGGGATCAAGTCTACTCTCTGAGAAGATAAGAAGTGCATGTTGCTGTGACAAAGTGAAGTTTTCAGACCTCTTGACAGTCCAACTTACTTCGTTCACTCAAGGATGGAGAGAAATCGGCTTTCAATTACCGTGCTCAATAAATCAATGCCAATTTAAACTTATTATAATTATTTATACATTCATTTGGTGTTCCTCTTAGATAATAAAGATTCATCTCATGAAAAGTTTCAACTGTCTTCATTCATTCTCAAATAACCCATGCGAATGCCCTTAAACTCAAGGATTCCAACAGTTTGTGGGACTTAACCAATCTCATTGTAGTATTTTCTGTTCCGCATTTATCAAATTCATCTGTTTTGAGACAAGACCGCCCTCTAAAATTTTCCTTTTACCGAATACTCTCATCGTATTAACTATGTATCTGTCCAAGTCTGCTCTCCTGTAGGCACATTTCTGATCAGAATCATGGATTATGTGTTTCTGGTAAGTCTTACGGCTTGCCCAGTGTGTTCTCACATCCTCGCTCAAGTCGGCAAACTTAGCCTTTGATGCATTGGCGGATACTGGGGGGCAATCGCCCCCCCCCCGTTCGGCCCAAAAAGTTGGAAAAGAGGGGAAAGGAAGGGGAAAGCAAGAGCGAAAACAAGAAAAGGGGGTCATTTAGGGGCGAAAATCCAAAATTCGCCCCCCCACCCCCCGTTCGCGAGGGCTAGATCCGCCACTGCTTCGATGAGAGCCTCATGCATCAATCTTTGGCCCGGATAAATTTGTAAAGATGGTCTCCAGAGGGGGGGGGGAGGATTGAACTCCTGAGCGTACCGTAACAATTTTAAATTTTATAGATCTAGCTTGTAATCTACCCCGCTATTTTGTTTGCTGAGAAATGTGAAAAAGTGAGTCCGTCTGGTATCAGATTTTGGAGCAAGATCCGCCATATCTCGATCATCTAATGTTTTCGCAAAACGAGTCCATCAGAAAGCGATGCCTCTTCCTAATTAAATTGAATGTACTTCACAAGAGTACAGTAAAAGAATCCATATTGAAAATACACTTTTTGTATCCGTGTCTGCGATTCAGGCGCCGCTGCCCCTAATTCTTTTTTTTTCAATACTGGTGCTGCAATCCAAGAGGAAGACTGTGGGATAACAGGGTGTGTGAACGATATTTGCCGTTGGGAGTAATTAGTTTCTTTCAGTCAATGCATCGGTAGTTGGAACGGGCTTCTCTCTGAATTGCCGTTGTCTTTACACGGTCCCCTCTCAAGGAGGGGCCAGGTTTCTGGTGGGATAATTAATACTGAGCACTAGTACGAAAAAAGGGCAAGTGATTTGAAGTATCGAACAACATTTTTACCTTTTTTTGTAGAGGAACTTTGCTCACATACCTGCATTTGTTATATATAAGCAATAGAAAAAAGTTATGATCAAAAAACTTTTGATAATTGAAATATTTGAATCGTGATCCATTTTAATATGGTGTGTTATCCTCAACTCAAAATTTGCCAAAAATGAAAGGAAACAGAATCAATCCACGATTAAATGTGTAACCGTGAGATTGCCATTATTGCACCTGAAACCCACCACTTAGAGGGTATAACTACTTTCTTTCATGGCTCCTGTTGTTGTCAATGCGGAGCTCAGGGCAACAATAAGGTATCAATACTGTTCTCTTTCATTTCTGGAATATTTTATGATGGAAGAAGTCATACTGGTGAATTGAAATCGATTTTAAAAAAGTCAGTGATCTTAGGTTGGAATATAAAATGAAAAAAAAATTGTTAAAATTCCTTCATTGCTTGCATAGTCGCAAATAATATCCACGTAAAATTCATGCTAGTAAGAAGGTGATTTGAAGTATCGAAAAATGTACCTAGGTACATTTCGATCTATTTTTGTTTGAGAACAGGAATATTGCCAGTGTGCTCACATTTATGGTAAAAAAAAAAACTAGGGTAGATATTTCAGTACCCGCACCTCGACCTCAAAATATTGATACTGGGTACTCAGTATTCCATACGAGGCAGTATCGGTACCAATCGGTTGTTGCTGCACATTAGTTAGCGTAAGTGAACCACATATCATATTTACTAAAACTATAAGTTTGGCTCAAATAATGCTTCTTTCAGCTCCTTCTATACACTTTAACCGTTTTTGCTGTCAGAATTTATACATACAGCTTATTTCACTTTCTACTTACTCAAGTATCGGAACCAAAGTATCAATACCAAAGCCTGGTATCGACAACCCAAAAAAAAAAAATAATCATAATTAAAACGCCTTCGATACTTTTTTAACAGTAGGTTATAACGATCCTTATCGATCTGATATTTGGAAAGTAATCGTACATCTGACATTTATTAATAAATTTTTCAAGACCCAAACCCTAGTTACATCATTAAAGCGTTACTGGATCTTGAATTTTGAAAACTATCCACGACTTCCTTCATTATCTCATTTATAATTTCTTATTCCGTCACGAGACCGCAATTTTCGGTTTCCTCGTAATATCATTTAAGAAATTGACGGCCCGGATGGGCAGCAGATTTGCTAAAACCTTCTTTTTCAGGAGAAAATGTGGAAAATCTAATAACTTTTCGGACCCGGTTTTTTGAAATTCGTTACCTCCATCGCAGCCAACCGCAGCCTAAAATGAGTGGGAACTTTCCCTGACTGCGGCTCCTGAATTTCCCGTATGTTCAAATTTCTTAATGGGACTCCGGAATTTTCGGCAAATCCTTTCAAAAATAAACTGCGGTTGGGTGAAATACCTCAAAGTCTTAAAACGTTTGAAACTCGATCCCTCCAACTCGTTATAATGCCAAGTTGAAAGTTTCCCAGCTTGAGAGTAGGGAAAAGTTCGCGCTCCAAGATAGCATCATTTTCCATGTTTTGGTTGTGTCTTTCTGTGGCCGAGCGTGGCAATTTTTCGGAAATTCGTCAGGAAACTAATTGAAAAGTCTTTAAACTGCATTTTTTTGTTTGTTTCATGCTTAAGAAGGTTCACTGTAACTGGAAAAATTATTTTGAGACCATATACTGTCTTAAATAGTTGATTATCTCTGCAATCACGGGGCGCTTCTCAAGTTTGATACTTGCCCCCGTCGTTCATTTCTCTTTCCAATTTCATGTAACTCACAATCAGTTCGATGGATACCAGTAGGTAAATGTATAGATGCTACGATTCTAGAAGACGATGATCTACTATTAAGTCGTGGAGTAGTATACCCTCCCTCCTGTTTACTGCTACATTCGTCTTCCTCGGTTTTGTAGGTACTTACCTTCGTCCTATCGTTATGTACTTATTGACTTATAGAAGGATGATTTTTGTATTTTCCCCTCTGAATGCCCCATGTATCTTCCATTGCCAATTGTAGCTCAGCAGAGCTTAGCCTTCATCGCTAAGATGTGGAGCAGTAGACAGGTGTATTGTCTGGGTCATTTCGGAAGCCAAATCAGACCAGCAAAAACTTTGACCCCCTCCGATTTGTATGAAACTTGGTACACTTTTTTCGCCTGTTGCACTGTGTCAGAAAATGATTTTTTCAGCAATGAAAGACCTTGGAACTATAAAGTATATTTCTAAAATTTAAACTGTTCTACTTAGCGTCTGAATATCCTGTGTAGAAACAAAGTTTGACTTTAGATAGTACTTTAATACCCATCAGTCAACTCTTCTACCTTCTACCTGTAAGTACCAGTGAATTTTCCAGTCAAATACTTCAGAATTATTTTAAGGTGATGATGTTTCTCATGAGACATAGCTCGTTTCACGAAAGAAGACCGATGACAGATCATGCGGCTTGCTGCGCAAAGACGTATTTGCGTTCTTGCACATGCGCTAAAACGCAAACTCATCTCTGCGCAGTAAACAACCCCATCTGTCATAGGCCAACTTTCCTGAAAGGTCCTCTACCTATTTATTTTGACATTTTGAAGCCACCTTGAGAAAGAAATCAAAGCTTTCAAAATTGAAATATTGTATTTTCAGATTGTGTTTAGAGAGAAACAATTTTGGGAATCTTCCAATGATCAACTAAGATTCCAGCCTTCACTTCTGAACTGAGGTCTACCCACATGCCTGTGGAAATCTTGTGGAAAGCAAGAGCTATGTAATCATCTACCCCACATTGCGGCAGGGGTGCAAAATGTTCCAAAACTTCGGAAATTTCACGCGATCCATGACTTATTTCCTCACAGGATTTTAAAAAATTTCCTCACAAAAATTTGAAAATGATGACTTTTTTTTGGTTATTTTAACATTTCAACACCCTATATACTCAAAATGACCTATATTTTCTCATTTTTTACACTATTTTCCTGGGAAATCCTTATTGCCATTATTAAAAACAAAAAAAAAACAAAAACAAACAAAAATATTTGGACTAATTTCCTCACTTTCACGCGATCCGCGGATTGCTAGATCGGGCACATTTTGCACCCCTGCATTGCGGTTTCCAAGTTAAGAACCCTGATACTTGCTTTTCTTGGGCGCAGATCTAAGATTCTTCTGTCGCGTGATCCTTTTTGGGGTCGCTTGCCCTCAAGCAGAACGTGATCTGTCAGATTACATCATTTTCTGAAGCTACGGGGGTTTGGAATAAGTTGAACACATTGATTTTTGTGTACATAAGTATATGATCAAGAGAACACTTTTATCCCTCTCCGACCCAAGACACTCGAATTATACTTTATGGAAAGCTAGACCCCAAAAGAATACTCTTATTTGAGATAAGAGAGCGTGCGTCTGTACACTTTACTTCTTTGCCCCTGGAGGTTATGTAATGGAATTTTTTATAAATTCTATTGCCCCTGGAGGTTATGTAATTGAATTTTTTTTAAAATTCTATTGCCCCTGGAGGTTATGTAATGGTGGAAAGGAAGGCGTCTGTACACTTTACACAAAGAAATCCAACTGCATTTCGGCTTAAATGCAACGCAGATCGAACTCTAATTTCTGGCAGGGTCTGGCCTTCGACTCCTGGCTTGAAAGAAAGGTCGATCCTGTTACGTTTTCTCTTTTCCCCCTGCTTTCTCCCACTCACGTTCGCACTTACAGAGTTGCTATGCCTCGATCGTCCCTGCCTGTTGGGCAAGTGGATGAAATGCACGTAGGAAAGGTTTTGGACACCACATGGGATTTACTCCCATGCTGCTCTTCAAATTGACGTTATTTGGCAAACTACTCCATGCATGTATCATTGTTTTAAACACTGGTGCCTTTGTTGGGTGCATTATGGGCTTCCTTGTGGCTGGTCTATTTGCCGATGAGATGAGTTACCTTAACTCTGTTTGTTTCTTTTTGGGGTGCAGGAGACCAGGAGCCGAGAAAAAGTTGTCAGGAGAAAACTCAATGAGACTGTTAGAGTATAGTTCTTGGAGTGCTCTTGGCGAGGTTAATCTCGTGAGTTAGAGAAAAAAGTGAAAATAAGACTTCAGTCGCACTGAGATGTTGAGTAGGTGATGGAGAAGGGATAAAAAGGAGAACTTGCTGCACAAGTACTGAAAGAAAAGAATTTGGGGCAGCGGCGCCTGAATCACTGCAGGCATGGACACCGAGACTGTACTTACTCTCGCTATGGATTCTTTTACTATCCTCCTGTGAAAAGCATTAGATTTAAGAAAGGAAGATACACCGATCTCTAATGGCTTTGTTTAGCCCAAACATTAGGTTGTTGAGAAAAACTCTTTAAAAATCTATGGGGGCCAAAAATTGTTGCATGATAGTGGTGGCATCGAAGGCTAACTGTGCTGACTTAAGCGGAAGGATGTTTCAAGTCTTCAATTACGCTTTAATGTTCACTAATTACGAAAGTTAACCGAGTCTATTTTGTGGCAAAAAGTTCTAATGATTCATGCAGTGAGCGTCGTCAACGTTTATATGCATCTAAACAAAGAGCTGTCAGTACCCAAGTTATAAGAAGCGGCCTCCATATCATTAGGTGTCATTAGTCCTAGCCCACAGTGTAACAGCATGGGCAGTTTGATTCTGGTTTGTTTGCCTCATTTTTTTAGACCTTGCAACAAAAACTTTAATTCAGCTGAATTCATTTGATACTGGTTTAAAACAAAAGTTTAGGTGCTTAAGAATGGCTATTCGGATATGGAACACAGAATTCAAATAAGTTCTTAAAACGCTTTCCAGGTGAGAAAGTTTTACCCGTTTCTATTGCGAGGAATTTAACTCATCATGCAAATCCTTCCAAATGATAGCCACTCCATTACACTTCCACCTTCAAACCGATTTCAAATGGATTCCTCACAACTTGTTGTTTTAACTTTAATCATTGCAAGAAAGAGGTAAAAACAGCATGAAATCAATAATCACAAATTAAAGGATAAAATGAATAGTCGAGTATAGCGATGGATGACAATATTTACTATCACTTTACTAGCAATAAGTTTATTAAAACAAAGTTATATTTCTCTCTGGTTCTAAAGAACTAAATTACTAAAAGTGGGGTTATTATTATTACTCAAATAAGTACTCATTGTCAGAATAAAATAGAAGAAGAAAACACGGCTCAGATAGCGCTACTTGACATCAACAAAAATCTGGCAACCATGCCATAGATGTCCATGTTAAACGTTTCGGACTAAATCCATCGCCTATCTTCGGCGATCTTCGGAAATTTTTTTCGGACTAAATCTTTCGGACTAATTGTATATCCCCCTTGTTTACTTCCATCATCGAGGTTTTTGAGATTTAGGACTGGCTTCATCTCGGTAAAAACGCCTTCAAGCTGTAAAATGCAAGTTGCAACATATATTTCAGCCGAGAATTGGAAATTTCACGTGTTTTCATTGGTCGGTGAAGCAAAACTCCGCGAGAACTGCGAGAACACATGTTGCTCTTCGATATTGCATCATCTCTCTCGTTCCGAATCAAAAGTCTGTTTACGTTTGCATGGCGGGAGGGGCGGAGAGGGGAGCCGAAGTAGGGTATTTACGTTTTGCCGAGATGCACGGATTTTTTTTACTGACTCGCTTTTGCTGCGGCCTGGTGGCAAATGTTGGAACCGTGTGTCGTGCATAAACTGCTTCTATAAAGCCCTATATTCCTCCGCATACTTCATCTACCTATTTGGCTTAGTGGTTCGGACCCGCACCATGATTTTGGTGGTCCCTGGTTCGATGCCGCCGGGTGTCATATTTTTTTCCCCTCCATTCTCAAAAATGCTTTAACTATAGAGTGTAGGCACGTAGATTTTTGACGTCTTAACGAACGTCCTACGAAATTTCAAGGCATGTAACCCAAGTTTTTCTCTAAAAACTGACCGTCTCACAGATGAAGTTGGAGGCAAAATGCAGAGAACCTTTGTTTTTCTCACGAGTTTGTCTCCTACAGACTCTGAACATTCTGGTCCATTGTCACTTACAATTTTGGGCAAAAACACATTTTGAACACATTCTTCAAGCTTTCAAGCTTTTTTTTTTTTTTTTTTTTTTTTTTTTTACTTAGTCTCGGATTATTCTTTAATTTTGAGATGTGTCAAATCCTTGTGGGGGGGGGGGGCTCAAGAGCAGTAGGTATTATCCGCGGATGGCACCTCCGTGCTGGGGGTTTTGGACTTGGCCTGATGCTTACTGCCGCTCCTGGTAATTACCTTTGTGAGATAGGATTTTGGCCGGGGGGGAAAAAAAAGTATAAATACGCTTCAATAATATTAAAAATGAGTAAAAAGTGAAGACGAGAAGGGAAAAGGTAGGTATGGATGCGTTATTTCCCAATTCAAACAGACCGCGGAAACTGCGGACTGGTGCGGAGGCGGGCAGAATGACTGAAACTTCGGTCAGTAAAAAAAACCCGTGCATCTCTGCTTGTGAGCTCAACCCGAAAGTAGTAGAGGAATGTTAACCTCAAACCAGTAAACCACCGATTCAACAATAATTTTTCAATCCTAATATTCCTAATCTCTTTTCTCTAATTATTTCCGTTTCTTCAGTTTAATTGAGCGATTCTCTGGATTTTTTAGAGCAAACCTCACGTCGTTAGTCCATTTGCTCCATGGAATTTCCAGTCATCTTGTATCCTTTCAGCCTGTCATTATTAATAGGTTTCAGGAGATAACAAGTTGCAGCTCACCACATTCCTAAAATCTACTACCATCTTTTCTGTGTTTTAATTGCAGTCTATAAGGTGTTCAACGCTATGGATCTGTCAAAGGTAATTATAGCCATGCATTATCAAAGTATTAATATTTGTGCATTATTCACAGGGACCCAAGAATGTTGTGTCTTGACAGTCTTCGAAAGATGTTGGACCGATCACCTGTGTGCGGGACTGTGAGAGGACCTAACATTATTTGGTCCCTGATCTTGAATTATTTTTCTAACCAGAATGTAAGTGTGAAAGTTTGTACCAATGCCTGGGACCAATGAAAGTTCCAACTTGAAGGTTCTGTACCGACTTCCAATGGTGGCGTTTTAACCTGCTATTAGTGAGTGCGTATCAACCTCGAATTTCTTGTGAGACTTACAAGTATACCTACAACCTTAACCTATTTATGTTCAAGTTCTCTGCACCTGAAAGTGATCTGCATCATTCCTTACATCTTTAATGCAATCATGGGCGCCTCCATGGGAAATGGGGGCTAAGAAGGCTGAAACCTCCCCCTGTGGCCCAAAGAAAGAAGTAAGGTGGGAAAAAAGGAAAAAGCAGAAAGTTATCGATGAGCTTGATGAAAGTGTCTCACTATTCAAAGATACACGCTTCAAGGTGTGAGTGTGATTATGTTTGCAATCTATGAGGCATGGATGATTTCGAATTTTATCTTTATGGAAATTCCAGTCTAGAAGATACATGCTTAAGATGCGTTTTTTTCCCCCATCTACTGCACTGATCCAGCAAGAATTTAGCTGGGACTGCACTGATCCATCGGTCCAGCGAAGCGTTTCTGTCAATTTGTACGATTTAGCTTGAAGAGATTAGGCTTCGCCCATTTGTAAACGCAGATGTGAAGGCCTATCCAGCGGACACCTAGCGGCTTCAGGAGACCGCTTGGACAGCTGACAGCAAATGGAATCCAGTCACACAAAAAAATCACAAAATTCACTCTCAGAATCGGGCTTAATGGTGGAGAGACGCAGGTATCATGGGAGATTCCTATCTAAATTGAGACTTGTCTCTGTGTTTCCGTAGAGAAAGTGACATATTAGACAGGAATCTCCCATGATACCTGCGTTGAATCGCTGTTACAATCTTGTCGTTAAAGCATTTACGTGAGTTTATTACTGAATTTTAGACTTGCTTAGTGTGATTTTTATGATTTCCGCTAGTTTTTACATTAGAATGGATTGTTTATTTACTTACAGCAAAAGTTTGCTAAAGCCCCATTGAGAGAAATGGTCTGCTGGATGCCATCCGCTGGATCGCTGGGCAGCGGATGGGGGAAAAAACGGGTCTTTATTCAAATTCTTCAGCTGAAATCAATGAATTGAATCAATACTGAGTAATCCTAATATTTTTATTTTATTTTCAGGTGCCTCCTATCAGCCAAAAAAGGACTCTGGCTTTCGTCAATCATTTCATCATAAATACGGTTGCATTTTTAAATAAATTCATGCTATCCTGTGAAAGCAAACTTCAAAACTTTGATCAGCGAATGCAAAAACTTGAAGCCTCCTTATGTATACTTGAGGCAAAGGTCAGTTTATAAATCTTCTCTGTGTTGTATTGGCTTTTTTTTTTTTTTTTTTTTTTTCTGAAGGGGTTTATTGATCCTTCTCTGATCCCAGCGATGTTTGTACCCAAGTATCTGGTATCATGCCGGTGTGTTGTGATATTCTATTTGTCACACTCAGTTTTTATGATGAATGCAGACTTAGATCTGTTGTCACGACGAGCTGTTGTTTGGATCATTTGCTATTGACTCTAGTGGCTAAGTTGATTTTTTTGCCTCATCAATCTCCCTAAATTCATGGTCTGTAATTGTTCAATTTGTTGATAGCTACATCATTAGTCAAAATATTCATTTGTTTGGTACCGCGCCTAAAGAGGAGAATCCTTTGCTTGCAAAATTCCGCAAAATGATTCATGTCGGAGTCCCGATTCAGCATGTAAAGATGGAAATGAAGCATGAAGGACTTGATCCGGATTTGTTGGATCAGTAATTTTTGCCAAGCAAGTCCTGAGTCTGGACTGAGTTGAACTTGTATTTATTATGTCTTATCAAATCTGCTGTGATATTTTGGGTATGTGTACTACGTATTTATTTATTGTTTTCCTTCTTTTCTCTTCAATTTATTTTTTGATGAAATTTTTCTTATTTTCAATTGTTTTTTCATTTAAACGATTCTCACAGTCCCAAGTACCTAGGATACAGTTCATGTACTCTAGCTTTTGGTCCAGGTGAGCCGAAAAAATACATTTTTAGAAATCATTTCAGCCAGAGTGAAACAAATCATGCCTGAAACATACTTTAGAGAAAAAAATTGGTCGTCATTTTTTGCCGGGTTAATCCTCTTGCTGGGTGATTAAAGTTTTTCATCATCAAAATTTTCTGATTTTTTTTCCTGTGGTATTGGAATCTGATAAATTGGGAAATTTTGAATTTTCTCTCATTAAAGCATATAAAGATTGGTTTCCACTGATATGCAAGGTCTTGTGGTGATGCAACCCAATGGAATTGAATTACTCTTGCAGAGGTGCGATCGTTCCCAATGCACCTCAAGTCTCGGCACGCAACGCTGAACCAAAGTTTATGAATGTTCAACTCTAGCGTTTCTGCATAGACCAAATGCCGGAGTCAATAGCTGGCTTACTCACCGACTTTGTTCACTTTTGCCGGTTTTTACTGGTCTTCTGAAGTAAGGACTGAGGTCTTCTTTGTATTTGTATGGGCCTGTTGACAGATTCTATTTTTGATGGTTGTTTATTTTGAGATGTGGAGACTCCCATTATTATACTACAAATTGGGTGTATCATGATAAAAATAAACCACTCTCGAATGTGTTGCGGCACGTCGTGGGTTACTAGAAATAGCTGATTTCAATTTTGAACTCAACTTTTGTTTTATCATCACGGATTTCTTACTTTTCCCAATTTTTTTCATTTTTGACAGTAAAAGAGAATAGTGCCAAAACTGCAAACCATTGCCTCAAAGGGGCATCAAGCCATCTTTGAAATTAGTCGGCGGCGGCTGAATGGGTCTTCTGCGCACCTTTTTTTTTTCTTTTTTCATTTCCTTGAAGTATTTTATGAAAAGAACTCACAGTATTTTTTATAATTTTTTTTGAACACGCGATTGTGAACTACTGAAAATGCTCATGAAGTTGCGGAAGTGTCGAGCAATTTGAAAAGGTTCTGTTTTCGCGCAAAACTCGATGATGACGACATACTATAGGTCTGGCGGAGAGGTCCAACTGAAATCAAATCGCTGCTACTAATACGTGTATTTAATCTTCTGCCATAAACGCCTTCAAATAACTGTGTACGTGGCTATTCATGCTCCTTATCGAATTATTGGCGCCTATGGATGATAAACTTTGATGGATTTGTACTGGACACAGTTTTGCATAGTCATTCAGTTGACAGCAGTGATTTGATTTCAGCTGAACCGCTCTGCCAGACCTATACAATGTCGTTAGCGAGTTTCGCACCATTACTGTCATTTTCAAATTTGTTTTGCTGCGAGCCTCAACTAATTGTTACTTTTTCTCAATCGTAGAGGAAATTTTCTGAGTTTTCATTGTTTCCATCAGTTTTCTGTAAAGATTTTACCTTAGAATTTGTTATTTCTGGCTTTATAGCAAAAGTGCGCAAAAAGACCCATTTACATTGATTTGCTGCAATTAAATCAGAAATACCGAAAATGTCCAACTTTTAATTGAAATTTACTTTAGTATTAGATTCTATAGTTTTGCTGACCCTAGCTCTATCGATAGAGACATCAACTATAAAAATCGGTCGAACGGTATAGGCGGAATCACCGTTTAAAATTTCAACCCGAAAAACCCAGTTTTTTTTAATTATGAGAAGGGTGGAAGCCCCTTAACAAAAAATGATGCAACAGAATCAATGATACCAAATAGCAGAATCAATCAATGAAAAAACCGATCAAATCGGACCAAAAGTTCCTGGGAAAAGTTCATTGAAATCAGACAATTACTCACCGAATAAAAGCAACTCCCAGTTTTCTGCTAATTAATGGAATTATATATATTAATATTAGATTGATGATAGGTGCTTTTAGGTAATTACCATGTCATGTTCCTACCTCTTGATGATGTATGTACTTCTTTATGGTGTAGCTCATTGAGGAAAGGAGACTCCTTCGCACAGTGGGAAATAAATCGAAAAGGCTGTTTAGTCTCTTTTGAAAATGTGTATTTATCATAAAAAAATAATGGAATACCCACCGAAAATTTGTTGTTACAATGATCTGCTGACTGTTTCTACTTTTCTTATGTCGTTTTGACAAGAGCTCCGGAAAATTCGAATACACTTACACCAGTTTTCGTAGTGATTTTAAACCATCCAGTGCTCGATCCATCGAGCATCATCAAATTGGTCCGATGATGATCCACGCTAACCTCCTCACCTTTTTTGCAAACTTTCCCCTGGAGCAGAAGTAGAAAGTGTTAAAAAGAATGAGTTTTATGAAGCCTGATTTTTGGTTCCAGCTAGGTTCAAAAATTAGGTTCTATGGAAATGTATAGTATTAGTGGGTTTTGTAGTGAACTTTTGCGACTACAATTTTGAGCAATGATTTTTAAGTAAAATTATGATACAATAATAATGTTTGCACTTAAATTGACCGGAAAATCAAGGAAGCGCTGCTTAAAAATTGAGAATTTTTGTGGCTAAACTTGATGAATATACGCAAAAACTACAATTTTTTAGGATTGTTGACACTTGCATGCATACTCCAGGAAGATTCTTTCAAAGTTTCAAGATGAAACACTCCAAAATAAAGTCGGTACCTTGGAAGCAGAAACATTCCCATAAGCCTCAATGAGCGAGGCAGATAGACATAGTATCTCTCACACTCACTCGCACTCACTAAGCTTATGGCAAAATTAATTTTCAATAATACGGCTTCAACTGTCAACCAATTTTGCTCGTTTTGGGCCGGACAAAATCCATAAAAAATCAAGCAAGTGCTGTTGTCCTTGGATTTTGGGTTTTTTCTCTGTTTTCAATTTTAAATGCTGAAAACTCGACTTTCCCCAAAAGTGACTATGTATTGGTGCTATCCATCGGATTGAATCTGTTGGGCTGTCCTAAAACTCACACGGTTTTTGGATCAGAGTTAATTGAAGCAGTGCGGTGGCTTGATAATTGCAATTTATTGATTTAAAATTATGGAAAAGAATCGACAAATAAGTAGTGCTATTGACTTTCCCACCTTTCTGTGTAATGGACTCTTCAGATTTGCTCATATGGAATAAAAACTGTAATAAAATTGCTGCTGTACTCTGGCTTGAAGAAGTTTTAGCAGTCGAGTGAGTTCCATGTACCCAATGTAACTGGTCAGTCCGTCGACTCTTTAATATTTACCCGTTTTGTATCTCAAATCAGGTAACCGTGCTCGTCAAATGCGGGTTTTACTTTTCTCGATTTGGTCTGATCCCATCATTAGCCCGCATCAGACCTATGCTAAATGATTTGTACAATGATTGGTTGGCAAAGCCGATCGTACTGCAGCAAACTTCGAAAGCAAACTAGATGTCAGCTTTCGAGCGCTGGCGAGATACCCATGACGCATTATCATTTGTTGAGCATAAGTTTGTATTCAAACTATAGATTTGTTGGTTCTACCTTAGGTATGGGACATTCAAGCGGAATTCCCATTGATTGAGCCAAAATTTTATCATTATCTGACATCCGGTGATAACCTTCGCACATGTTTTCCTCACTACCGAAAAGCTCTTGGTTTCCATCTTTTGTTATGTTCCATTCAATCTGTGGAAAGCAGCAAAAGATCATAATTGAGTCGTTAATTCATAAAGATGAAAAAAAAAAATAAGTCAAGATTTCCAACACTATTGTCTATTATGTTTGAATAAATATTATATAATATAAATTTATATGGGTCCATTCAGATTTAAAAACCTCAAAATATAATGACGGTAGCAGTGGCGTACGGGGGGGGGGCCTTTGGATGGTAGCATTAAAAACGTACAAAATTCACTCCTGAACTGATAAATTGCTTGTAAACGTGTGACCGTATTGGCGGTGTTGGACACCAATAATGGGAGACTCCAATCTAAATTGCACCACTCTTTCTCTGCTAGGAAAGAAGATTCACAGACTAACTATAGCCACAAGAGGAGTGATCAGCAGTTGATTAAAAGGTTCCGTGACACCTGATGACACTGATGCCAAATGAAAGTTGTCTCCTATTGGCCATTACTTCTTGATGAAGTGACAGTATTATTAGATGGGAATCTCTCATTATTAGTGCTCAATGATGCCATTATTGTCGCCCGTTTGAAAGGATTTTATGAGTTTAGGAGTGGGTTTTGTAAGTTTTTAGTGCCACCCTCGTTGTTTTTAGACGTTACATCTGTATCGAGCACTGGCCCTTAAATCGCCTGTTGCCATAACGTGCAACAGCCCAATTCATTTTTTTGTGTTTGCTTTCAAATATTTTTGCTCTATTAAAGAATTGATAAAAGAGGCTCATACCTGGATGGGCCCTTTGACATCGTGAGTAACTTCGACGCAAGCATGAAGTTTTAGTGTGCACTTTTCCGTCAAAATTGGGGGTTTGTGTTCGGTCAAAATAAATTCATTTCCCTCTCTACCTCTCATATACTTTTCTTCGTACCTGTATCCTTCCTGCAACAAAATTTGACTTTAATCAATCGTTTCCTCTACACTTTTGTTAAAGGATTTTGCTCCTTAATCATCAATGCGTAAATCACTGGTTATTATTTCATATTGATTTTCTTTTGTATAATAGCTCAGGCAAACCGGTATCTGGGAGGGGGTGCTCTCCAGTGGACCAAAATTTAACTTTTTTTAACGTTGTAGCTTGTTTTTAATCTGTCGGTGTATTAGTCAACTCTAACTTTTTAGCCCTGATTTAGCGGCTTTGAAAAAAAGTTGCGTTTCAGTCCATCCTGGGTTGCCTACCCCCAAAACATTCAGCCATTTTTTTTCCTTCTCTAAATGTACGATACCTTTCATTTTGTTGGAGTATTCATTTAAGTGAGGACTTTCCACGTTTGCCCACCCTCCCCCATGGTTTTGGATCCACACGCTTTAACTGTGGGCTAAAACTTAAGAAAACAACAGATAACATTAACTTGAGGAATTGAGATGATTAAAAACATTAAAGTGATTAAAGTCGCAAAATTAATCAAAAGCTGAACAAAAACAGAGACTTAAATTTTTATCTATCGGTGCTAATTAGGAAGACCTCAACTTCCTTGGAAAGTTGGCAAATTTTCTTATCTCCGTAAAATTAAAGAAATTGTCTTCAAATTTTTCAAATTGTAATATACTACGAGATCATACATATACAGGGTATTGATTAAAATAGTTTCCACTCGGGTTTCTTCAAAAACGGTCGGAAATAAGGGGGTTACCAATTTTATGGCCCCCCAACAGGCTGATTCTCCCTATTTGGACGAGACGAGACGAGATAGGAAGAAACGACGAATCCCATTGGTTTAAATGGCGTCACGTGATAGATTTGAAGTCATTCGACGACGACGGCAACGGTGGATCGACGGGATCCGAGTCATTCTTCTCCAAATTCATGACTCGGCACCGTTGCCGTCGTCGTCGAATGACTTCAAATCTGTCACGTGACGCCATTTAAACCAATGGGATTCATCGTTTCTTCCTATCTCGTCTCGTCTCGTGAAATATAGGGAGAATTAGCCTGCAGGGGGGTCCCCACGACCCTAAATCCCATACTTCAAATGGGGACACCCAATTTTTTTTTTTTTATATACTTGGAAAAAGGATAAAATTCTAAGACTTTTGATGCAAACCGGAAATCGATATCGTTCGATATATCGAAGGTCAACGTTCGGTATGGATCCATTTTCAAAAATCTGTAACTTCCCTTTGAATGGTCCAAATTCAAAAAACTGGGTCTAAATTGCTGTGCAAAGCAAGGTCTTTTCACAAAAAAATACTAATTTTCCAAAAAAAATTACTTTGGGGGGGTTTTTGGGCCCCTAATTTTTTTTGAAAATTGGCAAATTTTAAGTGGCTGTAAAAAAGAAACGACTTCAAATTTCAAAAAACGCTAAAACAGGCCTCCTATGATTTCAAAGGATACATCTTCTCTCGGCGTCGGCATTTTTCAGACCCTGCAGGGGGGGGGGCGGAGGTGATAGTCTCAAACCTTCAAATTTGAAAATTTTAAATAATAACACCTTAGAACCCTGCTTTGTGATACATCTTTAGAAATAACGTTTTAAGCCGAACATTTTGGCGCAAACCGCAGGTCGATATCGTTTTTCGTTCTCGATTAATCGAAGGCCAAAGTTTGATACCATTCAAATAATCCATTTCGTCGATATCAAACTTTGACCTTTGATTAATCGAGAACGAAAAACGATATCGACCTGCGGTTTGCGCCAAAATGTTCGGCTTAAAACGTTATTTCTAAAGATGTATCACAAAGCAGGGTTCTAAGGTGTTATTATTTAAAATTTTCAAATTTGAAGGTTTGTGACCCCCACCCCCCCTCTAGGGTCTGAAAAATGCCGACGCCGAGAGAAGGTGTATCCTTTGAAATCATAGGACCTCTGTTTCAGCGTTTTTTGAAATTTGAAGTCGTTTCTTTTTTACAGCCACTTAAAATTTGCCAATTTTCAAAAAAATTTAGGGGCCCAAAAACCCCCCCAAAGTAATTTTTTTGGAAAATTAGTATTTTTTTGTGAAAAGACCTTGCTTTGCAGAGCAATTTAGAACCAGTTTTTTAATTTGGACCATTCAAAGGGAAGTTACAGATTTTTGAAAATGGGTCCATATCGAACTTTGACCTTCGATATATCGAAAACGAAAAACGATATCGATTTCCGGTTTGCATCAAAAGTCTTAGAATTTTATCCTTTTTCCAAATATTAAAAATAAAATTGGGTGTCCCCATTTGAAGTATGGGATTTAGGGTCGTGGGGGACCCCCTGGGGGGCCATAAAATCGGTGACCCCCTTAAAATACGCCCCCCTTAAAATAGTTTACATGTGTTTCAGCGATTTTTGAAATTCCCGACCGTTTTCGAAAAAACCCGAGTGGAAACTATTTTAATCAACATCCTGTATATATGGTACATCTAGCTACTTCAAGAGTTCGGCCGTTTCGAAAGCAATTTCTAGCGGAAACAACTTATTCGAAGTCTTGAAGAGGCTTTGCATTCATTTTTTCGTATGAAGGTACACCAATTATGATTTCGGGTGCTAATTGGTGCTTTGGATACTACTTTGAATAATTTTGCCCTACGGACCGCCCAACCTCTTTGTCCCCTGATCGCTCCAATGCAATGGATCCTAACCCATACTCCTTCTTTTGTTGTTTTATGAACCGCATATTTTGAAGATGTTTCATAGTATACAGGGACTTTAAGTTCCGCCTCTTGCTCAATTGTATAATTGCCTTTTATTGAGTGGAATACTGTCATCCCGATTAAAAAGGTCGCGTTAACCTAATGTTTCATGTTTTCTTTTCAGTATTTGTTGCTAGAGAAGGAGGCGAGGCGGGAGGCCTGATTTTCTGAGCCAGCTCTTGAGCTCTCCCGAAATCTTTGAACGGGTCAACGAGCTGTAGCAAGCTAGTCGCCTCGGCTAGCCCCCGCTACATACCGTAGCAGTCTGTTTGACGTTACCATACTGAGTCGGATTCTCGCGGTTTCGTTTGTTCGCCTTAATGTTTTGAACTTTAAGTCATAATATCCCGTTCTTACAATCACGTTTTCAATAAGTTAAATGAAACGTGGTTTCCCAGGAGACTGTGAGTATAAAAACGAGATGCACTTTCAACAGATTCAACTGTTGATGGTTGATTCTTGTGTGAAATGCCGATAAAATTACATTGAAAAATTGAAATGTGTAGGTATACTTACATGTTTGTTTCGTTCAACATGCTTCTTAAACCTTGCAGTATTATGTTTCAACAGTGGGGTATCTTAATTATGTTGTTTTAAGTCTATTTCAACCCGTTTATTCCGAAAAATGTCAGATTGTTGTCACTACCATTACCTCGAAATTTGTATAGTTTTAACCTTTTCAAGTACGGGGGGAGGGGGTATGGTTTATTGCTTTTTTTTTTTTTAGTATCTATTATGTTGTGTCCCTGCTTGGCAACCCTGTAACTGCATAGCGCCACTACCTTCTATTGTCGCTCATGCAGCTACACGGCGCGCGGCGCCTAGCCAGCGCACAATACTCCTTTCCAAAAACGCTCTTCATATTCATATTCAATACTTCGTCACATTCCGATCCCTATTCAATTTCTATGTCTCTGTAATTCTAAGTAATTCTTAAGGCCTTCCAAGCCAGGGGTCCTAACCAGCCTTTGACTTGGAACCAGCCACACTTGCGTTCTAACCATCTAGCGAGCACAACATCAATGCTCATTCTTTAATAAATCTTGTGTACCTAGTTCATAAAAATCTTACAATTAGTTCGGTGCGTATTTCTCTGCAAAATCCAAGTTCAAACCACTGGCACACAACAATTAATAATATGGCGACAAGTTTGTCAGAAATCTGGAAAAGACTTTTGATGCAGTTGTATTTCCTGATTATTCATTTTCTCCAAATTCGTTCCTTAAAATTGCATGTAAAAGTGGACAAAATATGAGTCACAACTAATGGAGGTATTACGACTGTCTCGATGATTATTATTCGTTATTATTATTTCGTTATTTCCGATTACTTCTACGGCAACTGATTCCTAAGCAATGACATAATGTTCGAGTTGATCAGATAGAGTCATCACCATCTTTTTCAACGCCATTTTGTCGGTGATTGTTTCGTTTTGTTGCTGGAGCTTGGTTGATAGGTTTTAAATCTTCAAAACTACTTTATCGCATAACTTTCATACGCCACGCCGTACTAAACAATTGTTGTCATAAGAGGTGCACTCTAACATTTGACTGCTGCCCAAAGAATGCTGAAAGTTTTGACCACATTCCTTGGGGGACTCAGGACATCACATGGGACGAAGGACCTGATTCCATGCTTGTGACTAAAATTTCTTGTGCTCGAGCATCCTTCAACTGAAAGGTCCCCTCAATATTTCTTGGGGCATTCATGTAGACATTTTCAAAGCTTTCACCTTCTTGCTGGGGCCACACATTAAACATTTACGTGGTTTAAACCAAATTAGTTTTCGGTTTTATGTATCCATCCAGTAAAGATTGTAAAGAAGTGTCAGATTCGAGGTCTCCATCATTAACAGTCAAGGAATGGAGAAGTTCATTGACTGGTTCTCCGATGAGACTTCTGAAAATGGCAGCTAGGACGTTAGCTGGTTTTTTATGTAATTGGTTTGCGATGGCAAAAATTCCATTATTCATCTTGAACTTTTTCCAACTTTATGCAATTTTATAACTTTCTAGCCTGTAACATATTATTTCTCAAATTTTCATTAAGTTCCGTTTTCGTGCGACCTGTGACAAGTATGTCGTCAACATGCACATGAACGCCTTCAAGATGGGCGAAATATTTTAAGGTTAGACCTTGGAACAATTCTGGTGCACAGTTTAAGTCAAACGGCAATTTCAAAAATTTATATAAACCCCTCGGAGTGTGGAACCCACGAAAGTTCGAAGCTTCTTCTGTTAAGTTTACTTGCCAGAACCCATCCTTTATATCTAGAACTGTAAAATATTTACACCCAACTAATTTCGGTTAGATGTCATCAAAAGAGGGAATTACGTAATGTTTGGGATTGATAACCTTATTTAAATCAACGGGATCTAAACAAATTCTAATATCACCACGCTTCTCGACAATGACCAAATTGCTATAACACTTTACGTTAGAAGTGCCCTTTGATATTATTTTCAGTTATACTAATTTCATTAACTTAAGTTTCAATAAACGACGAACACGTCAAGGAATACGTCTCGGTGCTTTATTTGGCAATTAAGTATTAGATTGAACATCAAAACTATAAGTACCAAGAAAAGAACCCATACCATTGAATTGTTCTTTGAATTCACTAATGAACGCTTCTTCACTTCTCGACTTAACTTCGGCATCAGTTTCTGAAGATAACGCATTCACTTTTACAGGACGCACTACAAGTTTTAATCTATCACAAGTATTTAACCCTAAAATTGGGACGGAGTTACAATCTACAACAAGGAAACTAATTAGGTATTAGTTTCCATCATAGTAACATTGCAATGAGGTAGCGCCTTTAGGTTTAACTATATTGCCGCCATAAGCTTCCATTACTTTATTAATTCTACGCTGAGGCTCATTACTAATTTGTTGATAGACATCAAAAGGAAGTACATTGCAACCTGCCGCAGTATCTATTTTGAAAGTAATCGGTTTATCATTTATCATCAAGTCTTCAAACCAAAAATTATCGATAGGGGGATCGTTTAAGAGCGATACAATAACATCGGGATCGGGGTTACTAAAATTTGTAGAGGTATGTGTTAATTCTGAAATTGGTACGATATTTTGATTATTTTTCAAATTAAAGTCTGCAATGGAAATTACTTCCTCATCTGGGTTTGAATTCTCCGACTCACAAAAAGTAGAATCAAGATCAACTAAATTACCATCGCGAATTTGTTTACGTTGATTATTCCCACATACATGAGAAAAGCGATTAAATTTCTTACAGGAAATGCACTGTTGTCCATATGCTGGGCACTGTCTAGGCTAATAAGTTTTTTCACAATCGAGATATTTTTGGTTGTGGCTGCGAGATTTGTTGGCCCACGGTTTTGACGATCTAGGCTGCGACCATTGTTTTGACAATCTACTTTGTGTCCATTGTTTAGGCGGATGAGCTTCATTTGCTTTGGAAAGTTGTTGATCCGACGATTGAGGTTGTTGATAAGTTGAGAAACGAACTTTCTTCCCGGGTTCTTGATGATAACCAGATGGTTGATTGGAGGGTTGATATGACCTGTTCCGTTGATTACTTTGATGATGAAAAGCATCAAGCGAGACTGTGTGATTGGATGCGCCGTTAACTTCCTTGGCTCGATCTTTCCCAGCGACTGATCTGCAAAGTTGAACTACTTTATCGAGTTCCAATTCATCTCCTAATAACCTTTCTCGGAGAGTTTGATCCTTGATCCCCAATACAATGCGATCACGAATTAGTGAATTTTTTAAACCTTCAAATTCACATTCTTCGACTAATTTCTTAATTGACAAGTAGAAACTATCAAACGACTCCAGTTCTTGTAAGCTTATTGTATTAAAGAGGTACCTAGCATACACCAGATTAGTTTTAGGTTTTGCATAATTGGTTGAAAGATTGATTATTTCTTCTGGATCATCAAGTTATTTGAGGGGTTTTGGTTGTTAACGTTGTCAGCAACTCGTGGGCTTCATAACCTAGAAAATTCAATAAGATCGCGGCTTGAACCGATTTGGATTTTTTTGATATCTCTTTGGCAACACAATGAAGATCATAGCTTGTTTTGAATCTTTTAAAATTTACCGCTAAATTTTCATTTATTTGTAGCGCCGCTGCGGCGGTGGATGCAAGTCCACGGAGTCCATTTTAACACTTGGAAAAAACGATAACACATTTCTACACTTAACAACACACTTCTACAAAAAGGAACTCAGCCGCTAGGCGGCAGCACTGCGCGGCTCATCAAGCTGAAGCCCGCTAAACATGAATATTAACACCTCTTCTCTGGCTGAAACATGAGCCCTCTGCACCACAGATGTAACATTTAATCTTATAGGTATTCAACCTACCTCTCCCACCTCGCTTGCAGTGAGAGCCTCTTCGCGAAGACTCGTGCTGATTTTCTCTCACTTCATGATAGTCTCGTTTTTGGTCCTTTGAAACATGTAATAAATGATGTTGCCCTTTTGCCTGGATCTCTTTCTCTTCTTTTAGTAAAACCTGTTTTACAATGGCCGATGTCATTTTGAAGGGCTGCGTCACTAATGTTTTCACAGTAATTTCGTACTCCGGAGAAACCCCGACAGGGCTAATTGCTTGTCTGTGATCGCTAAAGTATTCTTCTGGAGGACTCTATTGAACTCTTCCATGTTGTTCATGTACTCGATCATGGGTTTGTCACATTTGGTCAATGTCGCTAGCTCTCTCAACTTGATCACAGCACCGAACTCTGTATTCTGGTGGCATGCATTTTCCAGAATCTCCCATGCCCTCGCCGCATCAGCCATATCAATTATACATGTAATCAATTCATCACTTACTGATCTCATTATCAGAAAATTATTCTTCTGTCGTTGTTTGAGCTCTTTCTGCACAATGTCTGCACCTTCGACGTCGTTGTACCCAATAATGGGCGTCCAGCACTCCTTCAGCAACATCCCCGCCTTAATACGCACTTTCCACGCCGCATAATTTTTCCGCGTGAGCTTCGGGACGTTGAACATTTTTATCTTCCTCTGCCATTTCGAATGTGTACTTTCACTCCGAATACGCCAGTGCCACAACCGTGCTCGTGTCACAACCGACAAACAATTATTACGCAATCGACTCTAAGCCCGAACTCGAAATATCACCTTACTCGATGAATATTGACAGTTATACCCAAATCAGTAGATCACATCATCACTGTAGGCTAATCACATTCTCAGACATTTGGACTCTTGATTTAAAATTGATGAAGATACTAAAGTAAACTAATCTTTGATTGTTAATCACGTATTATTATTTAGAATATCATTTCGATAAAAATATTTTCGATGCTAACCCCAATCGCGATCGACCGTCGGAGCCGTTGACACACACGCACGTATTTTGTTTATCCGGCCGAATCCGTGACACGTGTAACTTTTTCCGTTTTTCGTCGTCGTCATGATGTAGTTTGTTGTTTTAATTAGAAAATGACAGAGTATTACTTTAGTTGGACTCGTCGAATATAACTTGATTCAATTTAGTTTGATACAACGGACCCACCTGGAAGCTTGGCCGTCAGCATGCAATGCCCAGGCAAACAGCGATGATGCGCTGTTACACATATGCGCTGATACAATAAATATTACACAACATCACCTATTGGGTTCACTTTGAATCAAACAATTTTGCGGAACTTTGGTAGGCACTTGACATTCTCTGAAAACTTTGGTCGCTTTGGCGGAGTGCTTGAAGTATGTGATGATGCGCTTGCAAGTTGCAAGTATTTTGGCCAACGCTGTATCTTTAAGAACACTGTGATAAATTACAATTTGCAACTGGTGTGCAAAACATGGAATGTGATCCAAACCTGATAAATTTATCGGTTCAATCATATTTGAAGCGCTGTCATGCACTGTAGCCACAACTTTACAACCTAAAGCCGATGTTGCTAGCACTAATTCAAAGAATTAGTTAATGTTGACCGCAGTATGGCATATTTCAGAGAAGGAAATCACTTTGAGAGCAAATTTTGCAGTTCAAATTCATCATTAATGAAATGAACTGTAAGATACACGTAATTCTCTTCAGCTATAGATGTCCGTCCAAAAATCAAACGTACAGCAGACTTATTCAGCTCTTTCGAGGACTGTTTTGATTCGGGTATTCTATTTGCTGTATCAATATGGTAATACTATTTTGACCAATGTTTTATGACTAACCACGGGGCAGAGAGGTTGTAGATGCTGTATTATTTCCCGAAACCAATTTTTCTCAACAACAGAGAGTGGAAGTAAATTAGTGCAAATCATCTCACCAATTAGACGGGTGCTATTGATTATCCTAGCGTCTCCAACCGGAAACTGGTTTGTTGTTCCATGGTTGTTTATGAGTTGGTTGGTCACAAGGACTGATCTTCATTATTTTGGCAGTTGAAATTTGAAGAACTGGAGATCTGGGAGACGTAACGGTTGGTGTAATCGGTCTCGGGGCTTAAAATGGTGGAGAAGATGCTGACTGTAATATATGTGGGTTTTAATCGATTCAGATACAAGTTAATAAAACACACGTTAATAATTGCATTGATATTTAATCCTTAAGAGTGGAACTTATACAAATTAAAATGGGACCTAATTGATCTACAACATTGCGTCTCGACGTCTTACCAATAATGAATGATTCAAAGTCATGGGTGCTTCCAACTTAAGTTTTGTTGGCAGTGATGCAGGGTCTCTAATACATGAGTACCCTACACCTCCCCCTTTTAGAAAAGACCATTGGGTCCACTTAATATTGCCATTGGGCTTGTTAACATTATCAAAATTTATAAACATTAGACCATTGGGTCGAACACATTTATTAAAAATTTTAACTATTACACCATTGGGTCGATCATTGACAAAATTCATAAAATTCAAACATTTAAGACCATTGGGTCGAACATTATAGACCATTGGGTCAAACATTAACAAAATTACAGCCATTGGGCTTATTTATTAATCTGAAACACAGCCATTGGGCTTAATTTGTAAACTTCGCGTCATTGGACTTTTTTTTTTTTTTTTTTTTTTTTTTTTTTTTTTTTTTTTTTTTTACAGTTTCACTAGATGTATTTAATTTACAATTGATTTCCATTCATGGTGACATTAATCGGGTTAAAACAGTTCAATTTAAAACCTATCTACTATTGCTAACTTAAACTAATAACAACTAGGACGTGACCTACTTTTTTACAAAGTCTGGACTATGTTTCTTTGGTACACCTCTGCCTGCACCTCGAAGTGTGTGCCTTCTTTCCTTCGGCAGAGTTTGTTCACCTCGAGATGTGCTTTGACTATTATTTTCAGGGGTTGGAACAATTTTGTTTCCAAAATTCCGGAAGTCTGATTCTGAGACTGAGAAACCACTAGGCGATTCATTGCTATTAAGTTCAATGATCGTGCTATTTGCATCACCACTTTCTTCACTCTCAGAATCAGTCCCAAGATCAATGATAGTGGTATCCTCGCCATGTAATATATGTGGGTTTTAATCGATTTAGATACAAGTTAATAAAACACACGTTAATAATTGCATTGATATTTAATCCTTAAGAGTGGAACTTATACAAATTATACAAATTAAAATGGGATCTAATTGATCTACAACATTGCGTCTCGACGTCTTACCAATAATGAATGATTCAAAGTCATGGGTGCTACCAACTTAAGTTTTGTTGGCAGTGATGCAGGGTCTCTAATACATGAGTACCCTACACTAACCGAATAGGAGGAAGGGTGAAGTAGGATGAAGCGATGAAACAGGATGAAGCGGTGAAGCAGGATGAAGCGGTGAAGCAGGATGAAGCGGTGAAGCAGGATGAAGACTCTTCCCAAGACTGTTTTGACTCGGGTATTCTATTTGCTATATCAATATGGTAATACTGTTTTGATCAATGTTCTATGACTAACCATGGGGTAGAGAAATTGTAGACGGTGTATTATTTCCCGAAACCAATTTTTCTCAACGACAGAGAGGGGAAGTAAATCAGTGCAAATCATCTCACCAATTAGACGGGTGCTATTGATTATCCTAGCGTCTCCAACCGGAAACTGGTTTGTTGTTCCATGGCTGTTTAAGAGTTGGTTGGTCACAAGGACTGATCTTCATTATTTTGGCAGATGAAATTTGAAGAACTGGAGATCTGGGAGACATAAAGGTTGGTGTAATCGGTCTCAGGGCTTAAAATGGTGGAGGAGATGCTAACCGAACAGGAGGAAGGGGTGAAGTAGGATGAAGCGATGAAGCAGGATGCAGGGGTGTCCATCCCCCCTGGCTTACTGACGAGTTCCCCCCCCCCCAATTCAATAATTTGACCCCCCTCACCGGGGGGTCTGGGGGGTATAGAATACCCCCAGGGTGGAGGGGGGTCCGGGGGCCGTTCCTCGGAAATTTTTTGAGAATTTTACCCCCCAGACTCCCTATCGGAGTTTCTTCGAGTAACTTCTGATTCTTTTAAATCGACCGGTTTTTTGAATACTGGCAATGACTTAGAGAGAATGACGTCGGATATTCAGTGGCGCACTGAGAAATTTGTCTTGGGGGGGGGGGGGGGGGGTTGGTACGAGTCAAACTCCGGGGGGTCTGGGGGCCCTCCCCCGGAAAATTTTTTCAATTTTCCTTACCTTCAAATTGAATTTCACGGTACTTTCACGTACAGTAAAATTGAAATGCTCAAATATATTTTCGATTTTGCCTGCATGAAATCGTTGCTTTCGACTCATGATAATTGGAGGGAGAAGAGTCAAAAGGAATGTGGATGAAGGAGCCATGGAATATTCACGGAGGAGGTTCGCCGAGGGGTATATGTACAAAATAACAATCGTGAAGTTTATTTGATTTTATTATTCAACGATTATTCAACGAATAAGCCTCCCCCCCAACGAATAAGCCCCCCTCCCCCTCAATGAATGGCCTCTTCTTAACGAGGTAATTTTTATGAAGTTTGGTTAAGTTTTTTTTTTACTAAACGAATAAGCCTCCCCACAACATAAAAGCCCTCCCCCCCGAAAAAGTCCACCCCCCACGAAAAAGTCTTTCCCCCATCAAAAAGTCCTCCCCCCAACTAAAACGCCCTCCCTCCCAACAAAAAGTCCCATTTTCCCCCTAAAAAGTGGAACGACCATCACCATTCACCATTTTTATATGTTGTACCTTGTTGGGGGGCGCTCGGTTAGGGGCCTCCCGTGGGGGGGCTCGGTGGGCGGATTCGCGTTGGGGGGGGGGGGGGTTGATCGTTGGGAGGGGTTGCTCATTGGGAGGGGTTGCTCATTGGGAGGGGGGTTGCTCGTTGGGGGGGAGGGCGTCGTTAAAAAAAAAAAAAAAAACGGAACTTCTTAAAATAATACCTCCCCCCCCAAAAATTTTAGTGACGAGTAGCTCGTCACGGTACCCCCTTGTGGACACCCCTGGCAGGATGAAGCGGTGAAGCAGGATGAAGGGATGAAGTAAATGGTGTTGCATCTGATGATGATGTCTTTTAGTTAGATTCAGGAGGAATTGTAAGAATGTAAACATGTAAGGGAGTAAATATTCGAAAGGACGATGGTTTTGGACCTTGATAAAATGATGTTAGTTTCCTCTGCAAAATAGTTTAACCCTGATTGTCTTCTGGAGGTGCACCTGATTTATATTGATTATCCGTAGCAGTTACTGTTGGAGGAGGGTTGTCTGGATAATCATTAATGTCTGAAGCAGATGGCTCTGGTTGAGGACTTTGACTTTCTATGTTGAGGGTAGGAACGTCCGGTCGTGATGATCTTGCTCATTTTCTCTGTTGAGGGCAGCTTTGCGTAACTCTGCGACTGAATAAATTTTCAGATGCTTTGTCAGAGCAGGCCGTGTTTTGGAAACACCACCTCTCCAAATGCATTGATTGCAAACATCAGCGGTTCTCAAACTTTTTTACTTGCAGACCCCCTGAGTCGAGACCTCTTTTTTTTTATTTTTTACTCCTAAAACTTGCATATGACTGGGATGAGCTTTCACAACAAAGTACGCACTGGGGCTGCGGTATATCCTCTGGCTCAGAGCTGATGTAAACTTGAGACAGATATTTATTTTGATACCGCCGCGATATCTGATGGGTATTCGAAGGGCTAATTTTCACTGTCGAAGAAGTCGGACTTTCTGTTCTGCATCGACGAAGTTTGTATTGTCTTCGTCTTATCCAAACTTTTTCGTTTAAGCCAACGAATCATTTTTCAAGTTAAAAGAAAAAAAATTGATGACAACAGTGAATTTGGAGTGTAATTAAAAATGTAGGAATGAGATGTTAGGTTATCTTAATAACGGAAGGGGAAAAAATGAATGGAAGACTGCTCCGGAAACGATGCGTATGAAACAGCTGTTAATGCGAGCGTTCACAATTATATCAATCAGTTCCCTTTCTTTTCCATTTTTCCCCTTTTTTTCGTTTATATGTGGCACACACCTCAAATCGCGAAATTATCGCTCACGTGATTAATTCTAAAGTGAAACCTGGTCGGGTGGTTTGGCTTGAAGTCCTTGGCAATCCTGCAATCATTGGGATCTTAATAATCAAATCATAAAAACGGAAATCCACGAACTCGGTACAGTTCGGCGTTTACCCAAACGCGAACGAAGAATAAGTGAGTAACCAAACAGCAAACAACGCGAGCCAACAAAAACACAAAGATTATAACAACGCACACGAGATTACGCAGTACAAATACATCAATAGTACACGGGCAGTCAGGCTCTAACAACGCGACCTATCGATTTTGGTAGCGAGATCAGTCCCTTTGTTTTGGCGAAATTTATCGATTCACTTCTATTTTTCGAGAAAATTCGATACAAAGATTCGGGAGAAATTTCGAATTCGTGCGTAAAACCTTGCGAATCTTCGTAAATTATCGTACTTCTTCGATCATCGAAAGCAATTACTGCATTTCAAAATTCTTATATAGAGACATCTTTTGTGAAATTTTTTGGCAGAAATGAATTTCTCGGGGCATTTTAATGCGAATTTGATGATAATACGTCGTAATTCAAACGTTTCAAAATCCCCTTTTAAAACCACAAAAGTCATGTTAACGGAAATCCAAGATGACAGTAAAATGAGCGTCGATCGGGGTCTGTATTAACCTCGGGTTATCAACCCGTGAATTTTTGGATTGTCGGTCTGGATTCGAGATTCGTAGGTCAGGATTCGGGATTCGGGATTCGGATTCGGTATTTTGTGACACTGAACCCGAATCCTGGCTCCATCACTACTTATGAGTTTTAGTCCGCGTTTCTGCAAAAGCCGTTATTTTAACAGAATATTCAGATTCACTTGCGCGAAGCAAACGTTATGCGTTTGTTGGATTTAGGTTTCTGTTATACGACACTTAGTCTAGTACCTACTATGCGTGAAGGCTGGAGCCATATGCTCTATCGCTCTCCCCTCTTTCCTTTCGGGATGGGCTGAGGCTGATCGGGTTGACCTGTTTACTTTTCTTAGGTTATGTCTTCTTGCGCGCTTCATCAAACTGACCGGCAAAAAGCTCGCTTGCAGATATTAGATTCATTTGATTTGAATCATCACATCTTCGGAAACACCTTCAATTTAAAACGACTCTTCCCTCAAATTATAAATCTAGAAGTTTCACGCGAAGAATTTTAAATTGTGAGTTTAACTGTCCATGCGTTCATTTTTTGTGAGGTTACAAAGTTGTGACAGCTAATTAGTCAGCATTTTACCTATAACCCAAAGTATTTTTGTTCTCAGATTTCCTTTCTTTAGCAATAAGTAAAAAGTGTTGAATGGTTTTTTTGATTATCAATCCATGCCTCTCATCACAACTTGTACATTTATACCTTAGCAATAAGTATTTGTTTTTAAATTTTGAATGTTAATTTTTTATGAAATTTTTAATTTATATTTGAAATAAAAAAAAAAAAAAAAAAATCGAACTCGAACGTCTTATTTTTGTTAGCTGATAGCTAAGCAGATACTTGGGGGTTTCCACAAGCCGGGCTTCGATCCGCTCACCCCTACTGGTTGGCCAATCAACTCAAGAAGCAATTGCCAAGTGTGAAATATCGAACTCTTACTATAGTAAGAGTTTTAAGTGAGTGTATCAACTCCATCGTTTCAACAATGGAACCAAATCACAATGGGTCTGTTGTAAACTTTTGCTATAGCTTAACCCTTTAATGATCAGGTTAGTTCAAGAGAACACCACTCCTCCCTTTATACAGGGAAGGTAGTTAACTGTTCGTACTCGAGGGAATTGGATTTGTCTATCCTACAAATTGAAGGCTCCCGGCGAGACCCCCATCTTGTAGTGTTTTCATCCATATTTACGTTTATTCGGAATGATGACTGAAACATTGTGTAATAAGGAGGAAAACGAGGTCCATAAAGGGTTAATGGAGGGTCGATTCCTTTGTAAAATTATTTGAAAGTAATTTTTAGAGTATCAACAGAAAGTTCCAAAATCCACTCTCAAGCTCAATAGATGCTTTTAACAAAATTATAAGAGGGAAGTGGAATGAGTATATAGGTCACAATGGGGGAGTCGTATCTAATTGCAGCTTTCTCTGTGATGAATCACTTTTCTCAACATAGAAAGCTGAAATTAGATAGGACTCCTCCATTGTGACCAGCTCATTCAGTCGCCTTCTTGTAATTTTGTTAGACGCATTCATTGAGCTTGTTGAGAGTAGATTTTGGAACTATCTGATTCTTTCAACGTTACTTTCAAGCTAATTTACAAGGAGCAATCCTCTATTTGTGCTGCAGCACAAGCATGGGCGGAGCCAGCAATTTGGCAACTGTGGGTTCTTCCCATTTGAATGTATGAGAAACAATCGATTTTTGAGTGGGCCATGGCCCAATTTCTAATCGATTATTTCTAATACATGTAAATGGGAAGAATCCACAGTTGCCAAATTGCTGGTTCCGCCCATGAGCACAAGCTTGTAACAGACTCATTTATACATGGGTCAGTTGCATACTTTCGCTATAGCAATATGGAGGGTTGATTATGGTGTCAAATCGCGTGAAAATCACATTGAGAGCATCAAATAGTCTCAAAATCCACCCATAAACCCACAAAAGGCGTTTTCAGGAAATCCTATGATGTCGGTCGAAAGGGCGAATCACCCCTGCATGCATGCACCACAGTGGCGTAGCGTGCAATTTGGCAACGTTGCAATTCGTCCATTTGAACCTATGAAAAAGGTCGAACTATTGGGTGTTCGGTGAAGACCTTCGCATTCGACCTTTCACATAAGTTTAAATGGACATAGTACAGCGTTGCCAAACTGCACGCTACGCCTCTGATGCGCCACGAGCACCAAAAGATGACCGACGACGGCAATTTATAATGTAATGATTCAATGAATTCAATTTACTTGCACGAAGAAAGCCAAAAATCAGATCAGACTACCCCCTTCGACACCTGACCAAAAAAAAAAAATCACAAGCACCAATTTCCACGAATATTTCAGCATGGTTTTATCCGTATTTGAATTTGCCACTCCGTTTATCTGTTGCAAATAAACAGCCCTATTATTGTGTAATCATTGACTACACTAGTAGTCACTACAGCATTGGGTCTAAATGTGATTAGTTTTATCGAATAATGGAGCTTTCAATGACATTTTTTTCTGTTTTTCTACTTACGGGCCTTTTTTTTAAATTCTTTGGTTGGTTGAAATGATCTTTTGAGTTTTATTAAATAAGTTTCAACATTTACTCATAGACAAGGACTCAATCAAATGTCTGCATGGTTTGACCAATTATTCATCGACGTGTATCATGTTCATCGCTCGTAATTCCCTATGGGTTTCGAAACAGTGATAGTAAATGCGCCGAGATGAATGAAAGAAGTTAACCCTTTCAGACCTGGTGTGCATTTTAATGTACACCTGAATAACATAGAATCTTATGGAGAAAATAAATATACAATATGCATATCGTTTTTTATGAGAAAAGTGTGCCCTGATCAGCTATGTTGGCCAAAAATCCGTTTCTGAACGAAAAGTATTTTCAGGTTTGAAAGGGTTAACTTGAAAACTAAAAGCTACGGGGGCAAAATGATCTTCACTCTAAAACTTACACAGGCGAGGGTTGAAGTCGGTTTGTAAAATACAACCAGTGATATCACAACTAAAAGTACCATTTGAAACGACATTTTGTGGTTTACCCGGGAAACCTCTAAATTATATTTTGTCATCTAACAAAAAACTAACATTTATTTTGTGACTATAGAGTAGGGAAGCAAGATTGAGACTGTACCTACGAACCGAAGTTTCTACTTTACTGCTGCGTCAAAAAATAAACAAACAAACGAAAAAAACCAAAGTTTAAACGTGCGGAAACTCATCAAATGTGACCTTAGAGATTCTCTAGCCCTGATAGTGTAAATCGCAGGCAAAAATGATGTCGATTAAATGTGGAGCATGCAGCCATTATGGATCGATCCTCCTCACGGTTGCCCTAGATTCTGACTTACTCTGTATAAATCGATGTCATCTCCATTTTAATCCATAGGAAAGAATCGATATTTCGGTGGGCTTTATTGAACTTCACGTAATCGATACTTTTGTGTAGGCTCAAATGGAAGAAAAACGAAAGTAGATCGTTCATGAGCCGCCATTCGAGGTGGATTTCAGAGCTGCCGATTTGCGTAGATTTAATGATATTTTTAAATTCACCGATGACTCCACCGGTTGAGGAAAGATTACATAGCTCAATTCAATGTATGACTGAAAATACTCTGATCTGTAATATTTTCTCAATCGGTTGAAACGCCGTTAATTAATCAAAATATCCGCAGCAGGTTTTCAAAGTTATCGACGACTCTAACGGTTGAGAAAAGATAAAAGACGCTTGTACTTTCGTGCATTACAGTCATACACTGACAAACTAAACGCGGTAATCTTTTTTCAACCGGTGGAATCTTTGGTGAATTTCAAAATGCCTTTAAATCTACGCAAATCGGCAGCTCTGGTGGATTTAGAGCAGGGCTGCCGTTTTGCATATAATCAATGCTATTTTTCAATTCACCGATGGTTCCACCGGTTGAGAAAAGATTACACAGTTCAGTCCAGTGCATGACTGTAATAAACTAAAATACTCGCATCTGTATTCTTTGCTCAACCGGTGGAGTCGTCAATGTCTTTAAAAAACTTGCGGATATTTTAATTAATCAACGAAGTTTCCACCGATTAAGGAAAGATGACAGTTCAGAGTATTTTCGTGCATTACAGTCATACACTGAACTAAACTGTGTAATCTTTTCTCAACCGGTGGAATCTTCGGTGAATTTCAAAATGCCATTAAATCTACGCAAATCGGCAGCTCTGGTGGATTTAGAGGCGAGGTTTCCTCTGTGAAATGACAACGCTGCGCTCATTATTATCCGCTTAACCCCGCCGATTATGTAGCTGTGTTGATGATCATTTCCCGGACCTATATATCGTGAGTCCCGGACGCCTTTTTGAATCCGTGCAGAAAATAATAATGGATCAAAATTATCCCGGCTCTACTTCTTCATTTCAATGCAATTAGGTGTCAAGTACGATTTGGTTGAAATTTGATGCTATCAGTGGACCACGCACAATATTATTTTACGGCCGTGTTAATTTATTTCCGCGGCGCGGCGCGGCAGCGTCCGTTTTCGTGCATCGCCGTTGGACTTGTTTGAAACGTTACGGCATCACTCTCAATACGACGAAAATGAAGCTCTTGCAAACTTTTGCTACAGGGGATTGAAGTGTTGATTCTCGCGTAAAAACCTGTAAAAATGAAGATGAGAACACTAAAAAATCACGAAATTCACTCTCATAATCGGGCTTGGTGGCGAAGGACGCAGCGTAGGTGCCATGCCATGGGAGTCTGGAAGATTCCTATCTAGGTAAATTGAGAAATATCTCTGTGTTTCCGTTTCCGTAGAGACAGTGACATATTAGGCGGGAATCTCCCATATGATACCTGCGTTGAACCGCCATTACCAACTTGCCGTTATAGCAGTTATGTGAGTTTGTTCCTGAATTTTAGACTTTCTTAGTGTAATATTCGTGATTTTCGCTGGTTTTTACATTAGATTGTACTATGCATTTGGTCACAGCAAAAGTTTACAAGAGCCCCATTGAAAGAATTTGTACTGTGACTTTCAAGAGAGAAAAAAAAATGAAAATTTTTCATTCTTCCATTCCTCGACCATTTTGTTTTGTTTTTTTCTTTGTTTTGTTTTGTTTTTGTTTTGTTTTTTGTTTGTTTTTTTTTGCAGTTTTCAGATATTTCAGAGTCCAACAGCATTGCCACTTGAAATTCCATAAAAAATCTAAAACTCTTTGAAAAATAATATGGACAACTTAATCAAGGACCGTTTTGATGAGAAGATTTTCTTTTGAAGGTCATATAGTATCTATACTTGTAGACATCTTATGCGGGCCGATCATTTACTACATCGTTAAATCGATTGTTAAGACTGTCTATGAATGATGCTATTGGTCGAAAATTGTAAAAGGCTGTTGCTATGGTAACCATATGGCCCTAGCGGCAAGAATTGAAGCCGGTTACCATCATGGGCTGGGCTTCCCCGCTCGGGGGTATGGTCTATGGACCAAATTAACATTGCGGCTTATTGAACCGAGACATAAAACTGTTTCGAAAGAATGCTAATTACTTTTAGTTGACAAAATTACTTGAAGGGGGCCAGTCCAGCAGCGGCCCGTGAGATTTGGCAACCATGCATTTTTCCCACTTAAACTTAGGTAAAAAATCGATTCAAGCGGAAGCTGGCAGCCTCCTCGAGTTTCGATTGTTTTCCATGTATTTAAATGGGATAAAAACACTGTTGCCAAATTGCACGAGCCGCCACTGGGCCAGTCTTCTTCTATAATGTCTTTGTAACAAACCCACTCAAAAGATTAGTTGTAGCATGCTGTGCGCAATGACGGCTTAACGCGGCGTTGTGTGAGATAACTCTTCCGTCATGAAGGATTTCAATGTTGTATCCAGTCAATTTGAAGGCACTTCGCAAAAAACCGCGCGCCTTAACAGATGTCCATATCTCATCCCAGTCGCTACTGTTTCTCTACTGTTCTATCGGACAACACTCTGTTCTTTCTCTCTATTCATCCGATAAAATATACGCGCTAAATGCGCTCGTCGGCTTTTATGAATGAGCTGCAATTCTACAAATATTAAAACATTTTATCTCGTAGTATTGCAGCTTCTGTAAATTTAATCTCTTTCAGTTCTCTTTAGTGCTAAGCTGTTACCGCTGCAAACTTGCTCGATGGCGCTTGCATGCCTTTCTCTCTTTAGTTGTGTGGGAGAGAGGGGCTGTATTAGTGTATTGGCCTCAACTTTGCCCCTCTAAATAAATAAATCATTCATTAATTCATTCTTATCGTCCATACTGTTAAGTGGATCAATAAGAGGGATAACTGACGTTTGTAGTTATATACAATAATCCTTTTATTCTGTTAAAAACATGTGATTTAAAATAATAATTATAAAACGATATAAAATGAGAAGGACGAGGATGTCCAACTTTGACGTGAACACGATCTAGAATGTTACATAAGATAGGTTAGCTCAGCTGTTGCACAGCAGTGCGGCGTTGCCGTCTTTCCTCACAATGCGAGGACAAATTATGACTCTCAACACGCCTCCTTAATTTGGGAGCGCTTATATAAAATTATAATACTTATTTGACTTGAGCTTATGACTATCGTAAAATATTCACTAAAACAAATTCATCACATTTAATTTTAAAAACATACTTAAACAATTTAACGTTTAACTTTCTTTCCGCTGGAGGATCATAATAACCTACCTAGCATTTATCTTTGTAAAGACAATTTTACTTGAGATCTCATGACATAACAAATTTAGAATAAAATTGGAATAAAAAAAAAACAATTCAGTTAAAAAAAACACACAGTAATACGTTCTTTGCTGCGCTTAAATTATGAAGGTTTAAAGATGGGTCACAAACATGTGATTGTCCAGATCACAAATTTGTTACCTAGTACAAATGGAAAATTACTACCAGACAATTGGACAGGTTGTCTGAGAGCAAGTTTCAAACTGCACTATACAGGGTGTTTCACATAACCTGCTCACTATGGTTTTCTTGAACGGGTGACGATAGAAAAATCTGGAAAAATCGGTTTTATAGTAACTCGGACCTGAAGTTTTATTTAAAAATACTGGCACAACCCAAAATTTGGTTTTTGGGGGGTTTTCAGGGGGGGTGCCCCCCTTATCTCGAGATTTTCAAATAGCAACCCCTATCTTGTGATACCTCGTTTGAAAGAGGGTAAAAATTCTAAGCATTTTGGCTTAAACCGGAAGTCGATATCTTATTTCGTTTTCGAGATATCGAAGGTCGAAGATCGATATAGGACCCATTTTCGAAAATTCTTAACTCCTACAAAAAAAGTCGTAAAACAAAAAACTGCACATGTAAAATGCTCTACTTGATGAGTACTTTCAAGAAAAAAATACAAATTCACAATCAAATAAACCGGAAGTCGACTTTTAGGCACCTTAACATTTTTGGCGGGAAAACCCCCATTTCTCAAAATTTTCAAATGGCAACCCCTATCTTTTAATACCTCATTCGAAAAGGCGTAAAAAGTTGTGCATTTTGGCGCAATCAAAAGTCCGATATCATTTTTCTAATTCGATATATCGAAACTCGAAGTTCGATTTAGACCATTTTTCGACCCTGTAAAAAACTGATCCTATCGTGTGATACATCATTCAAAAGCACATAAAAAACCAAGAATTTTAGTGCAAACCGGAAGTCAATACCTTTTTTCGCGGACGAGATATCGCAAGTCAAAGTTTAAGGTAAGCCCTAACCAAAGACTAAACTTTGACTTGCGATATCTTGACCGCGAAAAAAGGTATTGACTTCCGGTTTGCACTAAAATTCTTGGTTTTTTATGTGCTTTTGAATGATGTATCACACGATAGGATCAGTTTTTTACAGGGTCGAAAAATGGTCTAAATCGAACTTCGAGTTTCGATATATCGAATTAGAAAAATGATATCGGACTTTTGATTGCGCCAAAATGCACAACTTTTTACGCCTTTTCGAATGAGGTATTAAAAGATAGGGGTTGCCATTTGAAAATTTTGAGAAATGGGGGTTTTCCCGCCAAAAATGTTAAGGTGCCTAAAAGTCGACTTCCGGTTATTTGATTGTGAATTTGTATTTTTTTCTTGAAAGTACTCATCAAGTAGAGCATTTTACATGTGCAGTTTTTTGTTTTACGACTTTTTTTGTAGGAGTTAAGAATTTTCGAAAATGGGTCCTATATCGATCTTCGACCTTCGATATCTCGAAAACGAAATAAGATATCGACTTCCGGTTTAAGCCAAAATGCTTAGAATTTTACCCTCTTTCAACGAGGTATCACAAGATAGGGGTTGCTATTTGAAAATCTCGAGATAAGGGGGGCACCCCCCTGAAAACCCCCCAAAAACCAAATTTTGGGTTGTGCCAGTTTTTTTTAAATGAAACTTCAGGTCCGAGTTACTAAAAAACCGATTTTTCCAGATTTTTTTATCGTCACCCGTTCAAGAAAACCATAGTGAGCAGGTTATGTGAAACACCCTGTATAATAACAAGAGAAGATTTAGAAGCGAGCGTTTAACATAAAAACAATTTAAAACATAATGGAGTTTCTTGACTATTTTATCATGACTTATATGTATCTATTCTTATAGAATAATTTGACTTTCAAACATAGGAACTTTTTCTTGAAGTTTACAATCAACAGTTTCAAAAACTTTTCTAATTTAAAATTCTAACAATTTGTTGCATATCACGATTCATTCAAACTTTTTCACTTAAAATGAAATTCTTAAACCTAATTTTTTTTAAAACTAACCGCGACATTCCATCGACGCCTCCTTGGTTTTACAAAACGATAACTTTTTGGAAAAACAAACACATGAATTTAAACAAATGGAGCGAGATTCAAACATTTACAAAATGTGGAGAATTTAATCTTTCCTAAGGATTTAGTTAACACGTCAGCTACATTTTCGTCAGAGAAAATTTTAATTACTTTAATCAAACCATTCGAGACATTTTCGTGGACGAAATGATTGTGAACTTCAATGTGCTTGGAGTTTTTACTGAAATTGCCTTGACTGGCTATAATAACTGCTGCTAGGTTGTCTTCATACACAGGAATGGGTTCTTTAATGTTAACATTTAATTCTCGTAGTAAGGATTTTAAGAATTTTATTTCTGACGTTGCATTAGAGAGAGCAACATACTCTGCCTCCGTTGATGACTTAGTAACACAGGGTTGTTTTCGAGATTTCCACATGATTGGGTTACCGTACAATTTGATTAAAAAACCTGTGGTTGATTTTCTGTCAACCGGGTCGCCAGCCCAGTCGGCATCAACACAACAACTTAAAATTTGATTTTTATCAATTTTTCCATAAAAAATAAGATTGAGATCAATTGTTTCTAATAAGTACTTAAGTACACGTAGGGCATATTTGTGATGCGTATCGTTACAAGAATTTTGAAATCTAGAAAGATAGTTGACTGAGTGTGCAATGTCAGGGCGAGTGTTCATTGCAATATATAACAGTGCTCCTATTAGACTTCTGTACGTTGTTTGGTTGCTCGTTTGTTCTGCTGGGTAGAGTTTTAAGTTTTGCTCCATTGGAGTTTTGAAACCTTTTGAATCAAGAACATTAAATTTCTCTGCAACTGAGTAAATATACTCTGATTGATTAAGAGCTATAATTTTTTCTTTCCTATCTCTTTTGATTTCTATGCCTAAGTATTTTTTGACTTCACCTAAGTCTTTCATTTGAAATCTGTCTTTTAATGACTCTTTTAGGTTACATATTTTGTTTAGTTTCGCAGAAATTAACAAAATATCATCAACATACAATAAGATAAAAATTGGATTAGTTTTTAAGTCTTTAAAATATAGGCAACAGTCATGAATTGATCGTTTAAAACCTAATGACTTGATATACTCATCAAAACAGTCATACCAATCTCTGGGTGACGATCTTAAGCCATACAAAGCTTTTTCTAATTTACATACTTGGTTCTTTGGAACTTTGAGACCAGGAGGGTGCTCAATGTAGACATCTTCATGGATTTTTCCATTTAAGAAAGCTGTAATTACGTCCATTTGGTGTACATGATAATCTTCAACTGCTGACAGAGATAACAAAAGTTTTAATGAAGAAGATTTGGCAACAGGGGAATAAATTATTTCATTTTCCTTATAGGATTGTTGAAATCCTTTTGCAACCAGACGAGCTTTTAGTTGATTGTCACTCTTAATTCGAAAAAGCCATTTAACATCAATAATTTCTGCATTCTCAGGTCTTTTAACCAATCGCCAAGTTTTATTTTGCTCATGACTCTTTAACTCTTCAGCGATGGCGTTTTTCCATTGAGTGGCATTTTTCGAATTAATAGCTTCCTCATAAGTTTCAGGGACATTTATATCTGCATAATTTAGGAAAAGAACATGATCAGTTAGTCTACGAGGCTGTTTGATGTTTTCTCTCGGTCTTAATACCCTACCTTTAGTTTTAGGTTTTGATTCACCGTTATTTTGGGATTCAATTGTTACAGGTGTTTTACAGAGTGAGGGACCTGCACTGATTTCAATTTGACGATCTGAATTTAGGTTTTCACTTACATTTTCATGACTTGCTTCTTCACTATCAGAACTGGACTCAGAGTCTGAGTCATCTACACTAAAAGTGACATATTTTTGCTGGTTAAGGTTGTCTGTATTATCTGAGTTACCTTTCAGTTTAATACAGTGTTCGTTTTGATCAATGAACTTTGCATCTCGGGATTTTATTACCTTATTTGAGATTAAAAATACATAACAGTTGTCTTCGTAACCTACTAGTTTGCCTTTTTCGGCTTTTGGGGAAAATTTGCCTTTTCTGATTTGTTCAGGGACTCGAACGAAGGCTTCGCTTCCATAAATTTTAAGATAGGACAAGTCTGGGCGTCTTTCAAAGATTATCTCATAAGGAGTTATGTTTTCTATCTGGTTTACAAGAGTTCTATTTTTAAGAAAATTAGCAGTTTGAAGAACAAGGGGCCAGTAAATTGTTGGTAAATTTGACTCACCTAGAAGACATCTGGTTCTATCTAATAAAGTTCGGTTAAGCCTTTCAGCTGTACCGTTAAGCTGGTGTGCGTACCTAGGACAGGGCTTAATTAGAAATCCATTAGCTTTAGCATCTTCATAAAAATCGCTATTTAAATATTCTTTCCCATTATCACATCTAAGTTCTCTAAGCTTATTGCCTGTATGGTTTTCAAAGAAATGTTTCGCTTCGTGAAAGCATTCAAAAACTTCGCTTTTAAATTTGATCGGATAGACTAAGGAAAATTTAGAGTAATCATCTACAAAAGTAGTAAAGTAATTTTCTCCTTTGTAGCCTTGTTGTTTAAACTTACCACAAACATCAGTATGAATAATGTAGCCTGCCTTTTTCGCAGACCACCGATTGTTTTTATACGGTAGATTTGCCATTTTATTTTCCAGGCATATTTCACACTGGATAATATCTTTTTCTACTTCATTGGGCAGTCCTAAGGCTAGATTGTTTTTAATTAATTTATCTAGGTTGGGGAAACTCATATGGCCAGTTTTCCTATGCCATTCTTCCTTTAAGAGGGGTTTTGCCATTTGAGATGTTTGGTTAACTTTATTTGCTACAATTTGATTGTTACCATGATACAATTTTGAAGCTAGTTTGTACAAGTTTCCTATCCTTAGAGCAGAACCATAATGTATATTATCGATACTAAAGATTCGAATCTCTTTTTCAGTAATTTCAAATGTATTGCCTTTATCGGTGCAACGTGATACACTTAGCAGGTTGTTTTTCATCTCAGGCACATAGTAAACATTACGTACTGTGATTTCTGTGTCTTTTCCATTTACGGTATAGACAGCAGAAATATCACCTTTGATTTTTGTTACAAGAGGCGAACCATCTCCAAGGTTTATGTTGAGAGGGTTCTTCAGAACTTCATACTTAACAAAATATTTGTCGGAGTTGATTATGTGGTCTGAACATCCACTATCAATTATCCAATCAATATTATCAAAACTTTCATGAGTACGAGAATAGTTGGTACATTTAACACTTGGATCGAGATCAATTTCGTTTTCAGAAATACTAAGACTAGAACAAGATTTACTATCTAAATTAGCAAAACAAGTCTATTTTCGCTCATTTTTATGGGCGTAATTATTCTTATTGTGCTTAGAATACTGCCTACTATTTCTACTATGAGAGCGTTGATTATTGTACCTATTTGGTGAATGACTTTGTTCTCTGTTTCGCCTATTTGAAGAGAAATTACGGTTAGAGTTACTTTGGTAAGTGCTATTACGTCGACTGTTGTGACTACTATTGGTGTGAGTTGAATTATCGTTATCCGAATCATTAAAGTTAGCATGGTGATTACGATTACGATTTGATGAACACCTATCATAAGAAGAGACGTTTCTACCTTGAGAATATTTTCGATTTCCATTTCTCCAATAGTTTTGAGAACCAGAATTTTGGGTTCTATTTCGAGTATTTCGAGAATTTCCCTCAAAGTGAAATGCACTCACTTTTTCAGTGATTTCACCTGTTGATGGGCTATCATTATACATTTGAAAATTAGTAACAATTCGGTTTTTAATGAATTCGAACTTATCAGAATTTATCGAGTCAATTATGTCGCTTAGATGCGAGTAACTTCTTGGTAAAGCACTTAGTAATGTAGCTAATTTTTCTTGTTCAGAGAATACTATGCCTGAATTTACTATATCATTTGACAAACTTTCAAATTTTAGAAAAAAAGAGGTGGGGTTTTCATGATCTTTTAATTTAAGTTTCAATAGATTTTGTCTCACTTGTACCTGATTAGCAGTAGACTGAGGTAAATACAAATTATCAAGTTTAGAAATGATGCGCTTAGCACTAGGTTCACTTACGATGAGATCAAAAATACTGTCCGATATGCTGTTGACAATGTAATTCCGAGCCTTTGCGTCGGTCTTGAGCCAGACTTCTTCAGTAATATCTGCAGGTCTTGCTTCATTTTCCACGACTGTTTTACATTCTTTCACTTCTAAAAGTAACAGCATCCTGTATTTCCATCTTGCATAACCTGTACCGGAAAACACTGGAATTTTCACATCATCTTTGTCGCTCATCGTTACGATTAATGTAGTGAGCCTGAAACCTTGAATTTAGGACACTAATAAGTAAAACGAAGTTGAAATAAGATGAAATCCATTGAAAATGTACAATGATGACTCACATGATTTGGTCACTTAGTTAGAAAAGACTGGAAGTTGAGTAGAGATCGGAGGTTCTTGATCGAGTATGTATGTACTTAGAGAAATGCGTAGGTATGTTCAGGTGCGATGGTCACATCAGCTGACAGGAGAAAGACAAAGACATTTTGCAAGTTACATGATTGGTTTCCTGAGGCGCAGGTAGAGAAGAGAATGAAATGATACTAGGCACTTGTTTGTTGGTCACAGCTTCATTTATAGGGAAGAGGAAATGAGACAATATCCATTTGGCTTCTTTTGATTACACTTCTTTAGGCTTCAATCCACACATTCTTGTTTGGAAAAATCTTGCTTTTGTATAGAAATCATCAACCAGGGTTAAGTTGCTTTCACCACATGATTTTTTTGTTACGAACAAAGAACAAAGAACAGGAGAGAATCAATCAAACTCGTTTTAGCTGCTTCCTCACTTTATGGCATGGAAGTGGTCAACCCGAGTAGAGAAGTACTTAAACTTTGAGAATCATGAGATGTTTCGATTCATGATTATTTCAAATGAGTGAAGACTACAAATGTGCTGAATCTTACCATTTAGGCCTTAACACATGTTCGTCTGTCGACCGGTATGCTTATCACGGATGAAAGTTCACGATCACGAAACTACTATTATTAACCACGCTCTGCTACCATGTTAAGTGGATCAATAAGAGGGATAACTGACGTTTGTAGTTATATACAATAATCCTTTTATTCTGTTAAAAACATGTTATTTAAAATAATAATTATAAAACGATATAAAATGAGAAGGACGAGGATGTCCAACTTTGACGTGAACACGATCTAGAATGTTACATAAGATAGGTTAGCTCAGCTGTTGCACAGCAGTGCGGCGTTGCCGTCTTTCCTCACAATGCGAGGACAAATTATGACTCTCAACACATACAATTGCATATGTTAAGAGAGAGGGAGAGAGAGAGAGAGAGAGAGAGAGAGAGAGAGAGAGAGAGAGAGAGAGAGAGAGAGAGAGAGAGAGAGAGAGAGAGAGAGAGAAGAGAGAGAGAGAGAGAGAGAGACGTTAAGTTCTCGAACGCGCTTCTGTGCTACATTTCTTTTTAGGAAAATAAATCATCAAGAAAGCTCAAAATATGTTACAAAAACATATTCACTATTCAGTCACTGCCAATCATTGAAAGTTTACTTCCGATAAATTAATGCGCGCTTTCCTCTAAAATATTAAGTAAAGCTAATTTTACCGATGCGATGATACCCTTTGAACTTGAGAAGCGAAAAAGCATCGATTAATTTTTAATCTAATCGTTTCAAACCGGACCCCCCCCCCCCAAATCGTTGCTTGCATTGCGCCGCGCTGTATCGCTTTGTGTCTGCGCCATTTGTCTACAGAATGCACTTCCTGCTGCGATGCGCTAATCGATTATATTCCAAGAATACGAATGCCTATAGTTTGAATATGAAATACGCATTCAAATCGATTGGTTCCATTCAGTATTTTGAAGGTGCGAAAAATTATGCTATAATCAAGTCAGTATGTAATAATTCAATCAGTTCTTTCATGATAGGTAGTCAAGGTTATCCTGTTGCGCCTTCAATTCACGGTTTATGCACAAATGGTACCGTCACGTAGGAACAGTCATCTCACAACAACTTCATTTATTTCCGTCACTTTTGGGAGCAGGGGCCAAGAGAAGGGCATAATGACTCCAAAACTTTACTATGTGCATCAAGGTAAGCTTGTTGCTCCTTCAATTCGGTGTTTATGCAAAAATAGTACCGTCACGTAGGAACAGTTATCTCACAACAACTCGATTTACACCCATCATATTTGGGAGAAGGGCAAAATTACTCCAAAACTTTACTGTGCGTCAAGGTAATCCTGTCCTGCGGCGCCTGCAATTCGCGGAGTATGCAATAACGGTACCGTCACGAAGGAACAATTATCTCATAGCAACTCTATATACATCCATTACTGTTGGGAGCAGGGGCCGAGAGATGGGCCAAATGACTCCAAAACTTTACTGTGCGAGACTGTGCGTCAAGGTAAGCTTGTTGCGCCTTCAATTCACGGTTTTTTGCAAATATGGTACCGTCACGTAGGAACAGTTATCTCACAACATCTCGATTTACACCCATCATATTTGGGAGCAGGGGCCAAGAGAAGGGCAAAATTACTCCAAAACTTTACTGTGCGTCAAGGTAATCCTGTGGCGCCTTCAATTCGCGGTGTATGCAATAACGGTACCGTCACGTAGGTATACAGTTATCTCACAAAAACTCTATTTACATCCATCACTGTTGGGAGCAGGGGCCGAGAGAAGGGCCAAATGATTCCAAAACTTTACTGTGCGAAGCTTTACTTTAATAAGCTTGTTGCGCCTTCAATTCACGGTTTATGCAAATCTGGTACCGTCGCACGTACTCAATTTATTTCATTCACTCGTGGGAGAAGGGGCTAGGTCAGGTCTAGGTATACGCTACACTTGTCTCGGTGACTAACGAAAGCAAATAAGTCAGTTTTTTAATGCTTCAATTAGTTGAGTTACTTACGTATAGTGTAACTGGCCAAGTTTTTCCCTCATTTCTCTTGATAATTCAAGGACTCGGGCAGCTTCCCAAAGAGAATGAGAGATCAGCGAATTTGCTAAAATCAAAATGCGAAAATTCGCCTTTTCATAAGGTACTAAGCTTCAAAGTTGCTGTAATGTTATATTTTGTTATGTGCTGCCTCGTCAGTTCTCGTGCGATTAATTGTAATTTAATTTTTGTGACCGTAAAATTTTCCTGTTCCCAATATTTCACTTAATTATTGTATTTTCCTTTACTGTCGATCTCATAACCAGAAACATGTAATTAATTTTAGAATAAAGGCATTGTCTTCTTGATTTTTGAAGATAAACTTTACTTGAATTTCGTTACAGAAAGGTTGTATTTTCAATATTTTCTGGTGATTATATACCGCTGGACGGAGGGTCCGGTTTTTTGAGTTTGCACCCGGGCCCCAAAATGATTTAGTTACAGCCTTGTGATGAAGTTCTTTCGAACAAAACCTAGTATAGCGAGGCCCTAAAAATAATCACTGAATCCGTAAAATTATATAGCAGAGCAAGACCCAAAAATCATTTCATCGGGGACCCAAAACACCATTAAGATATGCCAGAGAATATTTTACGTCCTCATTTGTGGGAGGAGTGATGTCGTCGCTCAACGAAGGTCTTGCTGACTTTTGCTACTTGCAATTGAATAAATGATTCTTGAGTAAAATCCAGCGAAAATTATGAAATTTACTCACACATTCAAAACAAACTGACTCCGTGGAGAAACGGAGGTACGTATACCATGAGAGGTTTCCTATCTGATTTGAGGCCTTCCTCTGTGTTTCTATAGAGAAATAGACAAATTAGATGGGGATATCCTTTGATACTTGCATAGCTCTGTCATTAATTCTTAAACTTTAAAGTCAGTTTTGTGAGTTTAGGAGTAAATCCCGTGATGTTTTATTGTGTTTATCGTCATTTTGCTGCATTTTATGCAAGAGTCAAGTTACTTGACCGTCAAATATTCAATCGCTTATAGCAAACGTTAGCAGGAGTACCTAGTCCCATTGAGTGGGTTAGTTCTAATTGTAAATATAGTTCCCAGTAAGTAATGGGGCTGTTGCACAATGCACACTTTTGCTTTGAGCGATTTACTAGTCGATTTAGGAGTAAAATCCTTCAAAAATAACAATGGTTGCTCTAAAAACTCACAAAATCCACTCCTGAACTTATTAAATGTTTTTAAATGCGCGAGCGGTAATGGTGAACTGATAATGGGAGATTTCCTTATAATAATACTGTAACTCACATCGAGAAGTGACCAATAAGAGACGACCTTCTTGAGACACTGATGTCACCAGGTGTCACGGAAACAATTAATCAAATGATGATCACTACTCTGGTGTCTATAATTACTCTATGAATCTTTTCGTGTCAAAATAGAGAGAGAGAGAGAGAGAGAGACGAAATTAAGACAGGAATCTCCCATTATTACTGCCCTAAGCCGCCATGACGCTTGCGCGTTTAAAAGCATCTAATGCGTTTAGGAGTGGATTCCGCGAGTTTGTATAGTGCTGTAATCGTCATTTTTGCAGGTTTTTGCATCTGAATCGACCCTTAAATCGCTTACAGCAAAAGTGTGCAACAGCCCCATTTTCCAATGTCCATAGCCGCTCATCCCCTGAAGATTTTGGAGGCAGTTCGCCCCTGCTCAGTACTCACAATCAGTAAATAGATACGATAGTATTGAGTTAAGATCTCGCACATTTTCGTTATTTCGGTGAATTCGCGTTGCGCCGGTGAGTGGCGTCATAAATTTGGCTGCATCTATCTAAATTACAATGATAATGACGTCAGTTAAGCAGGTGTGGAAAGTGGGCGTGTTTGCTAACAGCGGGCGTCGCGTCGCACACTGGATCAGAACATGTGTTTTTCTAGACGTGAAAAGTTTTTGTTTTTTCGTTTTTGAAATATTTTATTGTTCGCACTTTCAATCGAAAACCATCTATGGACTCATTTAAGGTGAATCTCAGTGTTGCCAGATTGGGGTGAAAAAGCCGCACGCTTTACATTGATTTAAATGGGGACGATGCGGCTTTTTACCTTCGATCTGGCAACACTGGTGAATCTTCAGCGATTAGTGCCGATTTCTGCCACCAGAGCGCTACCGTTCGATTAATGTCAAATTACAGGCCGAAAGTATGTTTAAGAAAACGGAGTGTCAGTTACTAGATAATCATCTGAAGATAGTGTCTCATCTGCAAAAAATCTCGTCAATAACTTCAAAAATAAGGCTGAAAGTACCAAAAAATGAAATATCGCAAATCGATTCTTGTATCGAAATTTGAAACGGGTTTGAAAGTTATAGTGTTAATCGAACTTTTAAGTTAGACATCTCGATTGCTTAAAATGATATGAACCTCCGGTTTGCGCCAAAATGGTCAGTTTTTAATTTTTTTTTATAACGATGTACTACAAGAAAGGTTGCTGTTTGAACATTTTGAGTCGGGGGGAGGGGAACTTTTTTTTTTTTTTTTTGAAACTTCTAAAAGTAGCTATCATGTTTTAAACGCATCTTACGAGTTTAGGTTTTTATGATTAACAGTTCAAAAGTTTGACAGGAGGATGGGTAAAGGGTGGGGGAGGTGTTCAAAACTTCCTGTATATTTTCCCTATTATGTTGCGTCAAGAGATGCAACGCTGTACCAATTATGCGCAAGGCTGACATCACACCGCGTCATACTCATAGTTGATGGACCGGGCACCGACCTTCTTGTTTGCACCTTGCTTCGCTTCAGCCGGATTGCATGATGTATACTCGTTGGATTTTATTTTAACGCTACGTCATCATGGTAGATTACTATGTTTGATGGTAGATTAATACAGGGGCGGATTTACATCTCTTGAGGCCCTACGCAATTTTTAATTTGAGGCCCCCAAGAAAAAGGGTAGGATGCCTGGAGGTCTGAAGGCATCCACCGGAAAGAAAGGGGATTTGGGGATTTTCTCCGTAATTATTATTTTTTTTTAAAGAATGCATTGAAACTAATTTCAAACGGTTTCTTTTTTCAGCAAAGTTGATATTATACTTTATCTTTTTGCCTTTTTTACTCTCCTTTTTCTCTCGTTTCCTCTCTCTTTCTCTCTCTCTCTCTCTCTCTCTCTCTCTCTCTCTCTCTCTCTCTCTTCTTTCTTTCTTTCTTTCTTTCTTTTCTTCTCTTTCTCTTCTTTCTTCTTCCCCTCTCTTCTTGCTTCTCTCTTTTTTCTCTCTTTTCTCCCTGCTCTCTCTTTTTTTTCTCTTTTCTCTCTCTCTTTTTTCTCTCTACTTCTCTTTTTTCCTCTCTTTTTCGCTCTTTTCCTCTCTCTTTCTCTCTTCATCTCTCTTTTTAGCTCTCTTTTTCTCCCTCTCTCTCTCTCTCTCTCTCGCTCGCTCGCTCTCTTTCTTTCTTTCTCTTGCGTTCTCTCTTTTTCTCTCTTTTTCTCATTTTTTCTTTATTTTTCTCTCTGTTTCTCTCTGCTTCTCTTTTTTTCTCTCTACTTCTCTCTCTTTCTCTCTACTTCTCTTTTTTCTTCTCATTTCCTCTCTTATTCTCTCTTTATTTCTATTTATCTCTCTTCTTCTCTCTTCCTCTCTCCTTTTAGCTCTATTTTTCTCCCTGTTTCTCTCTTTTTCTCCTTTTCTCTCTTTTTCTCACTTTTTCTTTATTTTTCTCTCTGTTTCTCTCTGCTTCTCTTTTTTTCTCTCTACTTCTCTTTCTTTCTCTCTATTTCTCTTTTTTCTTCTCTTTTCCTCTCTTTTTCTCTCATTATCTCTCTTTTTCTCTCATTATCTCTCTTTTTCTCTCTTCTTCTCTCTTCCTCTCTCCTATTAGCTCTATTTTTCTCCCTGTTTCTCTCTTTTTCAATCTTTTTCTCTCTGTCTCTTCTTTTCTTCCTCCCTCCATGAAGTGAGGCCCCCATAGGTCTGCGGCCCTACGCAGTTGCATATTCTGCGTAATGGTAAATCCGCCCCTGGTCATTAACATGAGTAGATTCATTAGGTTGTAGTGAAGGAATACATTGGCGGATTTTTTTGAAGGCTTTCAATAACAAACAACCATTTTTGAAGGCTTTCCCAGCCAGAAAAGGATCGAGGAAGGGGCCCTTTTCGTCCTCTTCTATCCCATGCATTCAAATTAGTGAAGAGACGTAGAGGTAGAGAGACAAGTGAAGTGCCTACGGACCCGCGCCTGCGCATGTAAGTACCTACCCATCCTAAAGTTCCCCTCAATCTCCTAAGCCGAAAGAGAGGGGGTTACCGCGAGGCCACGTACTGGTGGGGAGAAGTACGGCGCGTGAGTAATAACGGTTCGGCTCACCTGAATCCATGATGAGTCATCGATGGTCGCGAGGCATGAATGAAAATCCCCTTCGAGTTATGCTACCCGGTGAGCAATGCGGATACTTGGGATACTCCACCCGCCTCATACCTGACGCGACGGCCGCGGACCCCCCCCCCCCCCCCCCCCCCCCCCCGGTGACCCGTGCCCCAAGCCGCGGCTCTCTACGCACCGTGAACAAATGTTTTGCTTATTCTGGACGAAAGATTGAAGAATCGTAATCTACTTCAACCTCACTTTGTTGATACTCAAAACTCTAAAATTACCTCGTTTTTGTTTATTTCCAACGATTTTTATCGAGATAAGAAACTTTCCAATCAGCGTGGGTCAGTGGTGAATGGTTCTTTTAACCCCGTCAATACCACACCTGAGTTTATTCGCTGCTGCTCCTATAGATTTGCCTCACACAATTTCAGTTTTCTATTCACAATAATTCGACTCCAAATTGATCATATTTTAAAAATAATTTTTCTTCGAGCGCCTTCAATAATTTGCGTATGCAAAACTAGCACCCCGGTGTAGGAATATTTAACTACCTACTCAATTGGAGCGAGCGAACATTGATTTGTATTTGTAATCTGGGGCCAAATAGTGTTTGGACCTCACGTTTCTCTTTATTGATGTATGGTGCGGATTTAACCCCTTATACTCGTATACTCGTTTTTCTCTTCGAGTCTATTTCACATTGATTTCGTCTCCATTTCGGATAAACGCCAATATAGATGAAAACACTAGCGGGCCGATCATTTAGTTTATCGTTAAACCGATCGTTAAAACTGTCTACGAGTGGTGCTATCGGTCGAAAATTGCAAAACTTGGCTGTTGCTATGGTAACCATCGTTAAGAGTCTCGTTTTATAAAGGCTATTCATGAGTAACCTTTAAAAACGGACACTATAACGATGGTTACCATAGCAACGGCTAAATTTTACAATATTCGACCAATAGAATCCCTCATACACAGTCTTAACGATCGGTTTAACGATGAAGTAAATGATCGGCCCGCTGATACAATAGATACGATCTCGCCGGGCGCCTTAAATTCGTCGTATAGGCAATTCCAACCCCATCAAGTACGAACAATTAACTACCTTCCTTGTAGAAACGGAAGATTGGTGTTCTCTTGAACTAACCTGGTCCTTAAAAGGTTAAGAGTGGCTTACGAGTGATTTTAGCCCCTCTCAAGCGAACACCAGTCATATACCATTGACTGCCTATGACCGCCTCGTAAGTGCCGAAAAGTCCTATTTGCCCCGTAGCAGTTGAAGGGTTAAACCTACAAGGAGGAATCTATCCTCAGACTGTTCAGTTGCACCTCCAAACAATCGATACTTTTCAAAAGGCTTAAACTGTAGGGAATTATGTGATATCGGTATTTAGGGCGGGCAAAATGCTGGCCCGTGGACAGTTAGTCGCATCGCACTGTTTGTCGCGTCTCCTACTTGCGGCCTAATAAGTTGTGAATTTTCGCCTCTGATGGCTGGTTTTTGGGTCCGGACCTAATAAAGTGTCATGCACTTATTTTTCCAAAAAAGGTTTTTGATACTTCATACGATTTCTCGCACCCCCTCTCCCCGCAACATCTGTAGGAATTAATTAGGGTTTAATTGTCCGTGTAAATTCTACTTCTCGATTTTTTTTTTTTTTTTTTTTTTTCAATCAATTTCGACCGCACCATGTAGGCCGTAATGCCGTATGGTGTGCATAAATTATCACTGATGCTGACGACGTGTGAGTTTCAGCGTCAAATGGACACATTATTTGTACGGAACAGACCAACTAGTATTCCAATGTTGCCATTTAATCTAGACTTTTTAATTCCCCTAAATCTAATCTGATGAATGAAATTTCTAGATATTATCAGGAATAAGACTTAAAGTAGAGGAATAGAGCGCATGGAAGTTTTAAGACATTATTTCCAGTGGCGAGGCGTGAAATTTTGCAACAGTCTCTCTTCTCCATTCAAATTCACCAAAAAAGTCGAACATTTCAGTCATCGGCGATGACCAGGCATCTCGACCTTGCTAATGTGTTTAAATGGGGAAAAAGGAACGTTGCCAAATCGCACGCCTCGCCACTGATTATTTCGCTCTTGGTCTAATTTTATAATAATACTCAAGTCAAGTGAACATGGCAATGTCTAAAATCGAGGAACTCCATTTAATCTATAAATGAGTCCAATTCTTGTCGTCTGCTTCGAAATCGCTTGAAAATCTCGAGGCTCATAGCATGTAGCTAATTGTGGCGTCCTCTGTCAGGTTGAAGTTGCCGAAAGTTTTACCTGGAATTACCACCGTGCGTCGCGTCGGCCAAAGCTGTCCAAGGAGAGGGGGGCGCGGGCGGCCCGTGGCCGTGGCGCGGCGTGGTGGGGCCTCAATCGAGCGTCGCATCGCGTCACGATGGCCTCTCAACGAACGCCTCAACCAGTTTCCAGCGTCTGAACGCGTCGTTGCTTAAAAACACGTCACTCCTAAGAGAGTCCTGCCTGCCTAGTGCCTCACTCGACTATACGAGTTTCAAGAACGTGTTTTTTTCATTCCAAGCAACTTGCGCTCACACACGTACTCAAGTCCGTTCTGTAAGTGTGCGTGAGTGTGTGTGTTTGTGCATCAACACTCACACTGTCACCCAGCAAAATCCTAAACTGAAACACTTTATTCCGACTTCTCCCGATTCCGACATCGTAAGCTCTCTGGGTCCTCTCTCGATCGTTCTCCGACCTCCGCACAGTAGGAGCGAGTCAATGGAAGAAACCGGACACAGTGTGGTGATTTTTAAAATGAGTTTATCTTTCTTAATACGCTAGTTGCAAGTTCATGAGTTGTTTCATTGGTATTATCATCAGATTTCCTACGAGAATCACCCTTTACAGTTTGTTTTTTGATGATAAAAACATTCAACCTTTGCATTTTTAGTAATTTTTTCCATGTCCGACTTTTGGCATTAACTCGGTCCACTGTGCTTCGTAGCCTTCCCGATCATCCGTTGCTCGATTACCACGTCGCAAGCTCCGCAGAAGCAGCAGAGAGCAGTCAGCAAGCAAAGCGGCTCGCAACTCACTAAAACCTCATCGCAATCCATGCCATAACACAACAGTCACACTCCAGCTATCTCACTTTGCTGTGTTGCTGTGTCGCGCTCTTGACTCGTTCGTGTGTTTCTTTCCGTTTCGGTGGAGTGATTCTCGCGTTTTTTGAAACGTTCGAGTAACTTTTGTCGCCAGTGCTAGTGTATGTACAAACGAAGCTTGTTTATTTTTTATTTTTTGCTTCCGTCAGTTGTGTTGTTTTGTGTTTAAAAGTCATCCCGATTTTTTTAAAATTCGGGAGTGTTTCTTACTCAGTGATTGTGCAAGCCAGAGGATTACTCACGAAGTGTTGTGTTCTGTGTTTTCGTTCGGCAATCGACACGCCCTCGAAAAAGGAAAAAAAAAAAGTAGTGTGTGGAAAAAAAAAAAAAAAAAAAAAAACATGTTCGCGTCGGTTTGTTGTTGTTCGTTTGAATGATGCCGATGTCTCGCGACTTTTCGCTCTGTCTGTGTTTGTTTGTATGTTTTGTTTCGTTATCAACAGTCTGGCCCACTGCACTTGCCAGTAAGTGTTCTTTTAGGTTACTTTCCGATTTCTGCTAGACTACTTCGTCTCATTCAGTCATTCACCTGTGTTAGCATTTTAAGTTCGGATCCAAAATTTTTTGTGCACCCTGAATATATTTTTTTCTCCCCTCTCCTGTCTCCCTCCCTCTCCCCTTTCTGACATGCTTTTGTGAACCCAATCCCTCACTTGTCACTTGTCAGTTATCGAATTCTGATAACTATGTCTTATCTTTCTGTCTCGTCGACATCACTTTTTTTTTGAATGGCAATGGATGATTTTCAGTTATCATTATCATCGCTTTAATGTATTTGGAATCATTAAACTGTTTCATCCAATGTCTTTCTTCTGTCAACGACCTTTCTTACTGTATTGAATCGCGAATCGACGCGACACCACCGCTGCCGGTCCCTCTTTTCGACTCTTATCAGTTTACTTATCTATCTTCGATTCGATTATCCACTCGTATTCGTCGCTTTGCCTTCATCACGTTCAGTCTCGAATCAGTCGGATCCTGACTGATTTCGCGATTGGATACCAGGGACCAAATAGTGTTACGGCTTGACGGTCCTCCGAAAGACGTTGGATGGTGCGCACGTAAGTATATTTGCGTGTAGTTTATACCCCCCGTAAGTGCTCACCGATCATCTGCGTGCGGGACCGTGAGGACGCAACACTATTTGGTCCCAAGAGTACTAGTTTCGCGATTATTCACTCAAGCTAGTTTTTTCGTATCAATCTCGCATCTTTTCACGGTTTACGGGAGCTATACGCCAATACCATCTAAACATACCGTAGCCCGGGAGTTTGAGGTTATGTGATTAGTTTGCCAACTTTTACACAGGCTCTTATAGGGGAAAGAGGAATTTTTGCGGTTTTTTCTAGTTGTTACTAATTTTTCGGCTGTAATAACCAGATTTACTTGGTCAGGGCACTTCCCTGAATGTTCTAGAGCGTTTCCGCGAAAAAACACTTTTTTCACAAAATTACGCGAAACACCAAAGGGTCCCCCCTTTCACATCAACCCAAAGTAAGCAAGGGTCCCCCCTTTGGTGTTACATATTTTGGTGTGTAATTTTGCGGAAAAAGTGGTTTTTCACAGAAACGCTCTAGAACATCCAGGGAAGTGCCTTGACTAAGTATGTATGGTTTTTACAGCCGAAAAATTAGTAAAAACTAGAAAAAACCGCAAAAATTCCTCTTTCCCCCATAAGAGCCTGTGTAAAAGTTGGCAACCTAATCACATAACCTCAAACCCCCGGGCTACGGTATGTTTAGATGGTACTATACGCGATCGTGTATTTGAGTCCTTATGTCGATCGAACGAAAACATCGCGATGAGTTGAATCGCCTTATTATTATAGACCGAAGACGAAGTATGGGGTTTGACCGTGGGTTTTTAGTTTTGTACCGTGGCATACTTCTTCTGTGATTCTTGTTTTGCGGAAAGATAGAAAAGAAAAAAAAAAGTCTGAGTCTCTCATTCCAGCACGTAAAGGTCACAGGTCGATGACCTTCATACTCCATACATATGCGCCATGCGGTATAATATGCATTGCTTTATACGATTACATCGCAAACATTTGGTGCCCTGAGAACCATCCACGTTCTTAATCAGTGCCCAATCTATTCATATTAAAGAGCGCGCCACGTAGAAAAATTCTTACTTTTTATTTATTTGGTCTTTTGAAGACCGCGCGTTGCTTCAGTGTAGTGCTGTGGCGTAGCGTACTATATGTCAACGTTGCATTGCCGTCCGTTTAAACCCGTTGAAAAGATCGAACTGTCGGGTGTGTGCTAAGTGCCCTCAATCGACCCTATTCGTGGGATGACATGCAACGTTGCTAGATTGTGTGCTACAGTGCTACATTTTTATGTATCCGTCTATTTATTTATTTATTTTCTACTGTGGTGGATGTGAGTATTGAGGAATATAATTTAACACCACCCTCCACCCCCTCCTCCTCCACAACTCTTGTCAGATTTTAAAGAGCTTGTATGTAACAGTGCAGTGGCGGCTCGCGCGATTTGACAATAATATGTTCTCTCCATTCTAAACTGTGTAAATTAATCGATTGTTTAATTATTCGTGCCTCACCTAACATCGATCTTTTTGCATGGATAGAAACGGCGAAAGAATACGGTTGCGAGATTGGACGAGCCACCGCTGGCTTGTAACCGTCCATCGTAGAGCTCATTTCAGAAGTGTAGACTGTAGGCGCACCTATAAACAATAATCTTTGGCGTATTTTCAACTTGTGTTAGTTTAAATCAAAACAAAACTTGCGCTGATTAAATTATTTTGCTTTTAAAGTGTCCTTTATCGAAAAACGAATACTCTAACTCATTTCCTTTCATTTTCATTGAGTAATATCAGAAATAATGTTGACAAATCCCAAATATTATCGGTCTAGATGCGCCTACACTTCTGAAACTACCTCTACCTACCTCTCTCTGTATAAGGATCAACTCTTAATGTTCATCAACATCAACCATAAGGTGTGGCAGAAATAAATCGGAAATAAAATCGAAATAATCGTAAGGAAAAGATTACATTATTTTGCTGTGTGCAATCGGAAGGAAAAGATTATATTATTTTGCTGCGTTCACTATGCATTGCTTACGATCGTGGTCAGCGTGCTCGTCAGGCTTGCCTCTCATTGGTTATCGATGAGCTAATCCACTCCCAGCTGTTGACCTATATTCCTACTCACGGCGGCCTTGAAACTCGTCGGCCAAGCATTACAATTGAATGCCGATGGCCGATGAGTTTACTCGACTCGTCGATTCCCGCGGTCGAGCAGTGTATGTATGTATGTATGTACGTATGATGTGGTCAAACATAATCAATTTTTTCCTCCGCTCATCCAACGATTTCCGACTTTAACTAACAATAAGTAACTAACAAACGATATGAAATGCCCAGAATTATTTGAAATTTTTAGGAGTTTTTATCAAAAAATGTCTCAAAAAAAACCCAGTATCATCATAAAAAAAAAAAAAAAAAAAAAAAAAAAAAAAAAAAAAAAAAAAAAAAAAAAAAAAAAAAAAAAAGTGACATTTTTTGTTCAAGCAAAATGATTCGTGGTGGAAAATCCCGAAATTGATTTTTAGAGTACGATTGGCCTAAAATTTACTGCAATTTGGTCTAAAAAAAACACACACTCACACACACCAAGTGGGTCATTAACGACCCAATGAGCATGCACTGTGGGTTAATCGCACTCCTACTCCTCTACATTCGTCGGTAGGTAATGGTTACAATGGGGCTCTTGCAAACTTTTGCTGTGAGCCAATTAATAGTCAAATCTGATGTAAAAATCAGCAAAAATCACGAAAATCACACAGAGGAAGTCTAAAATTCAGTAATAAACTCACATAACTGCTTTAACGGCAATTTCGTAATGGCGATTCAACGCAGGTATCTTGGGAGATGCCTGTTTATTATGTCACTTTCTCTACGGAAACACAGATATATGTCTCCATTTAGACGGGAATCTCCCGTGATACCTGCGTCTGTCCGCCATTAGTTGCCCGATTCTGAGAGTGAATTTCGTGATTATTAAGTGTACTCATCATCATTTTTACGGCTTTTTAAGCAAGAATCAACTATTCAATTCCCAGTAGCAAAAGTTTGCAAGAGCCCAATTCGATTCAAATTCGACGAGTGATGATTTTTATTTTTGGGGGAAAAAATCCTCGGAACTTGTTAAAAACCGTTTAACCATTCCATCCTATAGTTCTGCATTCATCGTCGATCTCTCACCGCACGGCCATCGATATCTGACTTTCGATAGATGCTCGATAATAATCGATAAATCGTGATTGGATATTCAACCATTTTCGATTCTTGAAGTGTATTTTTATGTGCATGGATCTGAATCGCGTTCAAAGTTTGTTTGGCACGGACGCGGTCCTCCGATAAAAGTGAAAGTTTCAAACATGGACGGAAACTGGCGGATCCAGGAATCTATCCTTCTCTCTCTTACCCCATTTGAATAAGTGTGTTAGAAAAGGACAGATCAGGGGCAGTTACTTGAGAGAAAAAGAGATAAAAAGTGAGAGAAAGAGAAGAAATAAATAGATGCAGAGAGAAAAAGAGAGGAAAAGAGAGGGAAAGAGAGAGGAAAAGAAATGAAAAGGAGAATAAAAATAGGCAAAAAGTTAAATTAAGAACAACTTTGCTGAAAAAAGCTGAAATGCCTTCTTTTTAAAAAAAATTTAGGGGCAGAATCCCCAAACCCCCCTTTTTTCTGGTGGGTGTCTTTTTCTTGGGAGCCTCAAATGCAAAACTGCGTAGGGCTCAAGAGATGTAAATCCGCACCTGAAATTTGGTGTTGGCAATATTGGGCTCTGGATTAACTATTTTCAGCGACGACTGAACTGTGTGCAATGAGTGAAAGTATAGTCAACTAGCTACACGTCATATATAGTGTATGTGATCTCCAAAATTGCGGAAGAAATTGCGACGTCTTTGCTAACTGCAGTGGCGGTCGGTGCCTCCTCCCCCTCCCCCTTTCCCCTACCCTCCCCCGCCCGCCTCACCCGATCCTCCTCATTCAATCCGGCAAACTTTCTATGTCGCCGCTTGCAAGGTCAATTCGGCTGTCGAATGTCTGGCGGAACGGAGCGGAGCTTGGAGGCCGGCTCGCGGGTGGCGGATGGCCGGACCGGTGCAGGCGTTTTTTGATTGTCACATGGCACACGATGAACTTTTAACAGTTCATCGCGATGAACTTTAACAAGACTATGATATTTGAACTACACTGATAGTGACTTAAAAGTGTGCGATTCAGAGGGTTTAATTGAGATCCAGTTGACTTGACTTGACACGACTGGAAAAGTACTCAAATTGAATCGAGTTGAGTGAGAAAAATTGCAATTAGAGATGCTCACCAAAGTTTATTCTTTATGAGTAATTGTGTGGATTAGGAAGACTTTTTAAACTCCTGAAAGAATGAATCAAAATAAGGCCCAAAGTAAAGGAAAAAATAAAAGAAAAAATCGAATTCGAAGAAAGCGAAATACGGAATATCAACCTAAATAAAATATAATTAAAATAAAGTAATGTGAAATTTCCGTGATTGGCTTGGTACCGACTTGAATGTAAACAATAAAAAAAAAATAAAAAAATAAATAAAAAAAAAACTCAGTTCTGAGCATTTGAACTCAAATTATTTCTTCCTCTGATTTCTACTTCAAGCTTCAAGCAATTTCAGTGGCGTACGTAGCGTGCAGTTTGACAACGTTGTAATATGTCCATCTAAACCCGTCAAAAAGATCGAACTTTTGGGTGTCCAGTGAACACCGTTGCATTCGATTTTTTACATGGGTTTAAATAGACACAATGCAACGTTGCCAAATTGCATTGAAAAAGCTAAATAAATGGACGTAAAGTGCGGCAGCTCTGCAGAATATGATTCTCGAGCTAATAACTACCTATCTGAAGCCGGCTCTCAACTTCGCCGTGCAAACACTGATTAATAGTGTCTAACGTAAACAAAGTGACCACGTGACTATGATGCTCCCGTTCTTCCTTCTTATATCTTACACGACTCATCTACCCCCCCCCCCCCCTTTCTTCCAGGTATTTTAATACTCCCCTTTTTTCGGATTTTTTCGTACTTAGAAAAGTCTTTGTTTTTCATGTAATAAAAATGTTTAAGAGCTGATATTTACTCGCAAAACCCGTGTCCGTGTAGGCTGACTGATTGTGAGTTTAAGCTGTAATAAACAACAACAATAACAGTTTATTATTAAACTCGCGCTTTGGTTATGCTGTCATTTTATCGTTCATCATTTCGGTTTTTTTGTTCATGAAAATATGCTGTGCTGATAGTTTTTAAATTGGGCTGTTGAACACTTTTGCTATAAGCGATTTAATAGTCGATTCCGGTTTAAAAACCTTCAAAAATAACGATGGCAGCACTAGAAACTTCCGAAATCCACTCCTAAACTCAATACACGATTTTGTTTGCGAGGGCGTAATGGTGGCTGAGGGTAGTAATAATAGGAGATTCCCATCCAACATTACTGTAACTCCATCAAGAAAGTGACCAATGAGAGACGACTTTCATGTGACGCCTGTGTCACTATAGGTGTCACAGTACCATTCATCGGATGTGGATCACTACTCTGGTGACTATAATTATACTCTGTGAATCATCCTTGTCAGCATAGAGAGAGTGGCAAAATTAAGATAGGAATCTCCCATTATTACTGCCCTCTGCCACCATTACACCCTCGCAAATAAAAGCGTTTATTGAGTTTAGGAGTGGACTTCGGAAGTTTTTAGTGCTGCAATCGTTAGTTTTGGGGGTTTTTACACCAGCATCGACTATTAAATCGCTTATAGCAAAAGTGTGCAACAGCCCCATTCGATTGAACGTTTCCATACCCAAGCCCAAGTGGACGAATATACTTGTTTTCCTTTCCAAGTCTTGTTCACTCTAGAGTCCCTTGATGGAAATATTGTGTAGGGAGTACCGACACGAGCTCAACGAGTTGTGATTGGTCGATGGTTTTAGGCTCTCACGGAGTCGAGCAGGAGTCGACGACATCGAAGGCTCCACACGAAAGGAGTCGATTCGTAGAGGAACGTATGGGAACGGACCGGAATGCCGGCAAATCCGCCAGTCCACCACTGGTCCACTGTCGAACTTAACCTTCGAATGCGTTCACGCGGTCGACAAAATCGACTCCTGTTAAAATGCATAAAGCGTCGTGTCGGTACTCCCTATACAATATTTCCATCAAGGGACTCTAGTTCACTCATTGTAAGTTTTGATTTCATATGGGCTCTAAAGACTAAAATCAACTCCGAATTGGAAATATTTGCAAAGGAATGAACCCATAGAGCGCCTTCAATTCGTAATATAGGCAAAATGGACACGCCGGAGTAGGAACATTTAACTACCCGCTCACAACTCGAGTAAAATGAGCGGTGCATCGACGAAAATAACCAGCGCGCCGATTCCTGAAATCTTTAGATAAGGTTGGTAGACTGGCGAAATGAAGGGCTGCTATGAGCCTCTTTTCAGCGTTCATCAAAAAGAACAGGTGTTTAACCCTTTAAGGACCAGGTAATTTCAAGAGAATACCACTCTTCCGTTTCTACACGGAAGGTAGTTAACTGTTCGTATACTTGATGGAGTTGGAATTGCCTATACGACGGATTGAAGGCGCCCATCAACGAGACCCTATATCTATTGTAGTGTTTTTATCTACGTTTGCGTTTATCCGAAATGATTAAATGAAGACGGAATCAATGTGAAATAAACCACAGAAGAAAAACGAGGATACTCATGCTTGGCCCATAAGGGGTTAACCAAGTATGTCCCTCTCCGCTATACACTCGATGAGCTATACTGGCGTGTTTTCATGCGTTTAAATGGACACAATGCAGCGTTGCCGGATTGCACACGATACTGCGCCGCTGATTTCGTTACTTAATAATAACGGAATAAACGCGACAAATCGTGTTGTTTTCGGGTTGATGGAACCGATTTTTGATGAAGTTACTTGGAGGGTTTGTTTGTCTGAAGCGGTTAAACAACGCAGCTTTTGTTTGATAGAAACAGATGAAATATGTTTGACCGCAACGCGCAATGGGGCTCTTGCAAACTTTTGCTACAGAAGATTGAAGAGTCGATTCTTGTATAAAAACATGTAAAAATGACGATGAGTGCACTAAAATCACGAAATTCTCTTTCAAAATCGGGCTTAATTGCGGAGAGATGCAAGTATCATGGGAGATTTCCATCTAAATTGAGACAAATCTCTGTGTTTCCGTATAGAGAAAGTGACATAGACAGGAATCTCCCATGATACCTGCGTTGAACCGCCATAACCAACTTGCCATTATAGCAGTTATGTGAGCTAGTTTATTAGTAAATGTTAGACTTTCTTAGTGCGATTTTCGTGATTTTCGCTGCTTTTTACAACAGATTGGACTGTTCATTTGTTCACAGGAAAAGTTTGCAAGAGCCTCATTGTTTGCGGGTTGAACTTCGGCTCACAACGATATTGCTCTGCGGTTGATGGTTGATCGAACTATTTAAAGGTTTACGTATATATACGAAGACCCAACGATATCTTCTGAAGTCGAAGAGAGATTTGAAATTAGAAAGCTCGTCCTATAATTAATTGCGACTTCTTTTTGTTTTGAAGGAATTAATACAAACTCATCCGTAGGTACAAGCGTCAAAGATTACATCTCTATAGTTAAACGGTTGAAAATGTCTCGCCAGCCGTCTCTGTATATACACTCCTGTAATCCCGAAATGGATTAAAAGGACAAAAACTCCCGCGGCGATTGTCGAGCCGGGTAATTGGATCTAATTGCTGGGTAGTTGGGTTGAATGAAACTGATTCGAATTCTATTGGGATAAGCGGCATTTACTACCCGCGTCGGTCGAGACATCGCCGCACCGCGGCCACGCGGCGTCGGCGCGGGATTTGTCGCGAAGGCGCAAAGAGAGAGAGGGGCGGAGAGAGAGAGAGAGAGAGAGAGAGAGAGAGAGAGAGAGAGAGAGAGAGAGAGAGAGAGAGAGAGAGAGATGAATACTCTAAAAAACTAACAAATTGTTTACACAGTGTCATCCTTTACCCCGAGTTAATTTAAGGTATGATTCAGACCTCGTCGCGTCGTAAAATCGATCGTTGTTCATTGTTCACTATCAATAGATAAGCCTGTGCCATACTGACCATACAGACAGATACAGAGACCCACGCTCAAAAATTGTGGCATGCGTACGTGTCCCATTTTCCAGCTTTTTGGTCGGGACTCATCGGAAGAACCAGAGACAGCGACAGTCAACATAGGAGCCGTTAGATGTTGTTCCCCATGCTGTTTTGTTGAGACCCAAAAAATAAAGTCATCCACCACGACCACGCGAACTGCAATATAGTGCGTAAGTATGTTTGTCTCCGGGAAGAACAGCCAAATAGTCTCTTGCTGTTCAATGATGGGCATTAATAGGTTAGGTTTTTCCGCGTGCTGTAAATTAAGGCCGTGTCCCCAGAAAAATAAGAAAAAACGAAAAAGTAGAAAACGGCAGCATTTACGCCAAATCGTCGATTTTGAGAAATCGCTTTTAAAGTTTTCAAACCGGAAAATGAAGCAGCTAACAATTTTTATTTTCAACTCCGATATCTGAAAAATTTAATTTATCCTGATCTTCAAAATTCCATGTTGGTTTGTTAATTAATTATGATCTGAAAAAGTGCCTTATTGACATAGGCGGATCCAGATGAAGGGGGGGGGGCACGGCAGCATGCCCCCCCCCCCTTGGGCCAAAAAAACAAACAAACATACAAACAAAAAACAAAAAACAAAACAGTAAGAGGAATAGAAAGATGGCGGAAAGCAAAAGAAAAAGAGAATCTTAGTGTGATTAATGTAACTTTCTAATTATTATCTTGTTTGGGTAAGGGGGAACAATAGCAAAGGTGGAATCTTTCACTTTTACGAACAAAAATTGAAATGAGGTAGTATAAAAATGAGGAGAAAACGGTTAAAAGATGCCTCAATTGGCTGTTGAGAAGCTTAAATTATCAAAATTTTCTGGGGAGGGACCCTTAGTCACCATTGACTAGAGGAGGGGTGTCCTTCCCATACCCTCCACTCACGTTACAAAAATCCCCCCCCCCCTCTTTGTGACTTTCCTGCATCCGCCCCTGCTTTTTGAAGGTTTTAAAAAAGTGTAATATGTGCCCTTTTTTGAAGGTCTTAAAAAAGTGCCATTTTTCTGGAGATTCACTGAATGACTTGCAGTAATATATTACCAAGTATCTCTCAGATATGGAAATTCCTCTCTGAAAAACCTTCAAAATCTTCCGATGCTTGCGTTAAGCCCATGAATATGAATGCTGAGACACGGAAATCTCAATCGGCGCGACAAAGGTAGCGGGTGGGAGGTACAGCGGGGACACTGCGCACTGCTGCTGTCAGTTTTTGAGCGTCTTATCATTTGTTTACTTCACATTCATATCGACACTTAATCGCTGTTCTGAATGAATATTACTCAATTATATTAGCCTAGTTCATGTTTCATTGTTATCTATTGGAACCTCAATGGTCTCCGGGGGCAAAAATGTGAATGGGGCTGTTACACACTTTTGCTATAAGCGATTTGTTAGTATATTCTGGTGTAAAAATCTCTGAAAATAACGATGGCAGCACTAAAAACTTACGAAATCCACTCCTAAACTTAATAAACGCTTTTTTTGCGAGGCTATAATGGTGGCTGAGGGTAGTAATAATGGGAGATTCCCATCTAACAATACTGTAACTCCATGCTTAATTGCATTCTGAGGTTTACCCGCTGATTTCGGGTTGTTCACAACCTTAATAGCGTGTTCGATTTTTTTAAATTGGGTAATTTTTCTGCATTCCAAAGAAAAAGCCCTGTTTTCGTAATATTTTTAAATATTTTCACGTGAGTCAAATGGAGTTTGGTTTTTTATTTTGACTTGTATTTTATTTTACCCCTTTTTCAACTCCGTTCGTCAAGATGAAAGTATTCAATAAAACCATTCAAAAAAATATAGGACATCTTTTCGAAACAAACAAAAAAATAACCCACTTTGAGGCGACGAAACATGCGATGTAAGTTGAAATAACCCGAAATTATTAACCAAACCTAAAGCCATACGCATTTTCAAGAGCACGTAGAATAGATCCTTGTTAAACGAACTCATACAGTCTAATTCTTTCGACAATTTTTAAAGCCAAAGCCCGACCTTACTGCAGCACTGGTATTTTACGAAAAATAAAACAGAACACAGCTTTCCTTTCGTCGCTGTACTTTCCGTGAGGTCTCGAGGAGTTGAATTTAAATGCCTCAACCAGCAATAGATAGTGAGAAAGTAAAGCTGGTCCGAAATTTGGCAAAGTTGTACTTTCTCCATTTAAACTCATTAAAAATATCGAACTATATTGAGTGTTCGGTGAATACCCTCGAATTAGACCTTTTAAATAGAATTAAATTGACAAGATTTGGCAACGTTTTATTTAAAGCCATGTAAAAGGTCGAACTCGAGAGTGTTCGCTGAACACCCAATAGATCGATATTTTTAATGATTTTAAATGGAGAAAGTACAACTATGCCATATTACACGCTAAGTTACTAGTTTACATGGTAGCAAGTTTACAGATTTGTTGATTTTTCGATTGAACAAATCACGAGCAGGCATCGCTGGCTCTCTCTCCTCCTAGCACATTCCAGTTTCACTTTGACATTATGTATAGCGAGTATTCGGATACTTTTAATATAATCTGGCAACGTCGCATGGAGGTCTAATCAGCGGTCTGTGAGTGTATAAATACCGCGCTGATTCATGCGTGAAATCCATGTCGCGAGTGCAGGAAGGGCAACGTGTCGCACAGCGCTAGCTGCTGCTTCTGTCGTCATGGTAACTGGTAACGCAGTGATCAGCTTACCGCAATTTATGTACAGACTCTATAAAGTTGCGCACTTTTAAATTCAGCACTGCAGCAGTGATGCTTTGAACACGATTGTTTTGTTCGAGTAGCTGTTTTTCACTGAATTAATTTCACGGGAAACCGATTTTCATTCTATTTTCCATGAGGCCGGAACAGCTCATATTTCGCCCTCCGAAAAAAAAAAAAAAAAAAAAAATTAGAAAAAAAAAAAAAAATTTGACAGTTTTTTGCACCGTTCAATCTAGGTTGCTCTCTTTTAAGCAACCTATCTAGACTACGATGCAAGGGTCGACTAGCGATCGACCGTCGCGAACATAACTTACAACACTGAGAAAAGTTTTCCTGCGCTGATTTAACCGGAATTCCGTTATGAATGTATTTAACAGAATTGTTGTTTAAGTAATCAGAATTCCAGTTACATTTGCCGAAATTCCTGTTTTAAACAGTAACCGGAATTCTGGTCAGTTTAACAAGAAATTCTGTTTCATATACTTTCAGAAACAGAATTACGATTATCGTAACAATAAATTTTTCTTAATGAAGTTTTTATTTTTAAGGCATTAAGCACGAATTTAGGCTTTCAGTGTGTTATCCTCTATCGATTCAGCTTGGGAAATGGAGTCGATTGCTTTCAAGGGTTTTCATTAATATCTTTTGAAACTGGAGCTGCTTCACTGGCAACATGGCTGTGCAGCAAAGGCAAAAAGTCGATGTTGCAAAAACCCAGCTTGTGACCCCTCTATCGATTCAGCTTGGCAAATGGAGTCGATTGCCCTCAAGGATTTTCATACCTTTTGAAACTGGAGCCGCTTCACAGCCGAAGCACCGAAATTGCATCATTCAACGTATGGTCCATTTTGGATGGTGCTTTTTCATGCTCCCTTTGTTAATTTCTGTTGAGCTCCGAAAAAAAAAGTCAGCCACCGCGCGCAAGGCTAGTGCGTGGTCTCTATTATATGTATATTGTCGCTGCTTCGCCCCCACGTCGCGGGACGGGCGCGAATTGCGTGAGTCGGAGGTTCGGGTCCATCGTAGTCATTATATTGATCGTTGCGGAACTAACAGTGTTTGGGTGAAAATCTTCACCCAATCCTCACGGTAAAATTCGCTCTTACAATTAGTGTCACCCAAATCTGGTGCGGAATCACAGTTGAATTTTGGAATTCCTTTGAAATCCTCACAAAATGGTGACTCCTTCTTTGTGGGGGGGGGGGGACTTGCCATTCTCTTTTAGTGTGTCCTGAAATGCACTCTTGGGACCGGAGCGCGGTACAGTTAGATGTTGGATGACGGATGTGTCGGGCATGCCGTGGAATCAGGGAATCACCCATAGGTAGCGTTCTGGAATTCAACCATTTACTCATAGACTGTTTTAGTAGAGCGATATATCGTATCGATTGCCATCTGAGGGCCTCTAGTTCTAAACAAACTCTGATTCAATGCATTTTCCCCATAAGCGGATTTTTGAACGGAAATTTAGACTATTAAATCAAACAATTAATGCGACCTTTTTGCGATTTTGAATGCTACGTCCTCGAAAATGCTTAATTTTGCCTGGTTCCACCCGCAAAACTGCCAAAACGATGCGTTTGGAGGTTGGAATCACCCAAATGTTATTGTTGTTGTTGTGGAATCGGCGGGATTTCTGGCGACTCTAACCTACAAATTCAACATTTAATCAGTAATATCTTATTGATTTCGGCAGTTTTAGTCCAGGAACCAGGCATAATTAAGCATTTTCCAGGACGCAGAATTCATAATCGCAAAAAGGTCGCATTAATTGTTTGATTTAATACCCTAAATTTTCCGTTCAAAATTTCGCTTATGGGGAAATTACATTGAACCAGAGTTTGTTTGGAACCAGAGGCCCTCGGACGGCAATCGATACGATATATCGCTCTACTAAAACAGTATGTTACTGCATCCGTGCAAAAAAGATTACATTATCCTGTGATACTGTATATCTATGTACATTGGAAAGTGCTGCTATTCATAATCTTTTCTGCATCGAGACAATAAAGGGATGGATTCTAGAACGGTACCATAGTGTCATCGTTGTCATCCACCAAATAGACCTTTTGCGGCTCTGTGCTATAGGCCGTTTGATGGCAGGCGCGGGGAGGAGTGATCTCCATCACATTCTTTTGCCTCAATTTAATTATCAGCGACGCGACGGTTTAAAGGGTCAAGTCGGGAGGACAGAGAGGTCACACAGACACTCACACACTGTACTGGTCAAAGTATGCGAATCGATGTGTAAAATAACACAAAGAGAGTGCGCAGAAAGCCATAGGTCAACTTTGCGGGTTGCCGAGGTCCTGCCGCCACACACCGGGCAGTTACGGCCGAATTAGTGGCTAAAAATCAGCGTCATTTGATCATGTAACATATTATGTATTCAAAGGCTTTAAAGTCTAATTGAAGCTCTCGCGCAATGGGGCAGTTGCAAGGGCCTGAAATGTTGTGTTTTTTTTTAAAGGAAATGAAAGTATTTGATAAGCTGAAGACAGTGGTGCCTTTGGTTTTTTCATAAGTGTCGCGGTTTTGGAGATACACACGTGTAAAGTTGTAAAAAATCGTGAGCGTAGTGACGTCACTACGCGGAATTCCCATTTAAAACAATGTATTTTGGGTCAAAATCTTATCTCCGGAACAATAGGACTTAATTAGAAAGCAAATGTGTCTTTGTTCTCAGCTCATCAAGTACTTTAATTTTCTTCATAAAAAACACAACATTTTAGACCCTTGCAACTGCCCCATTCGGATTTTCAAGCCAAAATGAACCGGCTGATATGGTTTTCAAATTGTCTTAAAAATGGACCCTGAAAGCGCGTATGCGATAATTTTGTCTACGATTTCAGCTTCTTGATTTCTGGCCGTCAGATCGGTAATTTACACCACAGAGCGCTGACCTGATCGACTGACCTGCAAGTGCGCTGTTCTGCGAGGAAGCGCGCACTCTAATTAATTAATTATTACAGTGTTTCGCCGGGCCAGCCTATCATATTCATATCATTGAGTCTGTGCATAAAACTGCGGTTGTTATGGATTTTTTTTTTTTTTTTTTTTTTTTTTTTTGCCGCCAAATTGAAGTGCGAGCCTATAGAGACGCGCGATAGACGCGCGCCAAACCGACACGGCGCAACAAGGCCGTGGAGTGATCTCTTTTTTTTATTTTAAGTGTCGAAACGGCACGCGTGCGATCGCATGGCGCTCTACGGTCTGAAATTGAGAAATAGTGGCCCAAAATTATTGAAAAAAAAAAAAAAAAAAAAAAAAAAAAAAAAGTTATCCAAAATCATCGTTTTTAAGCTTTTAATTAAAAACTTTCCGGAAACATTTCCAGGTATAAATTAATTATTTTAAAAAAATAATATTTATTACTAACTAATTAATAAATAAATTAATAATTAATTGATAATAATTAAAGTTCTTGTTCTCTGTGATTAACATTGGTCTCAAAGATGAGAAAACTTCCTGATTTTTGAAATTGAGAAATAGTGGCCCAAAATTAGTGAAAATTTTTTTCCAAAATCATCGTTTTTGAGCTTAATTTAAAACTTTCCGGATACATTTCCAGGCACAAACTACTTTGCAAAAAAAAACCCGGCGCACCTGGCGCGCTGGATCATTCCGCTCGAAAATGCGAAAAAAATAACAAACTTTAAAATCATTATAACTTTTGAACTAAAACAGCTAAATATATTTCAAGGCCAGGATCGGATTCCTCGTACTTTCTACTTTTTTATTCACAAGCTCAAATTTTCTTTTGGTTATTTTTCCGGCCGTATGAAGAGTTTTTCCAAACCCTCGCGAAAACTGTTTTTTTGGAGTACATCTCTAAAAAGTTACTCAAACTTCTCACATCTCTTTGGGCAAAAGTAGCATAGATAAACAAAATTCGAGACAAGGAGCAGCTTTCTCAGAGTCAGGGCTATTGACCTGGTTACCTCAATTTCGTCTACAATTTTTTTTTAAGGTTGGAAAATATACTTTTCCGAGACCATGTAAAGACTGCTTCTATGAACATACAGTTTACTCATCCGCTCTAACATGCGAAAAAATGATGAAAGTTGAAACCGTCATAACTTTTGAACTAAAAGAGTTAAAAATATTTCAGAGCCAAGGTCGGATTCCTCAGACTCTCTAGTTTTTAATTCAAAGCTCAAATTTTCTTTTGGTCATTTTTACGCCCATGAGAAGAATTTTTTTAAACGCCCGTGAAAACTGTTTTATTGCAGCACATTTCTAACAATGTTTAGAAACCGTCCTTACATGGTCTCGGAAAAGTGCCTTTTCCGACCTTAAAAAATGTTTGTAGACAAAACTAGGGTAATCAAACGGATAGCCCGGACTCTGAGAAATCTGATGCATATCTCAGATTTTGTCTATCTATGCTACTTTTGCCCAAAGAGATGTGAGAAGTTTGAGTAACTTTTTAGAGATGTGCTCCAAAAAAACAGTTTTCGCGAGGGTTTGGAAAAACTCTTCATACGGGCGGAAAAATAACCAAAAAAATTTTTTGAGCTTAAGAATTAAAAAGTAGAAAGTGCGAGAAATTCAATCCTGGCCTTGAAATATTTTCAGCTGTTTTAATTCAAGAGTTACGACGATTTTCAAATTTGTACTTTGTTCGCATTTTCGAGCGGAATGATCCAGCGCGCCAGGTGCGCCGGTTTTTTTGCGGGGCAGTGTAGGGGAGACCGGGGCACCATGGGCCCTTTTTATTTGAAGCTAAAAAAAGCATAGAAAGCATTGCATGCCATCAACCATTTTTTTTTTACAAAGAGACTACCCTGTATACTTTCATAATCTATGATGGTTTTTGAAAATTTTTAACATGTCTGCTCAAAAAAAAAATTTAAAAAAAAAAAAAAAAACCCATGGTGCCCCGGGCCGGGGCACCATGGGTTCGGACTTGGGGCACCATGGGTCCAGAAAAGGAATACTGAAATCGATTGAAAAAACAACAAGAATTTCACCAAAAAAACGACCAAAGTTGTATTTTCTAAAAAGAAGTTAGTATTTAACATAAAAAAAAAATAGCTAAATAATTTTGGAACAAAATTGCACTAAAATTGGTTCGCAAAAAAAATTGTTAAAGAATCAGTCAAAAATATATTTTTTTTTAATTATTCAGGGTCATAAAGCCCTTTTTGGGACTTTCTTTTATAGTTACGAACCATACCTAAAACAAACAGAAAGAGAAAATAGATAACTAAGTTTGTTATCATTAAAGTATTGGAGTATTTGAAGACCCATGGTACCCCCGATTGAAAGGACTCATGGTGCCCCGATAGGGGTTCACAAGATAAAGGCAAAATCTAACCTATAAATAATTGAGATAACTGTTCCCTCTTTTGAGGGAAATTCCTTACGAGTGTAAGGATGAAAAAAATGTTTGACTGGAGTTGCCTGAAGAGTAGTCCGACACGTGAAAAAAAAAATTGTCGCATCAAAATAAGTAGATTTTTTCCTTCTGAAATTTTCAATCCCGTTTTTTCACCTTTGATATGAAGTTTAATCATAACCAACAGGATGGGTGAACATAACCTCTTATAATGATCACTTGACAGCGGTAGTGCCAACCTAACTATATTGAAAGTCACTGAACCAGCAAAAACCCATGGTGCCCCGGGACCCATGGTGCCCCGGTCTCCCCTACTTGTTTAAAAAAAATAATAATTTTCACTAAGTAATCAATAAATAAATTACTTGTTCTCTGTGATTACAATTGGTCCTGAAGATGAGAAATTTACTTCCTAAAATTTGACCCATTTTTGACTATCTCGAACCATTGTGCGGCGTGAGCGCACGTGCGCGATACGTCATACCTCCCTCGGCAATAGAAAATAATATCAAGCACACTCTTTTAACTGTCCATCAAACCCATCGCCCGCTGGTCTTAAAATCTTCAGTAACGATTTGCACCATTTATATGGCATCAACGGTTGTGAAGTGTGCAATCTGGCAACGTTATACATTTTATCACAATTTAACACGAGCCCTAATGTTCTGCGAGAGTTGCGCAGAGTCTTTGTCTGAAATAAGAAATAAATAAATATTTGGGTGGCCTTTTTGACGAACAATAAGACTACAGTTCTTATAGGTGACAAATAGATTTTGTTTTGGGCCAACAATTTTGCGGCCTCTGAAACTTGAGAATAAATGAACAAAAAATGAACAAATGAACTTTACGTCGTAGAGAAAAAGTAAAAAGTTAAGGCCTCCCGAAAGCCATGCAAGCGCACTGATACTCGCCAAAACAGATAAAGTTCGAGTACCTAATAATTTGATATTAACCGTCACAAAAACGTGATAACTAGTTCAAACTGAAAGCGTATGGTTTTTGCACGCTATCGTACTTTCCGCGTGCGACTAACCCATTAACCAGTCTGTGGTCCGTCAGTTCAAAAGTGGGGGGGGGGGCTTTAAAAATGCGATTACTTTTTTTTGCTTCACCCACAAGGAAATGGGGGGGGGGCTACTTACGACCTTCGTGAAATTTCCCCTTTTTCAGCCTTATTTCATAAAAAAGGGGAGCTTGAACCTTCAAAGCCCCCCACCTCCACGCACGGCCCGTGCCCGCCGTGCGGGCCGTGGCGGCCCGCCACTGTCATTAACTCACGCTCATACTCGGAAAGTTTGATGGTTGTGAGTCCATTCATTCCTGCGGCTGACCGCAGTGGCGAATCCAGCCCTCGCGAACGGGGGGGGGTGATTTTGGGATTTTCGCACGTAAATGACCCCCTTTTCTTGCTTTCGCTCTTGCTTTTCCCCTTCCTCTCCCCTCTTTTCCCACTTTTTGAGCCGAACGGGGGGTGTGTTCGCCTCCTTCGCCCCCCCCCCCCCCCCTGTATCCGCCAATGGCTGACCGCTACATAGCGGATCCTCGAATCTATCCTTCTCTCTCTTCTCCCTGTAGAAGTGGTACAAGTATTTGATTTTTGATTTTTCCATTAATTCTTTTTCTTTTTCTTCTTTTTTCTCTTTTTTTTCTTCTTTTCCTTGTTTTTTTTTTTTTTTTTTTTCCTCTTCCTTTTCCCCACTTCCCTGCTTTGGCATTGGGGGCCCCATAACTGCCTATGAGTCTTGGGGCCCTCCTGTACCGCGCGTGGTCTGCGATTGGCCACTCGCCGCCAGTGTGTCGCAGTGGCGGCTCGTGCAATTTGGCAACAATGTTTTCCCTGCATTTAAATCTATGAAAAACAATTGATTGCAGGTGAAGCGCTGCTTCCACTATCGAATCGATTATTTTGCATTGAATCAAATAGAGGGAAAACATTGTTGCCAAATTGCACGAGCCGCCGCTGCTGTGTCGAACCACAGGATAACGCAAATTTCTCCAAAAATGGAGTCAGATCACACCCCTATGTCGAAGAGAGAGAAATTTGGCTTACAAGTAGAAGAAATAGAAAACTATAGAATAATGTTGAGATGAGATATGCGCCCCACGTGCGCACCGAATGACGTTGGAATGTTGGATCGGGGCGGACGAATTCTGCATCCGGAAGATTAGCGGAAGGAAGCGAAAGAAGCCGAAGAAATGATAGAAATTCTCGGAAAATGACGTGAATGCCACAATTCAAATACAGGTCTTATTTTTCCTCGCTCAGTCTTGTTGACTCAATCGCGACAAGTGTCAAAGTAGCTGATAATGACTACAGAATAGCTCCATAGCTAGGCTTATCCTACGTTGGTGATGATTGATTTCATGCGTGCTTGTCTGCATCATGAGTACGGTCCGTCCGTTGCATCCGCATCGTGCAGTTATTGATAAGTAGATAGATATTTAGTGCGTGCGTACTTGGAGTTTAAGAAAATAAAGTCAAATGCGCGCGAAAGCCGAAAATATTTTTACAAATATTTTTTTACAAAGTACCTATTTAACGAAAGAGTTCTGGGACCAATAAATGTTCGGTACAGACCCACGTAGGAGTATTTACCCCCAAAAACCTGACCAAAACTATTTGCGTGTTCTTGAATATTTGAAAATCGATTTTGGTTAATTTTCCAATTTAAACTCAAAACTCCTATTGCACGGTTTCTGGTTGGAAAAGCCGTAAAAAATGAAGAAGTTTGGCTCAAAACAATAAGGTCGATAGCGCACTCTTTTGCCGAGTTATTGACGCTTATTTTATAAAAAAGGCTTGACTTCAAAATGTTGCTTAAAAAGAATGGGCAATTTCTTGCAATTTTTGACTGTTGGAGCAGTTGCCTAAAAGGGTCTACTTTAACCCCCTTGTTTTGGTTATGCCCGGTTTTGCCCGGAACATATTCAAAATTGCCTTTTTTTAAAAAGATTGTGCCTAAAATTAGAGATTTTTTCATGTCCATTTTAAATGAGATGTAAAAGAGTCGAAAATGCACGGAAAAAGAAATTGTTGCCATCATAATGAAGCACATACCTTCTAAAGGTGGAAACACACAGAGAGCTCCCGGCACCGGACCGCCCGGCACAGACCGCGCCCGGCCACGGCGTTTTGCTTTGCTTACCGCGAAAACTAATGCAACGCAACACACTGAGAGTTGACCGGCCCGACCAGCGCAGAGCCGCTGGCCGGTGCCGGGAGGTGGAATGCTCCAGAGGGCATTCGACCGGCATTCTAGACCTCCCGTCTCATCTCATCAAACATCAGTTCCAAACTTCTACGATAATTTTTAGGCGATGTCAATGGTAATATTCAAAAATAAAAATGATGATCACATGAACAATTAACTTGAATAGTTTTCTTTGGAAAAATAAAAATAAAAATGAGAAAATAATGAGAAAACTGACCAAAAAAACGTAAATTTTATTTAAAAAAAAAAAAAAAAAATGCGGGTTGGAAGTAGCGCAATCATGCAAAACTGTATATTTTCCTCTGAAACCCGAACAAGAGTTAAAATTCAGGACAGTGGCGTAGTTAGGAATTTGTCGAGGGGGAGGGGGGTTCCAAGTTAATTCCAAAAATTGCCTGGGGGGATCCAAAGATACCAATTTGGTTTCTATGGTATCTCAGAAAACGCAGAAAAATTGCCTGCTTAGGGCAAATTTTGGTGGCAAGGGGAGGAGGGTGTCCAGACCCTCTGAAAAAAACCCCCTCCCCCGGCTACGCCACTCATTCAGGATTGCGCCAGAAAGGTTCGATATATTCCACATGGATTTATTATTTATTCTCATTACTCTCATTTTTGTGTTTTTATTTTTTATTTTTTATTTATTGATTTATTTATTGATTAATTTATTTATTTATTTATTTATTTATTTATTTATCTCTTTATCTCTTTATTTAATTACTAATTTATTTATTTATTTTTAATTGTTACTGATTTTTTTTTTTTCAATATCGGATTTTCCGGGGTCCTACCTCCCCATTGTAGCTCCGCCCATGTTTTTTACTGGCTTTTCAAATAGAAAAAATATACGTAAAATAGTTTTGGCAGTTTGGCCGGCTGCGAACGAAGACACGACGGCCGCGGCGCGGCCGGTCGCAGTGTGTTTCTGCTCATGCAGCGGCCTGCCGGTGACGGCCGGTCCGTTGAAGTCGGTGCCGGGCGGTCCGGTGCCGGGAGCTCTCTGTGTGTTTCCACCTTAAAACAACGTCCATAATCGCTGAAATGTTTGGATGCACCCACACTTGTCGCTTACGGGAACAACTTGGAAAACGGACCGAGCCGCCATAAAAAGCAATGAGTGCGAGTGAGAAACCCTTCCCACGATCGAGGTCTCTTTCCCTCGCACTCGTGGTCGCTAACGGGAACAACTTGGAAAACGGACCGAACCGCCATAAGCAGCAATGTGTGCGAGTGAGAAACTCTTCGCACGATGAGGTCTCTCTCTCGCACTCGTGGGCGCTTACGGGAACAACTTGGAAAACGGAGCGAACCGCCATAAGAAGCAATGAGTGCGAGTGAGAAACCCTTCCCACGATGGAGGTCTCTCTCTCGCACTCGTGGTCGCTTACGGGAACAACTTGGAAAACGGACCGAACCGCCATAAGAAGCAATGAGTGCGAGTGAGAAACCCTTGCCACGATATAGGTCTCTCTCTCGCATTCGTGGTCGCTTACCGGAACAATTTGGAAAACGGACCGAACCGCCATAACAAGCAATGAGTGCGAGTGAGAAACCCTTCCCATGATGAGGTTTCTCTCTCGCACTCGTGGGCGCTTGTGGGAACAACTTGAAAAACGGACCAAACCGCCATATGAAGCAAAGATTGCAAGTGAGAAACCATTCCCACGATAGAGGTCTCTCTCTCGCACTCGTGGGCGCTTACGGGAACAACTTGGAAAACGGAGCGAACCGCCATAAGAAGCAATGAGTGCGAGTGAGGAACCCTTCCCACGATAGAGGTCTCTCTCTCGCACTTGTGGTCGCTAACGGGAACAACTTGGAAAACGGAACGAACCGCCATAAGAGCCAATGAGTGCGAGTGAGAGGTCCTTGCCACGATAGAGGTGTCTCTCTCGCACTCGTGGTCGCTTACGGGAACAATTCGGAAAACGGACCGAACCGCCATAAGAAGCAATGAGTGCGAGTGAGAAACCCATCCCACGATGAGGTTTCTCTCTCGCACTCGTGGTCGCTTACAGGAACAATTTGGAAAACGGACCGAACCGCCATAACAAGCAATGAGTGCGAGTGAGAAACCTTTCGCACGATGAGGTTTCTCTCTCGCACTCGTGGTCGCTTACGGGAACAACTTGGAAAACGGACCGAGCCGCCATAAGAAGCAATGAGTGCGAGTGAGAAACCCTTCGCACGATGAGGTTTCTCTCTCGCACTCGTGGTCGCTTACGGGAACAACTTGGAAAACGGACCGAGCCGCCATAAGAAGCAATGAGTGCGAGTGAGAAACCCTTCCCACGATGGAGGTTTCTCTCTCGCACTCGTGGTAGCTTACGAGAACAACTTGGAAAACGGACCGAACTGCCATAAGAAGCAATGAGTGCGAGTGAGAAACCCTTGCCACGATAAAGGTCTCTCTCTCGCATTCGTGGTCGCTTACCGGAACAATTTGGAAAACGGACCGAACCGCCATAACAAGCAATGAGTGCGAGTGAGAAACCCTTCGCATGATGAGGTTTCTCTATCGCACTCGTGGGCGCTTGTGGGAACAACTTGAAAAACGGACCAAACCGCCATAAGAAGCAATGATTGCAAGTGAGAAACCGTTCCCACGATAGAGGTCTCTCTCTCGCACTCGTGGGCGCTTACGGGAACAACTTGGAAAACGGAGCGAACCGCCATAAGAAGCAATGAGTGCGAGTGAGAAACCCTTCCCACGATGGAGGCCTCTCTCTCGCACTCATGGTCGCTTACGGGAACAACTTGGAAAACGGACCGAACCGCCATAAGAAGCAATGAGTGCGAGTGAGAAACCCTTGCCACGATATAGGTCTCTCTCTCGCACTCGTGGTCGCTTACGGGAACAATTTGGAAAACGGACCGAACCGCCATAAGAAGCAATGAGTGCGAGTGAGAAACCCTTCCCACGATAGAGGTCTCTCTCTCGCACTCGTGGGCGCTTGTGGAAACAACTTGAAAAAAGGACCAAACCGCCATAAGAACCAATGAGTGCGAGTGAGAAACTCCTGCCACGATAGAGGTCTCTCTCTCTCGCACACGTGGTCGCTAATGGGAACAACTTGGAAAACGGGCCGACCCGCCTTAAGAAGCAATGAGTGCGAGGGAGAAACCCGTCCCACGATAGAGGTGTCTCTCTCGCACACGTGGTCGCTCACGGGAATAACTTGAAAAACGGACCGAACCGCCATAAGAAGCAATGAGTGCGAGTGAGAAACCCTTCCCACGATAGATGTTTCTCTGTCGCACTCGTGGTCGCTTACCGGAACAATTTGGAAAACGGACCGAGCCGCCATAAGAAGCAATGAGTGTGAGTGAGAAACCCTTCCCACGATGAGGTCTCTCTCGCACTCGTGGTCGCTTACGGGAACAATTCGGAAAACGGACGGACCCGCCATAAGAAGTAATGAGTGCGAGTGAGAAACCCTTCCCACGATAGAGCTCTCTCTCTCGCACTCGTGGGCGCTGACGGAAACAACTTGGAAAACGGACCGAACCGCCATAAGAAGCAATGAGTGCGAGTGAAAAACCCTTCCCACGATAGAGGTCTCTCTCTCGCACTCGTGGTCGCTAACGGGATCAATATGGATAACGGACCGAACCGCCATAAGAAGCAATGAGTGCGAGTGAGAAACCCTTCCCACGCTAGACGTCTCTCTCTCGCACTCGTGGTCGCTTACGGGAACAGCTTGGAAAACGGACCAAACCGCCATAAGAAGCAATGAGTGCAAGTGAGAAACCCTTCCGACGATAGAGGTCTCTCTCTCGCACTCGTGGCCGCTTACGGGAACAACTTGGAAAACGGACCGAACCGCCATAAGAAGCAATGGGTGCGAGTGAGAAACCCTTCCGACGATAGAGGTCTCTCTCTCGCACTCGTGGCCGCTTACGGGAACAACTTGGAATACGGACCGAACCGCCATAAGAAGCAATGAGTGCGAGTGAGAAACCCTTACAACGAGTCCGCTGGGGGGCTCCTATACCTGTCTCTCACTAGGTGGTGTCCCCTAGACCTTCCACTGAGGTTGAACAATTTTATTGTGCCCCCAATTTTTCGGCGGGTGCCTCTGTTAGGGCTCCCTCTACTCATTCTCCAATTCTCGACTTTGGGTTATCATTTTCTTTTTCTTTTTAAATTACTGTGGAACTAAATAAATGCGGAAATCGAAGAAATCGTTGAGTTTTTCTGGATGATCAGAACAAAACCACATCGCTGCACCTCGGATCGATGCGCAAGCACTGGCTTGATAATAGTAATAATAATCACTACGGAAAATCCTTCCTTATTCAAATGATGATATATCATTATCTTTATTTCTTCCTCCCTCCAGCACATGATGTATTTCCAGGAAACCTCTGTACCTACCTGCCATTTACCGCCGTGCAAAAGCCATCGTTCATGATAGACGTATCTTGAAAGTAGTCGCATTTACTAACCCATGTTTCTCTTTTCGCTCTTGGTTGATTTTAATTGAAGCTATTTCCGTTGGAAGGGCATATAAAACAACAGGTCCGGTCTGCTCCCCTGAAAATATCTCAATTGAACTGCAACGTTAATTTCTACGTAAGGACATTTCTCATGTATTATGTTGGCCCTTTTTTACCGCGGAGATAGCCTCAATTATGAGAAGCGGTTTCATTGAGGAGTTTCTATGTATCTTTCGATGAAGCGAGTACATAAGAAAGGTTATACTCGCACTTGATTTACTACTTATTTACGGCGGTCACAGTGATATTCCAGTGGCATCAATAGACTGATTTAGTAGAGCGATATATCGTATCGATTGCCGTCCGAGGGCCTCTGGTTCCAAACAAACTTTGGTTCAATGTTGAACGGAAATTTAGGTTATTAAATCAAACAATTTATGCGACCTTTTTGCGATTATAAATTCTACGTCCTCGAAAATGCATAGTTATGCCTGGTTCCTTGACTAAAACTGCCGAAATCAATAAAATATTACAGATTAAATGTTGCATTTGAAGGTTAGAATCGCCCGAAATCCCGCCAATTCCGCAACAACAACAATAACATTTGGGTGATTCCAACCTCCAAACGCATCGTTTAATCTGTATTATCTTGTTGATTTTGGCAGTTTTACGGGTGGAACCAGGCAAAATTAAGCATTTTCGAGGACGCAGAATTCATAATCGCAAAAAGGTCGCACTCATTGTTTGATTTAATAGTCTAAATTTCCGTTCAAAAATCCGCTTATAGGGAAAATGCATTGAATCAGAGTTTGTTTGGAACCAGAGGCCCTCGGACGGCAATCGATACGATATATCGCTCTACTAAAACAGTCTATTACGATGTATCGATATATTCTTCGTAAAAACCTGTAAGAAAGAATGGATCTGTGAATTGTTATGTATCGAAATATTTTCCGTATAAACCATCAACGAGCCATAGCGATCGCGATAGAGAGGCTGATATAAGTTATAAGTCCTATCTCAAAGTGTGGCAGCATGGGAAATCTGAATCTGAGTTTGTTTGCTTCACTTTTTTTTTACCTTAAATCAAAAGTTGTAATTAATCCAGTTGAAATTGGCTTATAACGAAAGTGCAAGTGTTTTACAGTGGCTACCTATACACAACATTTTAGTACATTTATCCAGGCGAGAAAAGGATTGTTTCTGTTATGTCTCGGTTTCTTTACCATGCGACTCCTTCAAAAGAGTATCAGTTGTATCGATTTTTGTGTCCAGATAGCCACTCTCAAACACTTGCACTTTCGTTTGAACCCAATTTCCACAGCAGATTACCGATTAATTACAACTTTTTATGGTTAAAAAAAAGTCTGGCAAACAAACCGATCCCGTGTAAAATGTCTAAGATATTTTCATTATAGCTGCCCTTCTTGAAGTTTCTATATCACGTCCTACAAACCCTCCCTGTCGCTGTAGCTCGTTGGTATAAACCCATGAAATGAGTCGATTCGTGAATTATGATTCAGTCCCTTTAATGAAAACTTTTTAAGTTCGACGGTATGGATCAGTGGCGGACAGGCGGATATGCGAGAGAGAAAGAGAGAGGGAGTGAGAGTGAGAGTGAGAGAGAGAGAGAGAGAGAGAGAGAGAGAGAGAGAGAGAAGGGGGGAGATGAATCGATTTCATTTTTGTTCAAGATAGACATTGATTTACATTCGCACAGAAAGAAACAAAGAGAGAAATAATTTATAAACAAAACTAGGCCACAATAAAAGAATAAAATAAATAAATAAATAAATAAAAAATAAATAAATAAATAAATTAATGAAGAGCTCACTAAGCACTGGGCAAAATTATGGCTCCAATGCCCTCTCTTACATTTATCCTAACACTAAGTAAACAGGAAGAGAGAGAGAGAGAGAGAGAGAGAGAGAGAGAGAGAGAGAGAGAGAGAGAGAGAGAGAGAGAGAGGGGGGGGATAATAACAGATAAGTAAATAAGTGACTAAATAAATAAATAGATAAATAACTAAATAAATAAGTAGATAAAAAAATAAACAGATAAATAAATAGATAAGTAAATAGACAAATAAATAAAAAAAAATAAATAAGTAAATAAATTAAATTAGTGAAGAAGATTCATATATGTATATTGTATAACATCATTACGAAATAAAATATGAATCGAAAATGTGTTATCAGAAGAGAAAATAAACAAACAAAATAAATACATAAGTAGATAAGTATAGAGAGAGAGAGAAGAGAGAGAGAGAGAGAGAGAGAGAGAGAGAGAGAGAGAGAGAGAGAGAGAGAGAGAGAGAGAGAGAGAATATCGAAACACGTCTCACTTGTTGACCGTTGCAAGTCGCATCTCTTTAGCCGAGAAATTGACTTGGTCGTTGAGTTAGCTTTTAAGGGCATTCATCCTTTACGCTTCCGCTCACAAGGTGAGCAGTGGGCATGATGACTGATGAGTGTGCTCCCAGGCACCGACCGCTCCATTCAAAAGCAACTTATTTGTGAGCGCCGCGCGCCTTTTAGGAGGAGGCGAGTGCGTGATGACGTCACATTTGTATGTATGTGCTCTTGATACAAATCGCGACTCGGACTCGGTCACACGTTTGTCTAGCTAGACGAAGTGTCGCTGTTCAGGGCTGCCGTTTTGCGTATAATTAACCGCATTTTTCAATTCACCGATGATTCCAACGGTTGAGAAAAGATTATACAGTTCAATTCAATGTATGACTGATAATGCACGAAAATACTCTGATCTGTAATATTTTCTCAATTGGTGGAGACTCGGTTACTTAATTAAACAAGCAAATTTAATCCGCAAGTTTTTCAAAGTCATCGACGACTCTACTGGTTGAGAAAAGATTACAGATGTGAGCGTTTTCGTGCATCACAGTCACACTCTGAACTGAACCGTGTAATCTTTTCTCAACCGGTGGAATCATCGGTGAATTGAAAAATGCGATTATTTATACGTAAAACGGCAGCTCTGGGCTCGCTATAGTATGATTTGATGAGGCAAAAGGCACAGAGAACCACGATTGCTGTTTTGGCGCGAAAGAGTCCGTTTCGAACTTTTGTTACAGAAAATTTGAGCATGTACTATCAAACTCAAAAGGTTTGACTGTCAAAAATTCGAGATAAGTGGTAAATCCGTATGTAACCAAAGCAACCTCTTGACCGTCAAAACTTTTGCGTTGGCTAGTATGTGTAGATTCTAGTGGTCAAATAAATGATGCAAAAATAATGACGCGCACGCTACGTACGTCATTTCAAATCCTTTTTAGAACAGCAAAAAACCTCTAGAGAAGGTCAAATTGGATTTTCTAAGCAGATATTCCAAAACCGAACTTTATTAATCGAGGTTTGATTGAGGTATTAACCCATTTATGTCCACTTTATATGAACATTTTAGGTGTTTTTTGGTGTTTTTCAAAAAAAAAAAAAAAAAAAAAAACAACAATCTTAAAGTTAAAAAAATTGAAAAATTAAAAATTGTGAAATTTTCTGGTTCTGCCAAATGATACGTGCTGAAAGATCACAACATTGATTTTTGAGTAAAATTGGCTGAATTTGCTGTAATTTGGTCCAAAAAAGAAAAACATTATAAGTGGGTCCTTGACGACCAAATGGGCATTCATGGTTTAATCACGGTTGTCTGTATTATTGTACCCGAACTGTTATTTGTCCGGCAATTAACGTTTGATGACATGGATGCATTACCCGAAATTCAGAATCTACGTATACCAGCTCCGCACAGGAAAAAAAGAATCACTTTGGTTGCACTAATAAAACGATTGATAGAAAAATATCTCAACAAAATAATTTAATTGAGACAGCCAAATTGTTGGTTCATCCCGCAAAATCTCTTTAGTTTCTAGGCGTTTCATAGTCTTTTTCAGGGCCATTTTTGTACCGAGGGTTTTGTTAGCGCTATTCCAAAGCATTTTTTCTGTTTTTTAGATCAGCTTTTATTACAGCTCGGGCCATGTGGTCCAACCTGGAAGGTGGAAGTAAAAATGGAGAGGGGTGTCACATTGACCAAGGCCATCATGTCGAGGTATCCGATTCAAATGCTCAGCTACCGGAAGATCCCGCAATGGAGCTGTTGCAAACTTTTGCTACAGGCTTATTATTAGTTGATTATGGGATAATACCCTGTAAAAATAACGATTAGCGCACTAAAAAATCACGAAATCCACTCCTAAACTCACAAAATGCTTTTAAACGCGAGACCTTAATGGCGGCCGAGGCCGCGGTTTCCTTATGGCAATTGTATGCTTCTTCTTCTTCTTGTGTGGTGTTGCGAGAACACCTCGTGTAGATGGCGCTGATTGAAGATAGGGAACCCCTATGAAAACCGCGGCCCCGGCCGCCATCTCGGTCTCGCGTTTAAAAGCATTTTGTGGGTTTAGGAGTGGATTTCGTGATTTTTTAGTGCGCTAATCGTTATTTGTACAGGGTTTCACCACAGAATAATACAATCAGAACGGAAACTCCCGTAAGAGCCAATGGAAGCAAGTTTGGAATTTAATGGCACCAATAGGCAACGCTGTGGTGCTATATCACAACATGGCGGACGTGTGTGATTTGTGTTGAAACTCATTTATTTCTGTAAATTCTGGAAAGAAATCTTAAGTTTCCGGCCTCACTTTTATTCTTTTGGCATTTCAGAACGAAAATTTCGCGGATCATGTCCTACATTTTTTTATTCGCGCGCGAATCCAGATGTAAACATCCTATATCCCAACATGGCGGACGCGAAACTACTTTGCTTCAAAATCCGACAGAGTTTCCGTTCTGATTGTATTATTCTGTGGTTTTACCCCATATTCATCTATTAGTAAGAATGTAGCAAAAGTTTGCAACAGCTCCATTTGATTGGGAAATGGTGTCTTACTTTAATGGTTGCGCCTTCATTTTTTAGGATAGACTAAAACGGTACAGGCGCGTACGAATAGTCAACTACTTTCCAACCCACCACGTAATCCGTTTCCGATTGGGAAACGGGATCTTACTGTAATAGGTGCGCCTTCATTTTTTAGGATAGACTAAAACGGTACAGGCGCTTACGAATAGTTTAACTACTTTCAAACCCACAACTTTATCCGTAATCCGTATCCGAATCGAAATACTTTTCCCGGAAACTCCCGCAATTTGACCGATGGAAACTGTGCTACACTTTAATAAGATCAGGGACCAAATAATAGGCGGTATTTTGCTTTGTCATCGCGATGGCGATTTTGATTATTTTTTACGGGAATATGTTTTGTCGCATTGTAATGCTGATTGCACCCGCAAAAATCCCGCATCCATCGCGATGTCAAAGCAAAGTACGACTAATGTTGCGGCTTGACGGTCCCCCGAAAGACGTTGGATGGTGCGTACTTAAGAGTGGTTGCGTGTGGTTTCGCCAGCAGAAGAGCACGCATAGTTCCCTTAGTCGCACTCATAGTAAATATTTTGGCGTACCTAACACATTTGGGCATTTCATTAATGGACTTATGTGTGTTTGGACCTATACAGGGTGTTTCTAAAACTTATGTCATCCTTTCTACCACGTATTTTTGAGGTCAAAATAAGACTTTTTTTCCCTGTAAACATGTGTCCGAAAATGCCCCCCTTTTGAGCTACAGCCCCCCAAAGTTTTAAAAAATTGTTGGTTTTTTGGAATATCGACCATAATTATGAACCAAATGCCATGAAAATTGGTGTCCTGAGGTAATTTTACGTTTAAAATCCATTAATGACCTCGAGAAATTCATAAATGAGGTCTGACTGTACTTTTCAGGCAATCTTATACCTTCAACGACACACATTTTATGTAACGGATTGGAAATTTGAAAAATAGAAAATGAAATCAGATGGGAAAAACTCTCAAAAAGATATTTGGTCCTCATTATTTTAGTCGATACGACGCGTATTAAGCGAGATAATCGCTGCACAAGGTGGAAAAGTCAGCGCTTTTACTATAGCGGGCAGCCCGAAGCAGCGGCGGAGTGGCGGGTTGCATACCTTACAGCCGCTCTTCATGGTAGAAGCGCTGACTTTTCCACCTTGTGCAGCGATTATCTCGCTTAATACGCGTCGTATCGACTAAAACAATGAGGACCAAATATCTTTTTAAGAGTTTTTCCCATCTGATTTCATTTTCTATTTTTCAAATTTCCAATCCGTTACATAAAATTTGTGTCGTTGAAGGTATAAGATTGCCTGAAAAGTACAGTCAGACCTCATTTATGAATTTCTCGAGGTCATTAATGGATTCTAAACGTAAAATTACCTCGGGACACCAATTTTCATGGCATTTGGTTCATAATTATGGTCGATATTCCAAAAAAACCAACAATTTTTTAAAACTTTGGGGGGCTGTAGCTCAAAAGGGGGGCATTTTCGGACACGTGTTTATAGGGGAATAAAAGTCTTATTTTGACCTCAAAAGTACGTGGTACAAAGGATGACATAAGTTTTAGAAACACCCTGTATAATTTGGACATTATGTTTCGGACCTTTCGCCTTTGGACGTTGCATTTTGGACATTACAGTTTGGACATAAAAACGGCAGCTCTGGGCTCGCTATAGTATGATTTGATGAGGCAAAAGGCACAGAGAACCACGATTGCTGTTTTGGCGCGAAAGAGTCCGTTTCGAACTTTTGTTACAGAAAATTTGAGCATGTACTATCAAACTCAAAAGGTTTGACTGTCAAAAATTCGAGATAAGTGGTAAATCCGTATGTAACCAAAGCAACCTCTTGACCGTCAAAACTTTTGCGTTGGCTAGTATGTGTAGATTCTAGTGGTCAAATAAATGATGCAAAAATAATGACGCGCACGCTACGTACGTTATTTCAAATCCTTTTTAGAACAGCAAAAAACCTCTAGAGAAGGTCAAATTGGATTTTCTAAGCAGATATTCCAAAACCGAACTTTATTAATCGAGGTTTGATTGAGGTATTAACCCATTTATGTCCACTTTATATGAACATTTTAGGTGTTTTTTGGTGTTTTTCTAAAAAAAAAAAAAAAAAAAAAACAACAATCTTAAAGTTAAAAAAATTGAAAAATTAAAAATTGTGAAATTTTCTGGTTCTGCCAAATGATACGTGCTGAAAGATCACAACATTGATTTTTGAGTAAAATTGGCTGAATTTGCTGTAATTTGGTCCAAAAAAGAAAAACATTATAAGTGGGTCCTTGACGACCAAATGGGCATTCATGGTTTAATCACGGTTGTCTGTATTATTGTACCCGAACTGTTATTTGTCCGGCAATTAACGTTTGATGACATGGATGCATTACCCGAACTTCAGAATCTACGTATACCAGCTCCGCACAGGAAAAAAAGAATCACTTTGGTTGCACTAATAAAACGATTGATAGAAAAATATCTCAACAAAATAATTTAATTGAGACAGCCAAATGGTTGGTTCATCCCGCAAAATCTCTTTAGTTTCTAGGCGTTTCATAGTCTTTTTCAGGGCCATTTTTCTACCGAGGGTTTTGTTAGCGCTATTCCAAAGCATTTTTTCTGTTTTTTAGATCAGCTTTTATTACAGCTCGGGCCATGTGGTCCAACCTGGAAGGTGGAAGTAAAAATGGAGAGGGGTGTCACATTGACCAAGGCCATCATGTCGAGGTATCCGATTCAAATGCTCAGCTACCGGAAGATCCCGCAATGGAGCTGTTGCAAACTTTTGCTACAGGCTTATTATTAGTTGATTATGGGATAATACCCTGTAAAAATAACGATTAGCGCACTAAAAAATCACAAAATCCACTCCTAAACTCACAAAATGCTTTTAAACGCGAGACCTTAATGGCGGCCGAGGCCGCGGTTTCCTTATGGCAATTGTATGCTTCTTCTTCTTCTTGTGTGGTGTTGCGAGAACACCTCGTGTAGATGGCGCTGATTGAAGATAGGGAACCCCTATGAAAACCGCGGCCCCGGCCGCCATCTCGGTCTCGCGTTTAAAAGCATTTTGTGGGTTTAGGAGTGGATTTCGTGATTTTTTAGTGCGCTAATCGTTATTTGTACAGGGTTTCACCACAGAATAATACAATCAGAACGGAAACTCCCGTAAGAGCCAATGGAAGCAAGTTTGGAATTTAATGGCACCAATAGGCAACGCTGTGGTGCTATATCACAACATGGCGGACGTGTGTGATTTGTGTTGAAACTCATTTATTTCTGTAAATTCTGGAAAGAAATCTTAAGTTTCCGGCCTCACTTTTATTCTTTTGGCATTTCAGAACGAAAATTTCGCGGATCATGTCCTACATTTTTTTATTCGCGCGCGAATCCAGATGTAAACATCCTATATCCCAACATGGCGGACGCGAAACTACTTTGCTTCAAAATCCGACAGAGTTTCCGTTCTGATTGTATTATTCTGTGGTTTTACCCCATATTCATCTATTAGTAAGAATGTAGCAAAAGTTTGCAACAGCTCCATTTGATTGGGAAATGGTGTCTTACTTTAATGGTTGCGCCTTCATTTTTTAGGATAGACTAAAACGGTACAGGCGCGTACGAATAGTCAACTACTTTCCAACCCACCACGTAATCCGTTTCCGATTGGGAAACGGGATCTTACTGTAATAGGTGCGCCTTCATTTTTTAGGATAGACTAAAACGGTACAGGCGCTTACGAATAGTTTAACTACTTTCAAACCCACAACTTTATCCGTAATCCGTATCCGAATCGAAATACTTTTCCCGGAAACTCCCGCAATTTGACCGATGGAAACTGTGCTACACTTTAATAAGATCAGGGACCAAATAATAGGCGGTATTTTGCTTTGTCATCGCGATGGCGATTTTGATTATTTTTTACGGGAATATGTTTTGTCGCATTGTAATGCTGATTGCACCCGCAAAAATCCCGCATCCATCGCGATGTCAAAGCAAAGTACGACTAATGTTGCGGCTTGACGGTCCCCCGAAAGACGTTGGATGGTGCGTACTTAAGAGTGGTTGCGTGTGGTTTCGCCAGCAGAAGAGCACGCATAGTTCCCTTAGTCGCACTCATAGTAAATATTTTGGCGTACCTAACACATTTAGGCATTTCATTAATGGACTTATGTGTGTTTGGACCTATACAGGGTGTTTCTAAAACTTATGTCATCCTTTCTACCACGTATTTTTGAGGTCAAAATAAGACTTTTTTTCCCTGTAAACATGTGTCCGAAAATGCCCCCCTTTTGAGCTACAGCCCCCCAAAGTTTTAAAAAATTGTTGGTTTTTTGGAATATCGACCATAATTATGAACCAAATGCCATGAAAATTGGTGTCCTGAGGTAATTTTACGTTTAAAATCCATTAATGACCTCGAGAAATTCATAAATGAGGTCTGACTGTACTTTTCAGGCAATCTTATACCTTCAACGACACACATTTTATGTAACGGATTGGAAATTTGAAAAATAGAAAATGAAATCAGATGGGAAAAACTCTTAAAAAGATATTTGGTCCTCATTGTTTTAGTCGATACGACGCGTATTAAGCGAGATAATCGCTGCACAAGGTGGAAAAGTCAGCGCTTCTACCATGAAGAGCGGCTGTAAGGTATGCAACCCGCCACTCCGCCGCTGCTTCGGGCTGCCCGCTATAGTAAAAGCGCTGACTTTTCCACCTTGTGCAGCGATTATCTCGCTTAATACGCGTCGTATCGACTAAAACAATGAGGACCAAATATCTTTTTAAGAGTTTTTCCCATCTGATTTCATTTTCTATTTTTCAAATTTCCAATCCGTTACATAAAATGTGTGTCGTTGAAGGTATAAGATTGCCTGAAAAGTACAGTCAGACCTCATTTATGAATTTCTCGAGGTCATTAATGGATTCTAAACGTAAAATTACCTCGGGACACCAATTTTCATGGCATTTGGTTCATAATTATGGTCGATATTCCAAAAAAACCAACAATTTTTTAAAACTTTGGGGGGCTGTAGCTCAAAAGGGGGGCATTTTCGGACACGTGTTTATAGGGGAATAAAAGTCTTATTTTGACCTCAAAAGTACGTGGTACAAAGGATGACATAAGTTTTAGAAACACCCTGTATAATTTGGACATTATGTTTCGGACCTTTCGCCTTTGGACGTTGCATTTTGGACATTACAGTTTGGACATAAAAATTTCGGACCCAACATCCTTGAATCGGCGGTGAGACGTGTTTATCTTACGATCAAATTCATCAACAGCACTCTTACAGACTGTAGACTTTTTAAAGTATCTGCGTCGTCGCAACTGGCTCGATTCTACTTTGTTAAAGTAATGAAGTTCTCGCTAATTCGAGCGGTAAACTGCGAGGCTCCGCACTCGTAGATTGAAGTGATGCTATTTGTAGAGCTGACTTTTATTAGATCGCTTTGTCGTTTCGATCATGCGATGAGATCGTTATCCCTATCCCTTAGGATGCTCCCTCCCGAGGCCCGAGTCGTATGGTTTGAAAGGACTAAATCCAGAGGCGTGGACGAGGCCCCAAAGAGCCCTCTGTCCTGGCTCGAAGGGTTGGTGGGATAAATAGGAGAGATAGAAGCGAATTCAAAAGAAGTCCGAAGTCCGGGGAGGGGGCCCGTGCCCCCTCCCCGGACCCGCCATTGCTCACACCTCCCGATGATGGGAGCTAGTAAAATAGCGTAAACTCGGAGCAGAAAGGTGCAAACGCGGCGAAGAAAAAGGCAGGTCTCGCGTAGTACATATAATGTTGCACAAGCGGTTCCGCGAGACACCCACTGCCGCGCGCAGAGACAGGTTGTGGTTTTTTAGTGGGTAAGGTCTTCACACCATCTTGAACATCAGCCATATCAGCCCCACATAATATCCCCGGGGAGCGGTACCCTCGGGGAACTTGCATTCAGATTGTTCCCAACCTCCGGGGAATGGGGGGAGGGGATGGAGGGCCGTCAAAAAGGCCGTCTCAATTATAATTATTATTAATATACATTTAAAATTGACCGACCAAGAGCTCTAATGTTTTTGGTTTCGTTAATCAGTATCGTTATCGTTGACATAGTGAAAGACTATGTCTGTCTGTATCTACATACATTACATCGTCAGTGTATCCTGGCTACTCTTCTCTTATCAGCTCATTATCGTGCGTCGTAAGCGCCCCTCTGTTGCACTCAATTCTAGTCGTTATATCATGGGCGTATACAGGAATGTGTCTGCATCTCTCTCCTCTCCCGTTTGAACGCGTGAGTTTGAAAGAGACTGAGATAGGGGCTGAAGTCACGTGATGGCCCCCTCTGCTATCCTTTTCTAACACACGCGTTCAAATGCGGTAGGAGAGAGAGAGGGACAGATGTATTCCTGTATCCGCTCGTATTGAGCATATAATCTAATTTTTACAAATTGCCGTTTAAGCCTGTATGTGCTCGTCCTTTATAAGGCCTACCACAGCGTTTCCATCCGCCGTTCTGATTTTTTTTTTTTTTTTTTTTTTTTTTTTTTTTTTTTTTTTTTGGGCTCATACAACAGAGCAGAAGAAAATAAGTACAGTCGGCAAATTGAAGATATAGTGGCGTAGCGTGCAATTTGGCATCGTTGTATTATGTCCATTTAAACTCATGTGATAGGTCGAATGCGAAGGTGTTCACCGAACATCCAATTGTTCGATCTTTTTCATGGATTTGAATGGGCAAACTGCAACGTTGCCAAATTTTACGCTACGCCACTGACTAAAGAGTGTCGTAGTTGCAGTGGCGGCTTGTACAAATTGGCAAAAATGTTTTTTTTCCCCTTATTTGAATAATGGATGTAAAACAATTGATTGCTCTGCTTTACTATTGAATCCAGTGGCGTCGCGTGCAATCTGGCAACGCTGCGATTCGTCCATTTAAATCAATTCAAAATATCGATTCGAGAGAGTGCACTGTGCACCTCCAATAAATCAACCTTTTTCGTGCGTTTAAATGGACAGAATACGGCGTTGCCAGACTGCACGCGACGCCACTGATTGAATCGATTGTTTTACATAAAATCAAATGGAGGAAAAATATTGTTGTCAAATTGCACGAAAGAAATCTTATTTTTTGCCCTCTCTTCACTTCTGAAGTTAAAACAACACCCATTTCATTTGAATTTTATGATATTCGCTATATTTTGGATTTCCACCAGTGCTGCTAGATTTTATTAAAACTAAACAAATTTCAAACATGTTTTAAGGAAGAATGTAAGTAAAGTGTGTATTTTTTGTTCACTCGTTAACCAGGTGTGATGAAACTTTTACGGTTTGTTTTTTGTTTTTTGTTTTCTTTAAATGAGAAAACTTGAAAAATGTGGGTCCGTTTAAACACACTCCCCCCTTCATCAAGGGAATGTTGGGGGTTTTACAAAACGTCATAAATGCAAAAAATGGGGTCGATTCCCATCAATGATGTTTACGTTTCATAAGTTGACCATGCCGTTTTCGAGAAAAGAAACCATTCTGTAGGTTGGTATTCGGACTCCCTGTAGACCTTCCTCCCTCTCAAAATTACCCGCATAATCAAATCTGCCGCCTTTGATCCAAATTCAAGAATGCAACCGTATTTAAATATTTTTCACAAGCTGTTCGCGCCGTTTTTCTCGCTGCTGACTTTGGCAGCACTGTTTTGTTGCCATCTGTTGAATATGTTGAGTGTTGCTGGAAGGTCGTTGGTGAACGTTGCTCATTCGGCCATTTTCTGATCTCAGAAATGAAAAAAAAAATTGACAACACGGACTGTGTGTCATAATATAACTTCGAAGTTCTTTAAATTTCTTACCTAAGTTGGAACTATTTTTGTTGAAGTTCGATTAACTTTTTACTTTCCTACCTGAGACTGATCTTAAAGTCATTAATTTATTAAGTTTTGTTAAGTTTTAGTTTTACTTGATTGGCAGTGATCATGGCTGCTCGCCTTTCCATAGTTACAGTGTAGTGCTTTCTTTACATAATGTGAATCTAATGGAATGAGATAAGTCGGAATTCCACACTCGTAGCCTTTATAGTTCCTGATTTTCATCAATTCGACGCGAAATCCAGTTTTATCAGAGCGAAACCCTTCATTTAAACAGGAGAAGAAACCTAACCTTGATCTCTGATGGCCTAGTTACCTACCGCTGGGGAATAATTATCTTCATCCAGTTTTGTTGGAGTGAAAGGTTTGTGTCTCTGTCATTGCGTTCTAGTTTCTCTCACTACTCATGTACTTAAAGGAAAAATACTCCAGTGTTACTACGACATGTTTGGGTTGAAGTCCCAATAGAGGCGCAGAGACAAATAGAGACCCAGCACAAAGCTTGCGACAGGTGTCAACTTTTCTGGCTTAATTTTGGTCGGAACTCATCGGAACAACAGCCAACTATTGCCTACTGTTGACTAATGAGCGTGAGTTATGCATTCGAAAAGTAAAACCTGTTTCCTGGACGGCGAACCAATCACAGCCTTTTGTTGAGCTTCACCATTCAACATTAGGCATAGGCAATGTTTACCATTGCAGCCGGTGACTCCCGACCAAAATTGTGACCGCTAAACTTGCTTCACTTTTCTAACACAGGAAGCATACGGTGTGCTGGGTCTCTATTTGTCTCTGTAGAGGCGTTGGCGTTAGAGAGGTTATATTCAGGGAACGTCAAGGTGCGTTGTTTTCCCGCTTCAGCTCTGATCCATCCAAAATTGAGCTAGGATTGCTTGAATCTATCTGTCAATTTAGCTTGAAGTAGGCTTGAGGAGGTGAGGGTTTGCCATTAGTAAACGATGCGTTTTTTCTGCATCCTCTGCACTGATCCAGTGTGAATTTAGCTGGGACTGCTAGGCTTCATCTGTTCATTGGTCCATCGAAGCGTTTACGTCAATTTGTACTATGTAGGCTTGGAAGAGGTTAGAGTTTGCCATTTGCTGATACACTCGTAAACAAAGAAGGTCTATCCATCTGTTCTCAGTGGTCTCCTGAGAATGCTGGCAGAGAATGGAATCCAGCGAAAAGAAAAGTAATGGTTCGCTGGATCAATGGGCAGCGGATGGAGAAAAATAATGGTCGAAACGTAGATGCAATCATTCCTATTGGTTTTAACGGCGTCACGTGTCAATTTTGAGTTCCAGTCGTTCATTTCAAACCGAATGTCTCAAAATTTGTCATGTGACTCCGTTTGCACCAATGGGATTGGTCCATTCCTGGTTCCTTGTCTTGTTTCGTCCAAAAGAACAGAATCACTTACTTGAGGCTGTTAGATCGAGGGGCTCCAGATAGAATCCATCAAAATTGAGAGAAATGGTTTGATAGATTCCATCTGCTGGATTGATGGGCATCGGATGGGAGGAAAACGGGTCTTTGCTGATGATCGTAGATTGTGTCAACACGTTTAGGAGACGCATTTACTTTCTTGCTGAGGGGTGGTTTTTGGATTGACAGAATCATAACCTAAACTACTGCTGCTGCCGAAGCTTGTTCCCTTTGGTGTTGTCCTCTGTTCAATAATTTGTGAGGAGGATGCAGGACTCAGCTGTATATTAATGAACCAAATGTTCGGTCCGTTTGTAGTCATTTCATGCAAGATAGCAGATGACAACTTGCCTGGTTTCCTGCACCTTAGGTTTGTTCGCGTCTGCGCATCAGACAGCATGCTGAAACACGAACATGCCCACTGGGCATTAAATGAGCGGATCTGCCATCAACTTTCTTGAAATGTCCCAGCTACTAGAGCAGACGCATTTTAAGTATCGGGTTCTGACAAGTAGCGGTGCATGCTACTGAACTGCATCAAAGAGCATCGGTGAGTGGTTGAATGGTAACGAGTTGAAATTCTGCGCAAACCAACCTCTCATCGATGAGGTTTGATGTGATTCGGTAGCATGCACCGCTACTTGTCAGAACCCGATACTCAAAATGCGTCTGCTCTATCAATAAATGTAGAACTATATTTGTGACTTTACGTGCGTATTTTCAATCTTTCCTTTGTAATTGAATTAAGTAATTCAGCTCGTTTCACCAAACATGTTAGTTGTCAGCTCACCCAGTTTCCTGTATTTAGGTGTGTTTGTGTTTATGCGCATCAATGTCATTGCATAGAAACACCAACTCACCTACTGCGTAGAAATCAAAGCTAGCTTTGATCTATTGATCTATCCTCTTTAGTGAAGCGCGCTCCAAAAGTAAGGCAATGATACTAAAGAATCATACTCTAAAATTCTGAACAATGTCAAAGTTAAGAGAAGTGCAGGATTCGAACCTTCCAATTTTTGTCAGTTGGCAGAATATTCACCTGCGCTACAAAGTCTAGAAATAGAAAGCAGCGCTGCCAAGTCATAAGTCTAAGATTGCGAGAAGAAACCGGAGTTTCGGGGAAATCGAAGAACTTCTTAAGATTCTATGGAAAAGCCTAACAATAGAGGCCTCTCTGATACAGAGGCGGTCATTAGTATTGTGACCAAGTTTTCAGGATCAAAAGTTCATAAGATTATATTGTTGATGTGTTTCGCTGATTTTGTGAAGGGGCCCTAGGGACAGAGAATAAAAAGGGACTGAACGCTTTACCTTAAGTAGCTTGTTTCAGAAGTGTAGGCGGACCTAGACCGATAATCTTTGGAATGTGTCAACATTATTTTTGATATTACTCGATGAAAATGAATAAAAATGAAATTGAGTGTTCACTTTTCAATGAGGAAAACTTTAAACACAAAAGAATAAAGTCAGGGGCAAATTCGGTATTGCTTTGAAGGCATAAAAGTTGAAAATTCGCCAAAGATTATAATTTTGGTCCGCCTACACTTCTGAAACAAGCTTTAGTCTCCACAGACCTGTCCATTGCGATAAATCCAGCGTGGCTGAGTGAATCAGCGCGCCCCTCAAGAATTTTGCGGCACTGGGTCTGAGTCCCGCCACAGTGTTAATGCTGCAACAAATGTGGGGTTATGCACTTTCGTTGTTTGACTGAAAATGTTCTGATTTATTCTTATTGCTTGGCTGTTGTTGTATCATTCCTTTTTCTCTTTCCAGGTTTCAAATTAAGAAGTCCCAGATGAGTTTCATTTGTTGAAAAATGATGGCTCTCAACGCAAGAAGCCCGAGGGGCCCTGTGAGAGGGTCAATCACAATGAGCACAAGAACTGTGTCAGAATCCAGCATAAATTGCCCAGCTGTACTTCCTGAAGATGTAACAATCAAAGTGGAATTGCCGGATATCTTTCTGGATAACACCTTTGATGATGAGATTGAGCCAATTTTACATAAACGTGATTCCTTCTATGATAATTTTTTTGAAAGAGTCATCATCAAACAAGAGGTGATAGAGGAAGGGGAAATTATTGGAAATAATAGCAATCTGGTTGTTCTAAAAGCACCTAAAGAGGAACGAATCGAAGAACGTCCTGCGTTTGCCGCAGTGTTCATCAAAGAAGAGGAGGAAGATGGTGCAGCAATGTATGATGAAAGTGGGAGAGAAGAATTAAATCGGAGTGCCCCTATAAATCAAATTGAAATGGATGATGATGACGTTGTAGAAATCATTCCTAACGAGACAAAGAAACCTCCAGTGCTTGTAATAGATATTGATACCAAAGAGACCATTCATAATCAAACAGTAAAAACATTTGTCAAGAAGGGAAGACCATCATTTAAACCATACGAGTGCGCTCACTGCCCAGCCAGATTCCGAGAAAAATTCAATTTGCGACAGCATATACTTACCCACAGCTGTCAAGAACAGCTTTCTTGTCCGAGATGTCCCCGGAAGTTTGTCTACCCGGGAAATCTTGAACGACACATGAGAGAACACAAGTCGTGTAAAATATATCCTTGCCCATCTTGCGATGCGAAATTTAGCCTCAAACGTTTACTGAATGAGCACATTCAGCAGCACTATTTCCCTCTTCCCTGTCCTAACTGTAAAGCCAGATTTAGTCATCGGAGACATTTGAATAACCACCTCAAAATTCATGCCGGAGGGCCAGCATCAAAATCTCCAGTCATATCAACTCCTAGCAAAACCAATGTGGTTGATGAAATAATGGAAAAAAATTTCACACCACCTAAAAAATCAGATTCATACGACTGTGGTTATTGTAAAGCCATGTTTAAGAATAAGCCTGATTTGGCAGAGCATACCATTTTGGAACATATGAATAAACCAGAAAAAGTTAAAAAACATAAACCCGAGACTTTTAGGTGCCACATATGTCCTTCTAGATTTCGGCAAGAGGCCACACTCGAAGAACACATTAGACTTCATGCGAATAAAAAGCCGCGTCAGCATTATGCTTGCACGAATTGCACAGAAAAATTTACGAAACCAGAAGTTTTTAAAGAGCATATGAAGGCTCATTTGAAGGATAAACCTTTGAAATGCAAGCGTTGTTTTGAGCAGTTTGCCCTCGTCTCGCACTTAAAGAGTCACCTGAAGATGTGTACTAAAGTGAAACCTTATTCATGCATCCGTTGCCCGGCTGAATTTACACTCAAGAAAGATTTGCAAGAACATTTCAAAACGCAGCATTCTGTTGATCCGTTGTTCACCTGCGCACATTGTTTTGCTGAATTCAATAGGAAGGAAGACTTAGCTTCTCACATCAAAATTCATCCATTTGAACATCCATGCCCTATCTGCCCGACCACGTTAAACCTTGAATCTGACTTGAAAGCTCATCTGAAGATTCATGCTGAAGATACTTTCCCAAGTTACACAGGTGTTCAGTTGATTCCGCATATCAAAGACAACTTTGATTCCTTTAATTCGGATACTTATATCTGTGGGCATTGTTCTGCCAAATTCAGTGATAAGGAAACCTTGGTGGAGCACTTAAGGGTACATTTGGATCAAAAACCGCGCTATCTAGGTGTATTTACCAACCCCCCCTTCTCCCGCACATCACTGGTTAATGAAATGAAAAAGAATTTTGCAAATATCAAATTACGGTTAGGAAAAAACTGAGAAAACTGCCAAAAAAAACCGGTTTTTTGCAACAGTTTAGCTTCAGAGATTTTATCAATTTTTGTAAGATTTTCATCAATAAGCTACATATTTTTAATTAATTTTTGAAATGAATACCTTACCAATCAAAAATAATTAAAATGTAACTATCTGCTAAAACAAATTAATAGAAATGCATAGAATGGTTTGAAAAAAAACTTCCAGTATGCTTTCTGGTATTGATATTCATGCCTCTCTCTCTTGTGGTTCCGTTCATTGCCGTGTCTGACAATGACCGCTTTGTCGTCAAGTCAAAATTGGTTTTTCTAATCACTTTAGAGTAAATCACCATTACAGATCTCAAACTTAAGAAAAACTAAGACTACTAAGATCAGAAGGCTGCCAGTTGTTGGATTAAAATCTGTCTATTTTGTCTCAATTTAAAAAAAAAGTACACTAATTCACTGTGGACAGCTTTGATTAGAAACCCTCTAGTTACCTGCAAAAATCCATTTTTTCTAGACCATTGTGCTCTGATAGAAAATTTAAAAATTGGATATTTTATCGTTAATTTTCCCTTCAATTTAAAATTTTATGAACGGAAATTCAATTTGTTTTGATTTGACAATAAATAAAATCCAGACTGTCACACAGTGTTATCTTGCTGGCGTTTGATTTGACTGATTCTATGACGGAATTCTGCACTTGTTTATGTGTAGTATTCTATTTTGCTGAAGTTAAAACTGTTAAAACGGTGATAATTTATCCTCTTTGGAGATACTGTAAATGTATTAATGTTTGCTGTCTAAGTACCCTGTGTCCTGACTGGTAATCTTGAGTTGACTTGAGGTAGGTTTGGATTTTCAGACAGGGCGGGGCTGCGAATGCGAGTTACGATGTGTTTACCTCTGTGGCTCATCGTGGGTGTGAAATGGTATTAGTATATTTTGCTACTCCTACTGCAGACCAGTGGCGGCTCGTGCCATCTGGCAACAATGTCTTCCCTCCATTTGAATCTATGTTTAACAATCGATTGCTGGTGAAGCGCTGCTTCACTTTCGAATTGATTGTTTTACATACAATCAAATGGAGGGGTGACATTTTTGCCAGATGGTACAAGCCGCCACTGCTGCAGACTGATTGTGAACAATCATACCCTAATGTCATCGAGTCGTTGATCAAGTATGTGTTATCTTATGGGTGGTATTATTCCGATTGAAACGCTTTCATCTCTGCGGAAATTCTCTGATTGCTCAGGAGGCTTCGGTGAATTTCTGCAGAGATGGGAGTGTTTCTATCAGAATGAAAGGTATCATAATGGCACCACCCTCAAGAATAACACATAATCGATCAACGATTCGATAGCATTCCGACATGATTGTTCATAATCAGCCTGCTGGTTTTTATGCATTTGTTGACAGTCAATTCATCAAAAGCTACAGTTTTCAATAGCCCTATCAGAGACAATTTATATTAGAAACCATGCATTAGCTATCATGCCCTTGTTAAAATCGAGTGGCAACGTTTTTTTTTTGGGGGGTATCAACGAAACAACCTCACACTGGACCATTTGTTGGCTGATGAACAAAGTGTTGTCAGTAGCCAATGAGAGCAAGGCTTCAGAGTTTTTGTTGTTGGTGATCAGTCAACATTTGGTCTTCTTAGATGTTGCTACCTATGTTATTCTGTTGAGTTTCCCAAAAAAGAAGTCCGCCTTTGTGTGATCGGTGAATGCTTGGTCTCCAGTATGTATTGTCCCTGAGCCCCGTTTGATTGTTGAACTCACCTAAAGTTATTCCTGTGTCACTCAAATATCTTGTTGGAAATTTTCACTTCTCTGAATCAAGGAATCAATCGTTGTTTTGTTTCAATATCAGCTTTCAAAAAGGGAAAATTTCTCTTGTCACTAGTGTTTGAAGTTCATCAGGCTCCGTGCAAATCTTCACCTTCGCACCTTAAAAAATATCTAGATGGCTCATATAACTTTCAGGTGAATTTCAAACTCTGCTTGTCAAATTGCCTTTTCCATTCCTCTATCTCAGGTCTAATTTGTGAAGAAAAAATCACTTCTGAATCAAGAAATTAATTTCTGCCCTTTCAATTTCAGATTTTTCAAAGAGAGGGTTTCAATTGTTAAACTGCCTTATCTATCACTCTGTTCCTGGATCCATTTTATTTTTATATCCTTTAATTTTGCATTGAAAAGCTGTGACATGAAAAGTGTTGTTTTCTGTCACCGCCTAACCCAAGTGCCTGAGCCTTAACTGTTACAAAGTTCAACCTGACAAAAAATTTTAATTTACTTCTGTTTGTATTTTTTTTTTTAATTATCTTTTAAAGTAGGTACAATACATTTTCTACTCGAATGATTTTCCTAAAAGTGGTGCATATTTACCTTGTTTTTGTATCGACTTTTGAACAAATCTTCTGTTTTCTACTCATAAAGTTTGTTTCAGATCCTCTGTTTTTATGAAGTTTGGATTTTATTTTTTAATTTTTTATCATGTTTACATGCTGGAAACAAATGAAATGTTATAAAGATTTAATAATTACTGTTAAGTTGGTAATACCAAATTGTGTATCAAAATTTTATCATGTAAGGAAGGAAGTAATTTCAAATGTTTGAATGAAGTAATAATGAAATCAGCTGCAGGTATAAGTTATTCTCCTCCTTTTTTTTCCAAGGAGGACTTCTAAGATTAAGTTTTGAGTTTATTTTTTCCCAGTGGTCTAAAAAACCCTAAGAAACCCCCACAAACCTTCCTCCCAAATTTTTGAAAAAAACTCCCAAAATGAGCAGATGTGGGTCGCCTTGTGCATTATCAACATGATTTTTTCAGTGGCTCCGGTAGTCTGCGAGGCCTGAATCATAAGTGGCGGTAGCCGCCCAGGCCAAGTCAGAAAATCTATGGTATACTAAAATTATTGTTTTCAGAGATATGTCAAGGCCATTTCTTTTGGACAAGTTCTAAATTTGTTTTAAGCTTATTTAATTATACCTTTTTTGACACCCTCACCCCCTCTCATCGACGTTTTCCTCTCCTTCAATCACCATGTCCGGGGAGAGGGGAATGTTACAGATAAAATGAGAAAAAAAATCAAGTTTTTATAATTTTCAATTTTAATTTTCTCTTGTTGATTTGTTCTGTAACGGGAGAGTTGTCTCCATTCATTATTGTTTCCAAATCTTATTAAATTAAAAAGTTAGGATTTATAATTAGCTGTGATTCCTTAATTTAATCCAAAACTTCATGTTGCCAAGCTGTCTACTTTTGAATATGCTTTACCACGGTTATTCTAAATCATAAGTAATTTCATTTGGAAACCTCTAAAGTGCCTCTTCAATACAATTTTTTACTTGGGGAAGTGGGGGGAGGGTGGTTGCCTTTTGCACAGCTCAATCTGTTTTTGTAAGAAAATGTTTATTATTGCCAAGTCATTTTTGATCAGTTTTTCAAACTTATTTTTGTATGAAGTCATCATAATCTTTTATATTTTGGTAATGTTGCAAGAACAATCTTGTTATTTTTATCGTAAGGGCAACTTATATATTTACCATGTCTGACCAATCGAAAATTGTGTTAATAAGTTAAATATAGTCTTTATTTTATCCAAATTTCTTTGTCATTAATTCACCATTGAACCTCTTATTACTTGCCTAAGCTTTTAAGGATTTGGCAGATGACCGAAGTTTTACAATCCATTCTAGCAGTGGCGTAGCGTGCAATTTTGTAACGTTGTATTGTGTCCATTTAAACCCACCTAAAAAGTCAGAAGCAAAAGGTGTTCACTGAACACTCAGCAGTTCAATTTTTATTCGTGGATTTAAATGGACGAACTGCAACGTTGCCAAATTGTACGCTACGCCACTGCATTCTAGGTGTCATTGGCATAGCTAGAAAATTTTTTTGGGGTAGGCCAAACGTAGAAACCCCACTGGGGGGCTTGGGGGTCATTCCCTAGTCTAAGGGGATTCAGGGGGTCTTCCTCTAGAAAATTTTAAAAATTTAGCTCTTTTCAAAGTCCTTTGAAAAGAGCTAAATTTTTAACATTTTCATCCTGATGAAAGTTCTCTCCATTCGAAAACCAAAAGAAAATGAAGTGCAGATTGGATATTGCAGATTGCCAACCTGCTGAGCCTTCAAGGAGTGGACTGATAAGAAATAATTTTATTCAAAGTTATATCGATCCTTCTCGTCTTTGAAGAGTCAATAAAACTTAGGATATTATTGTACTTAATGTATGACCTCACCCTTAATTTTTGAAACTCTGAGAAGCCAAGAATGACTTAACATTAAAAAAAAAAAAAGCAAAACCGAAACCAAGCTATACAGTTTGTTTTCTGACGTAACCTTTTTTCAGTGGTGCACGAAAATTTCAAATTCGGAAGAGGGGGGGGGGCAGTGAGGCACCCTTCGAAATTTTCAGATTATGCCGATCCGCATCATTTGCGGATCCAGCCCTCGCGAACGGGGGGGGGGGCGAACTTGGGATTTTTGCCCAAGATTTTTGGCGGTCGTCCCCCCCCCTCCCTGTATCCACCAATGATCCGCATGCTGAGGGAGCGCTGCATTGGTGGATACGGCTGAAAAAAGGGGGAGGGGGAGGAAGAGGGTAGGGAAGAGAGAAAAAAGAAAAAAGGGGTTACCTGGGGGCAAAAATCCCAAGTTCGCCCCCCCTCGTTCGCGGGGGCTGATTCTTCCGATGGCGCGCCGCACAGTACTTCGAGCATACGGAGAATTTATCAAAACTCATAACTGCGTCAATAATGCATGTATGATCACGAAAACTTCATGGATTCCGTGTATTGACCACTAGAATGAAGTGCCGTGACCAAAATTTGATTTCTTTTTTTATTTGGTGGGAGGGGGGGGGGTGCAATCTCTGAAATAAGATAAACAAAAATAGCGCAAGGTGCAATCTGGCAACACAGCTAGTGGTCCGTTCTAACTCGTGAAAAAGATTGAATCATGAGTGATTAGGTAGTTTTTTTTTATTTTGACCTTTCATACGCATTTAAATGGACAAGTGCGGCGTTGCCAGATTGCACGCTGCGCCAATGATGGACTCCCAATTTGCATCATTTTAGTGGTCAGTCGAGCGCGTGAAAGAACATAGATGTAAAGATGGGCCAAGAATATTAATCTGGAATGAATAAATAAGAAACATTAATAAATAAAAAATACACTTTGTATTAAAATAATGAAAAATTCCAATGGAGGAAAATTTGTAAGAATTACTACACTAAACAAAGGAACCAAAACAATCAATTCATAACAGAAATAAAAAAAAAATGAGGGTAGATCAGTCTTTTCAATTGCACAGCTTATAATGAAAAATAATTTCTGTAAACAAAATGACTCACGCCGAATTTACGTCGTATTAGATATCACAAAAAATTAACATTATCTTCTTTAGAAGTTATCACAGTAAAAAATAAAATAATTCTTTTTGAAGGAACATTATTTACGAACAAATTAAGGGGGTATCCTACCCAAAAAAATTTTTTCACCAGTTAACCTCCAAAATTTCTGAAATTTTGGCAATGGAATAAGCACATTGAAACTAGGCAACCCTGAAATTTTTGTTGTGGTGGTTGCATACCTGCCCCTGAAATCTAATAATAAGCAGAAAAAAAGGTCGTTTACAGGAAAGTTGCTAGAGCCTGATATAATTGCTCTATCGACTTGTTCTTTGGCTCAAATGATGCACAATTAGATTCTCTGTGATCTGTTGGAGACAGATTTTTTTTTTTTTTTTCAATGCTTAGTTGCCCGGGTAAGAATTTTTCAATGGCATCTATTTTTTTTAGCTTACTTTTTCACTTTAAACTTTAATTTGAAAAAAATATTGAGGGTAGGTTAAAAATCTGATTCCAACAGATCACAGATAATACAATTTCGAACATTTAAAAAAAAAAAATTAAGTCTGTAGCTCAATTAGGGACTGAGGTACCAACTTTCTTGTGCGGCAAAACAGGGGAAAATTAACATGCTCTAAAAATGGAAAAAGAAAATAACAAACATTTATTTTTTGCTCACCATAGATGTGTAAATTATTGGCGTATGACTTTAAAAAATTAATTAAAAATATTTCTAAGCCTTAAAAAAAAAAAAAAAAAAAAAAAAAAAAAAAAAAAAAACCAAAAATATCACGTTCTTCACGAGGATTTCCTGAACAAGAAAAGTCAAAAAAGTCAAAATCCCCAAAAATTGCTAAAGTGACCCAAATTTAGGGTACGATACCCCCTTAAGGTGACTCTGAATCTGATTCTTCTGAGTCGTTTTCAGAAGCACTAGATGGCTCCTCAGAATTAGTGGCAGAGTCAGATTTTGTTAAAATTAAATACTCTCTAACACTTTCAAAATTTTTCGGTTTTCGCAAGATATGCCTTTTGGAAACAAGGTACGGATCTGATTTTACAAGAAAATGGTTAAGTAGGTCTTTACATTGATTTTGCCTTGATGATTTGCGGGTGTGATACAATCGATCATGGCGGAAGTTTTTATGCATGCTCTCAAGTGCATCTTCTGAAAGTTCCCCGATGGGAACATCAAAATTTTCTACAATATCTTTGCCATGAATCAAGATTTTGTGCATGGTCACAGGCATATAGTACCATTTATAAAGCTGTAAATATAAAACCTTGGCATCGTTGAGTAAATTGCCAAACTTCTCAATATTAATTTGTTGGCCACTAGAGATAACCTTTAAGACGATTGCAAATTTTTCTATGAGTCGCTGATCCACTCCAGTTATTTTAGCACTAATTGCTGGATTGGCAAAAAACCTCCGCGCGGTATTCCCATCGTTAGATGAGCCGAACCCTTGCTTTGGTTTGTCAACAATTAAGCCTAACTCACTTTTAAATTCCTCTTGAATTTTTTTCTTCCTGCGTTCACATATTGCCTTGTTTGTTTCGCCTTTAATCTGCCATTCCTTTATGGATAATCTGTAGGATATGTGTAAAAAACATTCGAAAACTTTGATTAGACAATGCAGTGGAGATAAGCCGTATTGAAAATGAGTTACATTTGGAGCCCTCGCAAGTAAGGCGGCTTCATCGTTCATTTCACTGGGTCTCGCGTTACATATAAAACAATTTGCGCTTGATTTAGTCAACGTGAGAGTCTGGCAAACTTTACCGTCTAACATGGTGAAATGGAACTCAAAGGTAACATTTAGCGACACAAATGTAGGGTCTTCTCCATCATTTGTAGGTAATTTTTTAATGTGCAAATGACAGTCGTTAATTTTTTCAATTTCACCTCTGATTCCTGCTGCTTCTCTCTCAGTTAATTCGGGGCTCTCTTTCTGAAAACTAAATTTTATTGGTCTACAATTTAAAACTGAAGAGGTTCGCGCACTAGCCCACAAAATGTCGTCGGACTCGCAGTCAATTAATTTGATAGGAACCAATGCTACGAGAAAAAGATGTTCATCTGAACTGTTGACATCAGCGAATTTTTGCTTGTAAGCGCTGTGTCCCCCGCTCCCGTCTAATCCCCATTTGCATATCAATTTTGCGGAAATGTCTCTTTCTAACTTGATCAATTTAGAGATGCTGTCAGTCGTTTTGTCCATGAGGGCTTGCAAACTTACTTTACCCGACTTTTCGTCAAAATTCATTTCTTATTCACTATCAGGTAAAATGGATTTTTTTTCTTTTCGAATTGCATAAAGAGATGGGAAACAATCCTTATGTAGCCTGTTTACAGCATTTCTGAGAATAGTATATTTGCTCTCTGAGAGATCCAAATCGTGGCTTAACGCTAGGGCCTCAGTCGGAGTGAAACAAATTTGTCCTAACGACAACGATGACGACGCAGACGCACATGCGGCAGCAAATTGTAGTTCCTCCGCCGAATGCTCCTGTAGCAGCCTCTCAATTCGTCTTCTTTTTGTTTGCGGACTACAGTCTTCAAATTGCTTCTGAGGTCTTCCGCCTTTGTTTCGAGAAGAGTCAGGAGTGGTTGAGGTCCCGTCTTGCCCGTAAATTGAGTTAAACCCCTCGACTACGAAATTTGGAAAAGTTATTTGAGAATCGAGCCATAACCGATTATCATCTAAAAATTTGGCTACTTTTCTACAGCTTTTTTCATAGCGCCTTTGAATAGACAAGCACAAGAAATCAGAAAATTTATTTAATATTACCTTGGCCTCTGCGTTTATTACAACGGACATTTTGTTCGACAAAAATTTAGTCACATCATGTGTCCGCTTGGCCTTAGTGCTGTTCAACCAACTCTCGAAAGCACCTCGGTGTGTAATGCGACCTGAAAAAAAGAGAAAATAAAGTTAAAACTTTCGAGAAGGTGTATTCAGTGATAATCGCAACCAAGACACTCATGGTTCGAACTAAGGTTCACTCCCCCCCCCTTTCATAATATAGGTGCTGATGGACAATCAGCAAAAAATATGTGAAATAAAATTAAACACCCCGAAGAGGTGAGAAAGCAAGTATTTTCGCTACTTGCATACTCTTACGCCTAACTTTCCTTTTTCTATTTTTTATTGAACCTTAAATGATATAACTGCACCACTCTGGGTATTCATTATTTTGTCCTTCCGTAAAACTGAAGGATCTTTGCTAAAATAGATCACTGAATCTTATATTCTAATTTTTTTTTTTTTTTTTTTTTTTTTTAATGTAAATTTTTGCTACATTTTCGAAGCTGTCTTGTGCGATGTTGCAACACCGGATTCGTTCCTTTATCATGTACGTAAAACTATCGACTGTTCATTGAAGAACCGTAGCTTATCAGAACTCGGATCATTGCATAAGTTCAATAGGAAAAAAGCACGATTGCCCGGTTACACAAAGTTACCGCTCACGACGGCCATATATCTAATTTTTGTTTATTCCTCCTCTGCTGAGGAGCCCCCCCCCCCTTCCTCTACTTGAGGAATAGTCTCAACTCTCTTGAACTCTTTTTTAACTGCCCCCATCTATGATTTATGAAACCGAGACTCACGGACAAAATATAGAAACTTGCGACATTTTTACGTCTCCTTAACGCAGCTAGTGCAATGTGGCAACACTGTTTTGTTTGCCATAGAAAATGTCCAAAACTCGACTTTTACAGTGGCTAACAGCCTTTAGGAGAATCGATTGTTTTACATAAGTTTAAATGGATGGAATCACATTGTTGCAAAATCGCACGAGTCACCACTGTTTGATGCACTCCATGGCCAGGGGCCAAATTTCGACAAAAATATCGCACTTTTGGACAGAAAAAATGGAAAAAACCCAATTTGCGCAAATTTGCGCAAAAAAAGCGACACATCCCCAAAAACTAGAGGCTTTGAGGAATCATTTTCCGCAAAAAACCCAGATATGGTTTTTGATGTATTTTAGAAAAGTCCTTTTGAAGTTAGCGATTTCGAAAAATTTAGGTGTTTTTAAGGGGTCATCTTTATGATACCTTATGACACTTTCCAAAATGAGTTGAAAATGTTATAACTGCAGAAATGAGCGTTACTTACCTTCAATGAAAGGATCCATATCCAAAAATTGACCACCATTAAGATTGCGGCTCGTATTACACGCTTATAGAGAAGGTTGAACAGCACTGATGTTAGCCGCGACGATGCACGACTCTCGTTACATAAACTTTGGGCCGTAGTTTTGCTGCCCAAATCATTGTTTACCTTTTTATCTGCGACTGTTTTGTGATCAGTAGACTCTCCTGAACATCGTACAATGGTCAAAAATCACCAACTTGAAAGTCAATTTTTGAGGGTTTTTACCATTGATCGAAGTACTGTGCGCCGTTCAGCCTAGATTCGTAGAATGAAGTAAAAGCATTATTATTCCACAATCTATGGGTTCAGTTTTTACACTTCCTCGCTGCTCCGTTACTACGACTGATAAGTGATAACTCATTTCAGAGATGCGATAAAGGGTGCCACCCATGATGAGCTGCTGGTCCTATCACTCGTTTCCTTTTCCTCTCATACAATCATTTCATGTAGCATCTTTTTTCACTTCCCGCGCTTTGCCCCCCCCCCCCTTTGTAAATACAATTATTCAAGTTCAAGCTCATCAGTCATTTTTTCTCCCGCCAAATAAAATATATCCAAGTACAGGGTCTTCAAAAAGAAAGTTTCCATCGCAATTTGTTCAGCATCGGCTGCAGTCGCATCGATAAACTATAAATCCGTGCGTAATAAATTATTACGGGAGACCCATTTTCTGGGGGGTCACTTTTCTCCAATCCTGGAGGGGGGGAGGGAGGCTGGGCCTCCCTCGATAATGGAATTTTTCTTACGGCAAGCCCTTTTTTTTATTTTTACATCTTAAAGTATTAGCCTTATTTACACTGAAAAAAAAATGTATCTAACAATAAGTATGCGCAAACCTGACAAACCTGAAGTCAGTAGTATATCGCTCTTCCGAATCGATACTTGCAAGCTCAAAGTTCAATACCGACCCGACCGACCCGTTTTCAAAAATTCGTTGCTTTCCTTCAAATCCGAATTCAAATAAATTCACGGGTCAAAACTGTTTTACTGATAACTTACTTATTTCTGAACACTGGTAAGGAAATACGGCAGTCTCCAAAAATTGGCTTAAAAATGAATTTTTGAACCCTCCAAAACATTTCTTTCTCTTGAAAACGTTGGCATCGCCGATTTTCACAGAAAACAACTAGACTGTCAAAAACTGACTCTAATTTTGTTTTGTAAGTTCCTCTAACGAATTGGGTCCCTGCTGGTGATCGAATATTTGATGAGGAACTTGGCATGTGTTAGGATTTGAATATAGATTTAAAGGTTTTAAAAAGGTTTTTCAGGGTAATAAATCGAATGCAGTGACTTACGTAACAACTTTCAGTCCACAGTTTATGAAATTTTGGTCGTTTCCTGTGAAAATCGGTAATTAAGGAGCGGTCATTTAAACTACTAGAATAGTAAAAATAGAGCTGTCATGAGCAAATAAGGGCTAATTTTGGGGGTCTGCGCCGTGCCAGCCCCTCTCCCATGTCCTCATGGGGAGGGGGGCTGAAAAAAGTAACCCTCCTGAAAATGGATCCCCATCGACTCTTTAATATTAGATATTTACATCTTTAGCCGTTTTTTGATAACAGCAGGCGACTGCAGTCGTTGCTGAAAATATCGCAGTGGAATTTTTTTTTTTCAACACCCTGTATCTTATCACTGATAGAATACTAATTAATCTAATAAATTCTGGTCCGCCCACGCGTTTCCGGTGCAAATTCACTCGAATCCTAAATTTATGCTGGATCTCACTGAGAAAAACAAAAAATAAACTGCGTTTATAACTTCTCTCAATTTTAATTTTTGACGAGCAAAAAAAATTATATGCCAAAGGATGACGTTTTAAAAGCTGTTGATATGGTTTCCAATTTTTATTGAAAGTTATCAACTACTTCAAAAGGATTAGAATTTTTTGTTTTCTGTTTTCAGACGATGTCACGATTATTCCCGATCTTCCTGAGCTGACCATTGCCTCCGGAGCCGAAATTTCGCTGAGATGCGAGGGTTCGAACAACGTCACGTGGACTTATCCTGAGGTTGATGATGATGGAGCCCCAAGTTCTGTAAGTATCATGATACACATATTTACGTTGAAAGCAGCCGTAATAACGCTCCCATTTTTTAGTTGAACTTTTTACCCTTCAGGATTCTGATTAACAGGGGGTTGATTCTGAAGGGTCGATTTTTTTTTTTTGCCCATTAAAAATAGGACCCCCCCTCCTAATTGCGGTTATGTTACTCAATTTCCAACAACCGCATTAACTTTTATTCTTTACCTACTTATATATCGTTGAAAAGAAGAAGAAAATAAAGGGGCAAACCTCTTTCCTTCCTCCTACAAGATCTTGAAGTTTTCCTTTCAATGTAGTACCTGCCAAACTGCAACAAATCAATGAAAATCTGGGTACCTAGTACCTACACTCAGAATAATTAATTCTTGTTTACTTTTTTTTTTTTTTTTTTTTTTTTTTTTTTAGAAATTTACTCTTTTCTCCAACGGAATGCATCATTATTTTACGATAAGTTTAATTTTTGTTTGCCTCTATTTGTCATCTTCGTTTTGCCCTCCTCTACGAAATTATTTTCTTCGAACAAAAGCAACGTGCGCTCCATGTGCGCATCGCATACTTTTGAAATGTCGCGCGCAGTCCCGGCGGGCGCGGCGCGATGGCTAGTCACCACAAATCGATGTAAGTCAACTTTTTATTCGCGAGTGGCCTTGGAACTTGGCAACATCGTCTATCGTCCGCCATCTTAGCAACTTTGTTATTTATCAGCTGTGTTTTGACCAAACCACCGTTTCGAGGTGCTGAGGACTTTCGTGCCCTGGTTCACGTAAGGTCACACTATTTTTCAAGATAATTTCATCTGAAAGTTTAACAGAAGTGTGTGTTTTTAGTTTTAATCGCTAGAAAATGTTTCGCCAAATCGCGTCGCGCGGGCAAAGTGCCGTTCGTAACATCGTCCCCGCCTTGACGAGCAAGAACCAACTCAGCACATCGGCAAGGTTAATGTCGAGGAAGGAAGAAACCGACGAGGAATTCGACGCTCGGTATGAAGCTTTCTTTAATCATCCCGAAATCGACGGATGGCAGATTCGTCGCGGTCTTAACGATTTACACGGTCACGATTGTGTCCCTGAGCCACCAATCATAATCGCTGCCTTGAAGGCGTGCCGCAGAGTCAATGACATAGCCCTTGCTATCCGAGCGTTGGAAGCTATTAAATTCAAGTGTGGACCTTACGAGAAGGAGTTCTGGCCGTACATTACTCAAGAAATCACCCCAACCCTTAAAGATTTAGGCATCCCGCTCCCGGAAGAACTTGGCTACGACAAGCCGGAATTGGCTCTCCGAGATGTCTACGAATTGTAACAACTCCATTAGCTTCACTTCCGTCGATCAAGAGTGTTTAGTTCTATCTAAGTGCAACTACGATCCAGCCTGCTTCGCTGTTCCATCAACCATGAAATGGCTAGATTTAATGTTATTTAGTTTTAAAACTATTTTTTTTATTTAACCAATTTTTTTTTTTTTTTTTTTCTTTCCTTCAAAATTAATTTACTTTTCCGAAAGTGTTTAATGTTGAAAAAGCATTAAGTTGTATCTAATAAATATTTGTAAATACCGAACGGGGTTTTTCTGTGTGGACACTCCACTTAACCTTACCTCACTCATTAGTGCTTGTGAACCTCACTTTTCTGTACGTTGGACTATGGTTTGACCAGTTTACTTATTTTTCATCCTTGGTATGTTACAGTTCATGATTAAGCCTTTACCATACTCAATAAGCTAGGATACTTTACCACAAGTCTTAGGCAAGCCTTTTTTTTTTCTCTTTCTTCATTATATTCAAAAGCCGTTCCACCGTAGAGGTCATTTCAGAAGTGTTGGCTGCTGACAGCTCTTTGTTTACGTGCGCAGTAAGCCAATTCAGCACTACAGTGCAGGTCAAGTGCTGGCGCGGGGGTTGGCGGGTAACGCACTCCCGAACTTGGGTCGGCGCAGCGCCCGGAAATCCGTCCGTCCACGCATGTAAACAAAGAGCTGTCGGCAGCCAACACTTCTGAAACAAGCTCTAGTTGGCTGATGATAGACGCGGTTCCAGATAGTTTCGGCTCTGACAGCTCTTTGTTTACATGTGTAGAATTCATTTGACCATCTGCGTGAAAACATCGACCCCGTTCACTGTGCGAATCCAAGAAAAAATTACCGTGTAATAGACTAGCTTGCTTAATTATCGTAAATAGTGTATAATAAAAGATTTAGGATGATTAACGAAATCTATTATGTGTCAAACCGCTCTAGTTATTCGCATAGTGAGCGGGTCTGAAGTTTTCACATGCATGGTAACACTGAAGCGAATCTGCGCAAAAGATGTACCTACTATCATCCTTCCGCGCATGTAATCGAAGAACTGTCAGAACCGCAGCTATTTGAAATGGCCTCTAGTTGTCTATCGATATTGTAGAACCATTTTGACTATGGGTTTTTAACAAGTAATGCTGCCTGCGTATGAACTGCATCAAAGCGTAGTAGTGATCGGTCGATTAGCAAGAAGTCGAAACTCACCGATGCGTTTTGATGCAGTTCGGAAGCAGGCACCGCTACCTCTCAGAACCTGATGCTCAAAATGATTCTGCTCTAGACATGAATTAAATTTTATCCATCAGTGGGGGTACTTACTATATTGTTTTGAAGCTATAAAAACACACATTGGACGGGTAGTTTTATCCTCCAGAATGCTTTCAGCATAATTTTGCGTTGTCTAGGGGAGCGTTCTAGGATTCACTAGATCTGGGTGCTGGTGAAACTGAGATTATAAATAAATGGAATGCAACTTTTAAAATTAATCGATGGATTATTTATTTTTACGCTGTTTCTTACGTAAATATTACAGACTTAGTATCTTAAGAGCTTTTTAAGCGAGGTAAATCAACGCATCCCGGATTTTTCGAATTTTTACTCAGGGGCAGCAGCAATACTTTGGTTTAGCGGAATTTATGTAATTTCAATTTCGATTTGAAAGCTCTGGTGTATCACTAAATCTTTAGTATTTTTGTAAGAAATGGTTTAATGGTGTAGAAATAAATATTCTATCTATCAATTATAGAAGTTGCGTTCCATTTATTTATAAGCTCAGTCTCACCCGCTCCCCGATCCGAATACTAGAATGATATCTGAAGCTCAGAGTATACGATAGTTGAGTTTCAAGATTAGACAAGTAGCGATGACTATGTCCGTAAGTGCAATAGTGCAAGGTCTGTCAGCAATGAGTCCAGAATTCTTTGCCAACTTACCGCTCACTGATTACAGTCTGAAATGCACTTTGGGTTGTTCAAAGCTACTTGTCCGATCAAAGTACAGAAGAATTCAAGTGTGTGCAGTTTTATTTGCTGCCAGGGAGTGTTGCAAGCTATTTTGGGTGAACTCCGTTGACCAACTGAAATCACCAGTCGCCACTTGTTTTTAATTAACATGGTAGTTGACCTGCCTACATCATTGGCCACTAGAGGTTGTTTCAGAAGTGTAGACACATCTAGACCGATAATCCTTCGAATCCGTTAACATCGATTCTGATATTAAATGGTACAAAGGTATGAAAATGCATTTTGAGCTTTGACTTATCATTAAAGAATGCTTTAAAGTCAAAACTGGAAGTTGGAAGTAAGTTTTGTTTTGATTTGAAGGGCTGAAAATTGATTGACAAAGATTATCAGTCCAGGTGCCCTACACTTCTGAAACAAACTCTAATGGTCAGGACAACCCTGGTAGCGAACATCTTGAGCTGCGTTGCACTTATTTGGTTTCATCTACCCTGTCAGATCCCGAATCTCAACTTCCGTCAGCTAAATCAATTCCAGGACTACTGTGGTTTTGTTAATTTGTTTCCAATCGTTACAACAGTTAGCAAGTTAAATTAAATTTTTGCATAGTTGGGTAGTCTCAATGTCCCTGTAAAATTTAAACGGAAGAGACAATAATAGTGGATGTGATGCAAACTATTGCGACATCTTTGACGGAGTAGGTTGATACCTCTGTGAAATGAAGTGAAAATTACATCGCAAGAATCAATGAAAAAATCACTCTGCACTTCAAACTAAACGAGGAAAGTTCATTCTCTTTTTTGAGTTTGATTAAGAGTTTGTGAGAAGGGTTTGTAATAGTGCCAGATTTAAATGGTTAAAGTAGGGTGCAACAGACTCGTGGTACTTGTCAAACCCCGAAATACACAATTCGCAAGCTCCAAAACAATTATAAACACCAAGGCCTAACATGGGCAATTCTATTTTGTTTTATCAACAAAAATGACACCTTTTGATAACACTGAGAAAGGATGAGGGATTAGTTAATGTTGCCGTTGGCTCCTTGGATTTTACTTTTTTTTAACAAAAGCCAAGATTAATTCAGCGTTGGAGAAAAGTCCCGGGACTGCTGCACTATTTTTTTTTACCGTTGCAGAATGAAAATTTAACTTTGGGAATGTTTCTACTTATAAAAATAATTTTTTCGAGGGGGCTAGTAAAATTTTAAAAAATAGATTTTCTTTCAACTTAGATACAAATCCAATGTTTGGTTCTTTATCTGCTACAGCAAAAAAATCTGGCTTAGCCAACCTATGACTTTCTTTCCAACCTGTATGTTTGAATCATGAAGAGCTGATTTCTCTGGCAAGGGAATTTTTGTATCTTTCATAATTTTTCTATGATGTCCATAACAAGGGCTTTCAGTGAAATTTATCCAAAAAGAATTTGCCAATTTTGAAAAATTTCTAAGAAAGACATTTTCAATTAAAAAAGAAAATTTCCATTAAAAAAAAAAAAAAAAAAAAAAAAAAAAAAAATGTTTATAAAATGTCCATCAGTAAGAGGAGCTGGAATATAGTGAAGTCCTTTGATATAAGTGAAAAAGTCTAAACATTTGAATATCCGAAACCAAAATTAGTTGAACTTTTGTAACGACCAGAGCAGCAGAAATACTGGTCAAAATTTCACTGTGCAATCCTCACTTAGTCATGAGTCGTGGTTGAGAACGGAGAATCAATCTGATGAATTTCAATTATACCTTCAAATTTTTTTATGTTGAAATTAATGTTCTCTAGGGGTGTATGGAATACTCTCCTAAAAACCTCTGCAAAGGTAATAAGTTTGAATACTTTTATTCAGAACAGTCTTCTAAAAGTAGATATTCTTTCGAATCGCTCAGCTTTTACCAGTTGGATATTCTATACTTGGACTGAACTTATTGTCGGTCATGGATTGTCAAGGTCTCTCTTACCGTCGGACATTTTATTCCTAGGACTTTTCACACTTTTGAAATTCTCGAGATTCAAATCTTTACATTTTTAAATCACCGTTAAATCTTGCCTGCTGAACTCACTTTCTACATTGCTGTCGTAAATTTTTTTACTTCGGTAAGTATCTAAGAATTATTTTAATTTGCTTCTATCCACCGCATTTCACAAAAAATTTATTTATTGATCAATTTATTAATTTATTTATTTATCCAAAAATGTTCCAAGTCCATTACCTTTGCACAACATTTTGCTTTATTATTGTTTTGTAATATTTTACCATACTTACTTAAGGTGATTCCAGGCGTAACTTTGTTAGATTTCAATCTGATGGATAGCGCTACCATTCATTTTTGAGAAAAGTTGTGTTTTCAGCATTTTAATTTGAAAAGAAAGAAATAACGCAAAATCCAAGCACGTTAGCACCCGCCAAGTTTATTAATGAATTTTTTGAGTCGAAAGCGAGCAAAATTGGTTGAGAATTAAAGCCATGATTGATGAAATTCATTTTGCCATAAGCTGAGTGAGAGCGAGTGATGTGTCTATCCTATCTCACTCGCACTCATTGAGGCTTATGTGTTTGCTGAGTGAGTGTGAGTGATTTGTCTATCCTGTCTCTCTCGCACTCATTGAGACTTATAGGAATTTTTGAATTTCCAATATCCTGGCTTTATTTTTGAGTGCTTCAGCTTAAAAATTTCAGGGTATCTCCTTGAAGTATGCTTGCAGGTGCCGACGTCCCTCAACTTTGTACTCTTTGCATAAGTTAATCAATTTTAGTAAAAAACTGTTGATTTTCCGAGCAGCGTGACGTGGTGTCTACGGCTCCTACTAATCGACTCTGGAATCACCTTAATACGGTTCATCCATGGTTTCCTAGTCGAAATTCTACTTCTTCTCTAAAGGACTTGATCTATTTAATTGTTTTAGGAAGTTCCATCAAGTATTGAAATTAAAGACAGTCAAGAAAACGGAAGATTTGTATCCGTTCTCTCCCTTCACCAAGCATTTTATCTTGACACTGGTTTCTACTCCTGCAAATCTGTTCAAAATCCCAAAGATGAAGCCAAAATATATATTTATGTCAGAGGTATGATATTCAAGTACATACATTAGCTAGAGCTTGTGTTCAAGTTGAAGATAGAGATGGGCGATTAATCGAAAAAAATTGATTAAACGATCCCTTTTCGATTCGATTAATGTTCGATTTTTGGATACACGACTATTTTGATCAACCGATTATTTGTGTCGATTAATCGGAAAATTAATCGAAATAAAAATGATCGCAAAATTTAAATTGGCGCTACTTTTTTTAGTCTCTACCTTCCTAAAATTTGGGGAATTTTTTTTCCCCAAAAAAACGATTTCGCAAATCAAAATAATTTTCTATAAAATAAAACAGGAAAAAAATAGATTTAATTTTTGACCTCAAAATCATTTCGAACAAATCTTGTACGACATCTTCAATTTTGTGGTTGAAATTCGAGTTTTGGAGTCGAAATGACGAGGAAAATAAATTCGATTAATAATTGATTAATTCGATTAATATTCAATTAATTTGATTAATTCGATTAATATTCAATTAATTTGATTAATTCGATTATGCCGATTAATCGATCGAAGTTGATTACTTTGGCATTCGATTACCGATCATCGATTAATCGATCAATGCAATAATCGCCCATCTCTAGTTGAAGATTCTGAAGAAAAAATTTGATGGGAAGCTGTATTCACTCTACACTTTACAGCCATATAAAGATAAATTCTCTATAACGTAACTGATTCAAGTGCAAACAGCCACTGAAGCCACGATTTTAGTCAATATCTTTACAAAGTTGAAGTTTGATCTTTTCCTTCCCTTGTTAATTTATGTATTTCTTTATTTTAATAACGGGCATTAATCCCGGGGTGTAAATTTACAAACTGTAACAAATGAATATACAAAACAAACAAAAAGAACAATTCACACAATTACTAGGATAGGGTGAAGTAAATAAATACGTACTAAAAAATAAATTGAAATAATTAAAAATGAATACAATTATAAGTCAGAAGAGGGCATATCTGTTGGAATAACAGCAAAGCAAATCAAAAGAATGGGACTCTTGCAAAATTTTGCTGTAGAGGATGGAAGAGTTGATTCTTGCATAGAAACCTGTAAAAATGACGATGAGTACATTAAAAAATCATGAAATTCACTCTCAGAATTGGGCTTAATGGCAGAGAGACGCAGGTATTACAGGAGATTCCTATCTAAATTGAGGCATATCTCTGTGTTTGCGTCGAGCAAGTGACAAAATAGACAGGAATCTCTCTTGATATCTGCGTTGAACCGCCATTACGAACTTGCCGTCATAGCAGTTTCGTGAGTATTACTGAATTTTAGACTTTCCTTGCGAGATTTTCGTAGTTTTTGCTGGTTTATACATCAGATTGGACTACCTATTCATTAGCTCACAGCAAAGGTTTGCAATAGCTCCATTTAGAGTCTAATAAGAAATTAATAATCAGGTAAGTAAAACTGAAATTCTTAAAGACTTTTCATAAAAAGTTTTGCTGTCTAAACTCTGGAGGTCAGGGGAGAGAGAAATTTGGAAGGTTTTTCCTATTGAAAGCTCTTTTAATGAAGAATGCATGGTTAGGTAACCCTAACAAGTTAAATTCTGGACAAATTTGAATTGCTCCAGCTTTTTGTTTTTGCGTTGGACTGATACAATGCTCTCTGTTTTGTTTTTTTCTGAAAAGAAAAAAAAAAAAAAAGAATATCAGCATACCGTGAAAATTCGTTGTTTGGAATCTTGATCCAAAAATTCCACTTAGCCAAAGTTCCAGTTAGATAATTGCGGTCAGAGTAGAGGTTTCCTGGTGCTGAAAAAAAAAATTCCACTTGGCAAAATATTCCACTTAAAGAGGACATTCCACACTACCAACTTTCACTGTACTTTTATTTATTTATTTATAAATATAAAAAAAAAAAAAAAAAAAAAAAATACACAAGAATTGAAGCAAAATAGAGAAAAATAGAGAGTTGAGAAATATTTCGTTTGAGGGGGAAAAAAAAAAAAAAAAAAAAAAAAAAAAAAAACTAACTAAATATATTTAGAGCACTTTACCTCCTTGAGTGCTCTAGGTATTTCCTTCCCAAACTTGAAAGTCCCTGGCAGGTCGCCGTTACTCTCCTCTTTCCTATCCTTTGTTTTGAGAATACTTTGATTGTCTTTCCTACCCCTTCTTTTTTTATGCAGTCCAGTCGTTCGCTGTGAAATATCAGCATAACGAGCCACGTGTTTGGGCGGCTGGACTTTACTACTACTACTACTACTACTACTACTTATTTATTTAATTTTGTACATAAGAGCCGTTTGGCTTTGATTACACGTCAGGAAAAAACTTAACAGATACGAAATAATAATGATGGTTCTTGAATAATAAATACAATACATATAAATTTCCTTTTAAAATTAAGTTTTAAGTGTTAGCCCACAGCTCCTCCACACTGTAAAGGGCTTTGTTGATAAAAAATAATCTTAACTGTCCAAAAAAAATTATCAAACTCCTCATTTTTAAAAAAAGATTTTAGCTCCTTAGGAATTGAATTAAAAATTTGAACAGCTGAGACTGGAACAGAAGCTCTTGAAGCTTCCAATCTAAATTACTTTGCCTGTAATACTTAACATACTTGTCTTTAATATTCTGTTTCTTTTAAATCTTTTCCTCTTGTTTAAAGAAATGAAATCATTCTAAATCATTCATTCCATCTTCTTCCACAGATCAGGAAAAATTACTCGCTCTAAAGGAATCTATAGTTTTTTTAACTCAAAATGAATATGGACAAGTCATCATTCCGTGTCGGCCAACTTCTCCGGACGTAAATGTGACTCTTACAAAAGATGGAGAAGAGGTAATGTAACTGCATTTTGTTTTTGCTTCAGAACATGTTTTTTGGTGCAGCAAATTTGGTTTGCTGGTGCTAGTTTAAAACAAGTTCATTCACTTCGTAAAAAGCATCCTTCAGCTAACTAGGTCTAGATGTTTCTTGCTTTATTAGATTTTATTAAAAAACGTAAGATTCATCTGAGTTGTGGTAAGTACTGGTGGTGTTTAAGAAGGAGTTGTCTCTGAAGTTAGGAGGCATTCAAAACACGAGTTTCTCATTTTGTTGCCTCACGTCTTAAGGGTTATAGGATGTTGGGTTGAATATTGTCAGCTTGTTATTTTTTCTTCCTTCTCTGTTTGACAGTGATTTTTGGTCCTGAGTAATTCGTCCTGTACTGTTAAGGTGATTCTTCAGCGTTGAGAGTCGATTTCTGCCACCAGAGCGCTACCGTTCGATTAATGTCAAATTCAGGCGGAAAGCAATTTATATTTAAGAAAATAGAAAGTCAGTTGCTAGATAACCATCTGAAGAACGTCTCTGCAAAATATTTCGTCAATAGCTTAAAAAATAAGGCTGAAAGCACCAAAATTGGAATATTGCAAATCGATTCTTTTATCGAAATGCGATATTTCATTTTTTGGTACTTTCAGCCTTATTTTTGAAGTTATTGACGAGTTATTTTGCAGAGACGTTCTTCAGACGATTATCTAGTAACTGACACTCTGTCTCTGTCTTTTCTTAAATATAAATCACTTTCGGCCTGTAATTTGACATTAATCGAATGGTAGCACTCTGGTAGCAGAAATCGGCACTAAACGCTGAAGAATCACCTTAAAAGTCCTCTCAACAAATTGGTCATGTGCAGTTTCTAGTTTAAGTCCGTCAAGTCACCCTTATTTGGTCTAATAATTTTTTGTCTGTACGGTCTCCTCATCTTGGAATTTTACTCTAGCTTTTTTAGGCAAGTCGTTAAAAGTCATGTAAGTCGAATGTCAGTTTTATTGTCGGAATCAAAAAAGAATATCAAAGTTTACTCACAACTCCCATCTTTTTCCAACAAATTTAAAGTCTCTTTCGTTTTTGTTTTTAAAATTTAAGTTACCTACTCCTCTGAAAAGAAAGGAAAAAGAAAACAAAAAAAGATCAGACTTTATGATCGTAATGTCAAAAATATCAACTTTCCATCCTTGCATACATAATTAAGTTTTTTTAAAATTATTATTAGTATTCTTCTTTATTTATCATTAGTAATGCTGATAATTATTAACCTCCATTATTCCTCTTAAATTTGAGCTACGAACTGACATTCAACCAACATGTTTTTTTTTTACTTGCCTCAAAAAACTGGCGTAAAATTCCGAGTCGAATAAGCTGTACGGATATGGGTATGTATTGGACTGAAGAACTATTGACTAGGCAGATTTGGATCAAAAACTGTCCCGCATAAATTTTTTTGGAAGGGCTCAACAGTATTGGACAAATTTTTTGAGGATTAAAAATCCTCCCCGAAATATGCTACCCTATGCAAAAAAACGAGAAAAAAAGGAAAACGTTGGTGCGGCTTGCCCTTCGAGCGAAAAGATTGTGGTACCTACTTTGGCAGCAACTCACCCACCAAAGTGTTAAATTGTTGGCCCATTTTACAGTCTGCAGTGATGCCTTGAAAATCTGCCTGTTTCCTCCAAAGCTGATGAATTTGATGTAAAATGCACTTATCTCGCACAATGTTTCACGGGAGCACAAAGGGATAATACCAATTTGTTTAATCTCTTGCGTTTCTGCCGACATTAAAAATAGTCAACAAACTTTGAGCTTTGGTGGGTGAGTTTCTCCCATAGTATCGGTACTTTTTTGCTCTACTGCCAACCTGAAGGGACGTTTTCTGTTTTTTTGATAGAACTTTTACCATTCATGCTTCATTGCCTCTAACTTTTTCCCACCAGAGTAATTTGACGGTAATCAAAATTGTTAATTTTGGTTATAACAGTTTAAACAAGGTTTTAGTTTTGTTTTGTTGTCAAGGTGGAACCAATTATGGACATTTTATTTAGCGACCGGGTTCGGTTACGGTTCTGGCACTTGGTGACTGTATAATATGCTGGATTATTTGTATAATATTTGTCGAAGTTATGTATTTAACAGCATTCCTTACCATTTTAGTTGTAAATAGAAGTAATATAATATAATAATAATAATAATAATAATAATAATAATAATAATAACTTTATTCATAATTCAACTCAGCGAACATGGAATAGTGTCAGGATATGTATTACAGGTCATGAAACTTAACGGATACACAATGTAATTTAAAATTCAGTGATAGAGTACAAGCATTTTTCAATTAAAAGGTTTTTACAATCTCTCTTAAAAACATTGATGGAATTTTCTTTCTGTAAGTACAAGGGGAGCTGATAGAAAAGGCTGTGGCCAAAGGATAACAAAGAGTATTTGTCCCACTTAGAATAATAATTAGAATAATCTGGTCACCAATTCGTAATTTACCTCGCTAGGTATCTTCCGAAAACCTTGGCCGCACAATTGGTAACCAAAGATGCCAGACATCCATTTGATTGTACAGTGAGAAAGTGACTAAACTTGGTTACTAAATAAAATATGCTTCTCAAGTTTGATCACTCAAACTCAGTTCAGAGGTATAAGCATCATTTTAAACATTTGTTTTAAAATATCAGGGCTGTCTCATTTATTCTGAAATAACGGCTTTGAAATGGTACTAAATTATTTTATTATGTAGCTCTTTGACTAAAAATTTTAAGATAAGATAAGCAACCAAGTAGGTATATGATGGTGCTTCTCACTCTTAGCTTTTTAGGCATACTTACATTAATGAAAAAAATTGGATTCCACTTGACGTCAAAATGGCTGTGCACACTGTCACCTGGCTCTTGATTTACTAATTCTTACCTAATCACTTTTCTTTATCTGGAAGCAATCATTTTTTAACATCATGCCGTGACTCATTGCTTAGATTCACTTTAGGTGTAAGTAACAATGGGGCTCTTGCAAACTTTTGCTCTAAGCAAATAAATAGTCTTTTCTGATGTAAAGACCAACAAAAATCACAATAATCACTCTAAAGAAGTCTAAAATTCGGTAATTATATATATAAAGCTGTCGTCCCTCCTAAATGTTTTTCTATTTTCCCGAAAATTGGCCGAAGCGATTTTCCCTCAAATTTGCACATGATTCCTTGGATTTAGAAAAAATCTGTCCAACAGTTTTGAAAAGTCGTCTGTGAGCGCCGCAAATGAATTTTAAAATAAGAGTGAAACTCATTTTGCCGACGCAGGACAGCGAGGACGCGATGCTCCGCGCCTCGCCTGAGTGGATTCTTGATCTGCCCCTCCCCTCCACTCTACGCTCGGCAGAGTCTCACTTATCAGTTTACGAGTCAGTCAGCGAGAGCGGGGAGGGGGGATTCGTTCGTCGCTCATCTCTTTCGCACTGATTACTCGTTCTTTCTCCAAAATTTTCTGTCGCTCGCCCATACCCGCAATCTCTCTCACTCTTTACGGACGCTCATCTCTCTCGACTAACGCACTCCCATTCTTCGTATTAACCCTTTGTTTGCCTTTCTTCTTCTTCCTTCCCTTTCATTTTTTCTTTAAATTTTATCATTTCGACTTAAATCACTCGGGATCGTTGAATAACGTTCCCAATATTTGCAGATGCCTTTGATTTAATTTTTTTTTTTTTTTTTTTTTTTTTTAAGGGAAAACTTTAGCGCTTTCAAAATTTATTTTTCCGTGATTGTACCGTTATAGGTAACCTTTAAGCACTCCTTCTTTTTAAATCTTCGATTTTCAAGTTTTATTTGATCCCCGCGTCTTTATTAGTTTTTTTACGCAACCCGGCAATATTTTTTTTTCTTTATTTATAAAGAAAGTGCAAGCGTTGCGCTCAGATTCTTACATTTTCAATTCTTTATCTCAGGAAATACTGTTCATTTATATTTTTACCCAATACCCGGCCCGAACCCTAAATGCTCGTGGGGGGCGGTGGTTTTCTGGAACGGTAGTAAATCTAAACTCTAACGTCAAGTTCTAGGGGGTTCAAAGCCCGTTACATGGGAAATCCGTCTAATTTGTCACTTTCTCTATGGAAACTTAGATAGTGTTCAAATTAATAGGAATTCCATGAACCTGGTTTTCAATTAAACTTGATTTGAGAAAAAAATTTCGTAAATTTTTGCGTCTCAATTGCATTTTCACGGTTTTTAAAGTAAGAATCAACTTTTTAATCCCCCTAAACAAATTTCAAAGTTTAAGTTTTTTTAAGTTAAATTCCCGGAAAACTACAAACCCCCTTTTAAATATATGTTTTAAAATTTTTTTTTATCAACTTTAATAAAAAAAGGGTGACTCCCAAATTTTCGAACGTTACCCAAAATTTTTTGGTTTAACCATTTCGGAAAGGTTAGAATTAAAAAAAATTTTAAATTTTTTTTAAAATTTGGAATTTTCATATCGTTAATGGCCGCAATTTAAACTTTGTAAATCCTTTAAAAAATTAAATTTCAAATTGAAAGGTTTTTGGTTTAAAAATGAAAAAAATTCAGGAAAGTTCTTTTTTTTCATAAAATTTGTATTCCATTAATTTGGCGAAGACAAATTTTCAAGACGTGGTGCCATCACAATTAAAGCTGTGAGCGTTTTCCCAAAATTAAAATCTTTAAACCATTGTAAAAGTGCCTAGGGGAAAAGGTTCCTCCTTTTTAAAAGAAATTAACGTTTCAATTTATTGAGAGGAGAAAGATACGATTTTTTAAAAGATGGTTTCAATTGATTTTTTATTTTAATATTGAAATTTCATTCAGCTTTGCTTTTCACTAAATTTTCCTTTTTCTGATAAAAAGGGAATAGGTAAAAATATTTTTAAATCTCTGTACAACCCTCAAAAGATTAGGGGTTTGGGGGGGGAAAATTTTTTTTAAATTTTCCCCACTTTTTTGTGTGGTTTTGACCTGCCTTTCCGGGCCCCAATCAAAAACCCGTTTAAAATTAGAGAGGAGAAAATGAATACGAATTTTTTTTAAAAAAGAAACTGTGTTTTCAAATTGAAAATTTGAAAAAAATTTCCTGTAATAATCTGAGTTCATCAACTTGCCCCAGTCTTCACGGCTTTTACTAATCTATCCAGATGCACACTATCTTGAATCCATCGCACTAAGCGTATAACCATAACCCTTCTAACTCTCATTTTCCTTTGTTACTAACCTTTGGTGTCAAGAGTAATTTTCATGTTGGTGTTGGGTGAAGGTGGGTATGGAGAAAGGTCTCTATCATGGATCGGTGGTGGTTTTTGACCCTAAAGACGGCTTTAAACTTGAATCGGCAATCAGAATACTCACTGGTTTACATACATGCACTGCCCATTCAAATCAAACATCTGATTCTAGAAATTTCATCCTGAATATTTTGGGTAAGACACTTTCACATGCTCGCCTCATTTGTTTCTGTTAAATATCGGTCTCATCATTGTCAAAAAAATTTAAATTCTGCTTGGAAATGGGTCTGAAAATTGTGTTTGTGTTCTAGCTTGCCCCGTATGTACTGTCAGTCGGCAAATTAAATAATGTTAGTGGACTCCATAAATTTTGGCTAAGGTAGGCAACTTGCGATACTTATCACAATGAATTTAAGGTAGATTCTCAGCATTTAGTTCCATATTCTGCCACCAGAGAAAGATACATTCTTTAAATGGAAAAAAATAATGGTAAACGCAAATAAATGAAAAAAAGGGCCTCGATGGAGCCTCGGAAGCAATCTAAGGAACATTTTAGTGCAAACAGTACGCTAAAATGTTTCGAAATAAGCGAGAAACTATTGAATTTCGGAAACCCCCCAATGGCGTTCAATTCTATATTCCACCTTAAGCATTGCAGGATTTGCAGGTGACCTTCCTGAGCAGAAATCTACAGCATCGACTGACATTATTTGGAAACATTTACACCAAACAGACCTACTAGTATTCTAACGTAGCCTTTTAATCTCGACTTTTCAATTCCCTTAAAAATAATCTGACGTATAAAATTGCTTGATGTTTCAGGACCAAAATTTAAAGTTTAGAAAGAAAGTTCCTAAATGTTTCAAGAAATTCTTTGCACTAGCTCTAATTTTATAAGAATATTAAAGTCAAGTGAAAATGGCAACATCTGAAATCGAGTAGGTCCCTTTAGTATAAATGAGACCATTTAATTCTCCGACTGTACGTATTAATTATAGGTAAAGTGACTTTCTGCTTAATTAACTCTTGATTGAAGTATGAGGAGAACTAATTTAGACCAGCCAATTCTTACATGTGCAGTGAAATGTTTGAGCCTGTTTTGATGGAGTTGATATATAAGGCTAATTTTTTTAATCGAAACACGATGAACCATAGCGGAACACTCCCGTTTTTTTTACTGTGGTTAGCCAGCGCGGTTCAAGTGTTCCATCGAAATGAAATAGAACACTCAAACCATTCTGACAAGTCAATCCACCAACAGTGAGATATTACCTTAAACCTGTCGATTCCGCTCGAATTTTGAGATCTTTTATCTGTTGACTTGTTTGCAGCACAAGTTTCATTTCAAAAAATGAACTAAAAGAGCCTCTTCCCAATAGATGACTCAGAAAATAATTAAACAGTGCAGTTCAAAAAAGTAAACTAAAACGGAATGCGGAAATTCGGATGAAGCCACACTCAACCTAGAGTAACCAAGAGTAACTCGTTCCGTTGTGTTTCATCGCGTATCATGCATAAAAAATTATCCTATTTTAGCATATTGTCTTTTGAGAGCGCATCAAGTTGACTCTATTGGAACGCTGATATTTCGAATCAATTCTGCTGAAATTCGATTGCTCTAAGCAGGTGAAGCATCACCATTCACTTTATGAACGGTTTAATCAAATCGAGCTAGCTGCACTCCGCAGGTGCAGTGGGTGTTTTTGAGTTTTCTCAATTGCTTTGAAAATACCATGCTTTTTCAACTTGATTGCTTTCTCGGTCTAGTCCCACACAATTTAGCAATCCTGCACTTTGGCTGCTCTGTGAATTTTCAATTATTTTTATGCAACAGTTCCTGTGATTAAATTTTGATGAGATTGATATTTTCAGATAGCTTTCTTTTTATGCATGATTTTCACCGAGGCCTTAAGGGACTTGCATCATACCTGCAGGCTGATTCTGCTTTTATGGACGAGACGAGACGAGATAGCGAGAATTGATCAGTCCCATTGGTTTAAACGGTGTCACATAACAGATTTGAAGTCATTCAAGCTCCTATTCGACCTGCTCCGAGTTATGAATTTGAAAAGAATCACTCAAATCACGTCAAACAAGCGCTTGAATGACTTCAAGTCTGTCACATGACACCATTTAAACCCCAATGGGATTGATCAATTCTCGCTGTCTCGTCTCGTCCAAAAGATCAGAATCAGCCTGCAAGTCTCGAACTCATGGAATTTTACTCCTCCTATCAGACATGATGTTCAATGCCCGCAAAAAAACTGAATAATCAGGCTTATCTTGAATGAAAAAGCACTCTAGAAGTTTGATCGGTATTGATTTTAGCTGATCTCAATTTTGGACTCCATTTTTGTTTTATCATTGTTTTGATTTTCTCACTTTTTCCAATTTTATGTCAAAATTTACGGAAAATGGGATCAGCGACAAATCTGAACATTCAAAGAGAAGAGGGAATTCATTTTGGTGATTAGTAGGCTTAATTCACATTTATTTGCTGAATTTAATCATAAAATTATTGAAATGTTGAACTTATAATAGAAATGTGTTTTAAAAATAAGACTGAAGTGTTTGTCGCTTTTCAAGAATGCGATAGGGATTGATGAAATATTCATGTCTCTCTAAGGTAAAGGTGGTTAATGGAGGCAGTTATCGTGTGCTCAGTAACGAAAGTATAACTAAGACTTCTCAGACTTCTCAAAAATCAGACTTCAGCTGAAAGAACTTTGGCCTCTCTCTGGCAAATCCCTTCGTTTATTATTTTAAGTTTGATTTTATTTACTGCCTTGTTGTATACTGCACAGTTTTTCTCATGGATCATCTTAAACCAAGCAATAAGATTGATTCATCAATGATAATTTAATCATTTCAGCGTTATTAAGGTTGCCCATTTTTGTTTTATTTCTGTGTTATGGATTACCCGATATAGTAATTCCCAATTAAGTGCCCGCTTTTGCAACCCTGATCGAATCCTTTCACGTATCTACCGTTATAAGTTAATTTATTTCGCACCCCCACAAATTTCTGCAATGGTATGTCTATCAATGTCTGCGTTCTTCCCTTAACGAGGATTGTAGACCCATCTAAAATTGACCGAATTTGCGCTACTATCTTTATGGATAGTTCCGTTCAATTCAATGGCATAGCGCAGAAAATTTATATCTATGTACGCCAATAGCGAATCCAGGAAATTGTCCTTCTCTCTCTTCTCCTAGCAGAACGTTTGAGTCAGAAAAGGACAGTTCAGGGTTAGTCCTTTGATTTTTGCCCCGCTTCTATCCTTTTCTAACACATGCATCTTCATGGGAGAAGAGAGAGAGACATCCAACTATGCTGATTTGGATTTTAATACTATTTTATCAGTAATCTGTTTTTTTTTTCTTGTTTAAAAAGAATGATTCAGATCAGTAGGAATAAAAAAAAAAAAAAATTGAATAGATTCCTCTCCTGCAAGAAAATTATTTTAAAATCCAAGATTCCTCCGATTATTTTTGGTTTTTTGAAACGTTATTAAAATTTGCTCTCATTAATTGCATTGGTTTTTTTAAAAGCTTTAAAAGAAATTCAAAGGTGACTTTCATTTTATCGAAAGAATGGCTTTTTTGGTTTACATTTAATTATGCCGGATTTCAGCTTTTCATTAAACTTGACACGCAAATTTTACAGCACACTGATTGGCTGACGCATGATTCTGATCAGTTGTCAATATTTACTTTTTTGAACCTAAAATTGGCCGTTAAAGTTTCAAGGACTTGATCAAAGCAAAAAAAAAAAAAACAATGAGTTTTCTTCCTCTCTGTTCTATATTGCAGTCAACAGCTAGTTTAATAGAAACTATAGAAATATGTAGTTTAGTTAGTAGAATAAATTGCACAATTAGAAAGAAATTATTTGAAGTAATTGATATTTTCAGTTGCCAGAGGCGAAGTATGACCCATACACTGGGTTCACAATTGAGAACCCAACAGTACGTGACTCAGGTTATGTTAGTTGTGATGCATCGCGCAAGAACATTAGCGCCTTTGCAATGTTTGAGATTCATATCGATAGTAAGTCCCCGTTAATTTTATTGTTTTCTCGTGAATTTATCTGTTCCTCTTCGGTGATGGTCTACCTTTTGAGCTCATAGATTTGCTTTAAGCTAACATACTTTTAATCTCAGTTTGTTGATTAGTTCCTTGTAATTAACCTTAAAATAGCCAAAAAAAAATCCTTGGATTTTCAATCCTTCCGCATTTTTATTAGTCTTTAGATAACACTCTCAGCAAAACTAATAAAATAACCTGTTGATTTTCACTATATTTCAAGACATTTTCCAGAGGCTCCCCATCTTGATGTTTCCTCCAGGTTTCTTCTGACTTGATTTCTGAACTTTAAATTGCTCCTATGAGACTTAAGAGAAATTCAAGATTTTCTTTTTTTTTTAGAGCAACTTAAATTTGGGAGATTCAGTTGCGCGATACATAGTAAGTACCATAAACGTGATAAATATAGGTTTCGATATTACCTTGTCAATCTTTGCATCAACAGTGCCTTACAATTTATCATCACATTATTCCATGGGACTATAATACGTACAAATTCTCTTATATTTTTTTTTACATCATAACAAATATTGTTTGTACAGTTTGGGACGAAAAAAATTTTGGACGATTCCCTAGATTTTGGCTGAGGTAGGCCACCTGCAACATTGCTTAAATCATTTAGATAAGTACTGCGGGTGGTCTACCTCCAGGATTCGTCTGACCTTCTTCCTGTCCTTGAATGTACAATATCTTTCATCCTCACTGTATTCTCAGTTGGTAACTATCTCACTTTTCCAATGCTCTTGTTTAATTACAGAGTGACTGTAAAAAAATCCTTCACTTAGAAGTTTGGACGGTTGCCTTTTGAGAAATTGAAGGGGCTTTTTATCAGTTGAGCGAGAATTTCTACAGAATCCTGCGCTGAAGTCTATTTGAAAGTAAAAACACTTGCAAATGAGGTAGCCACAAAGAACTTAAGCCTTGAGGCTTGGGTAGTTCTAGAATTCTCTGGAGTATTGCACCGGTGCAGAAAAAATTATGAATAGCAACCATTTCCAACATATATAGTTATACTATAACATAGGATACTATAATCTTTTCTGTGCAGGTGCAATACTCCTGAGAATTTTAAAACGCTCTCTTGAGTCAAAATCGCACTGTAAATGGAAGAAGCTCCTTCAATTTCTTGGACGGCAACCATTCTAACTTCTGAGTGGGGATTTTTTTACCGTCACCCGGTATAGCTCTGGATGCAATATATTCCTCTCATTGTTTTTGCAATATTTTCATGAAGTTGTCGCACTTTCCTGGTATAGAATGAAGATTCCTAGGCAATAGAAGCATCACTGATGCCAATTTCTCTGCTGCTATCTTTTTGACCTTGAAATGGGTTCTAAGTATCCGTCTTCTAGACTGCTAGCCCAAATTCCTACGCACTTCCTCACAAACCATTCACTCAGTCATTAATATTTTTACTTCATCCATGTAACCGGCTTATTTTCAAATATCCTGCTCTACTGGTCTATTTTTGAGGTCAAATAATGCCCCGATGCATTAAGTCTTATCGGTTTGTTCCTTCTGTGCTATAGCATCTTTATTCTATAAACGGTTTTAGTGATGACATCATCTGGTGATGAGTGTTCCAAACAAAGACAAACTGTCTCTCTTGCTCTCACATAACTCCCACTGCTATCTTGCTCTTATCGCAAAAGTTGTGTATTGAGACATCTTTCGTGAACATTTTTGGCAGAATCAAATTTTTCGAGGCATTTTAATTCCTTTGTGAGAATAATATGTAGTGAAGCAAGGCCCTGTAAACGAATTTTGAAACTGGAAAGATATGGGTTTACGTGAGGGTCACGGGAGAGTGAGTGAGATAGTTTGGAACGCTCCGCGAGTTTTGTCTCAATCAATTGTGACCGATAAGTGCATTGTTGTAATTGTTGGCCAGCTGTTGACTTTGCACTAAAACCGTCTATACTTCTGGTTTTCAGGGAGGTAGTTACTGAGCAACCGGAAAGGAATCTTATCAGAATTTTATTTCTCACAATATTGTGTGGTTGTGCGAGGTTTCAAGCTGAGCAATTGTAATGAAATTTTTTCACTGGAATTCAGAGGAAACATTGAGTTTGGTGAAATCTAAATATTAATGAAAGAGAGCGGAGTATACTTGTTATAGACAAAAAAAAAAAAAAAAAAAAAAAAAAAAAATCAGAATAAATATTGAATTTTTAAATCAGTGAAAGATCTGTTTGAGAGATCGACTATGAAATCACAAATCATCCGCCTTCTGTCTTGCTTATGTGATGTCTCACAACTAACAAAGCTAATTAATTAATTTTAATTAATAAATTAATTTTGCTAATTAATTTTGCTTAGTCATAATAATATCTTTCTTTTCAAAATTTTCACCCTCAGCACCCTCCTTACTTGTTACTCAAACTGTCTAAATTTTCTTTTTCTGTCCAAATTTTGTTCTTTTTTCCTGGTCTGTGTTTTTTTACAACAAGCACCTTGTGCAAAGGAAGACTGGACAAAATGAGGCCTCTGAAGATATTGATCAAGTCTTTTGCTCTCAATGTTTTTACGGAGAAGACTAGAGGAGTGATCTCCTTACATTAACCCTTTCATGCACGCATTTTCGGATTTGACTTTTTTTGAGATTTTTTTTAGACCGTTCAGAAGAGGACAATTTTATAAGAATTTTGATGGGTCACACATTTTTTCGCAAAATATCTTTTTTAGAGGTGTTCGAGTACTCAAAAAATACTCAAATTTCGAGTATTCAGATACTCGAAAACTCGACTCGAATGAAAAATGAAT
>VMOF01000001.1:21334655-21401294 GCA_011764245.1 Trialeurodes vaporariorum | reverse complement strand
AGGTGTTGATTGGATTTGTATCTTCTTTTTTATTTCCTATTTTGTCTGTATCCAGCCTGTTCCTTTGTGGTTTGTTTGTTGTGGGCTTTATTTTGCACGGCAAAATTTTGAACAAATAAATAAAAGTGACTTTCTGTTGTTTTAGAATATAAATTGACGCATGGAAAAAGTAGTTTTTCCTACATGCTGGAATTAACCTTAACAAACGTCAGCCTTAGCGATACTGGAAAGTACACCTGCCTTGTTAGTCCTCGGAATGGATCTGAGTCAAGCGTTTGCGGAGAAGTCTTTTGACGTAGATATAAAACGTAAGTTTGTTTTAAAATTTCCTTTGCATTATGTTCAGTGGTTCTTTCAACCAATATAATTACTATTATGGATCAGAGTCAGCATTTGTGGAGAAATCTTTTAAAGTTGATATGAAACGTAATTAAAATGATAAAAAGGATTAAAACGATAAAGGAAAAAAAATAAAGAAAGGAATGAAAAGGAATAAAAGGAAATAAAATGTTAATCAAATGAGTAATTGTTGACAAACTTTATTATTAGTTTATTTTGTCATTTGAACTTATTTTTTCCAAGAAATACTAGAATTATGCATTTTTCTTTCTACACAGAAAAAATTATTAGTGAAAATAACCACATGGATACCTGATTTTGGCACCTGCTAGATGTTATGGTAAACTTGACCAGAAGTATGGTACGTTTACCGATACTTCGAGTAAAGTCGACGTGCAATCCAGGTAACATCACCTAGTACCTAGTCAAACATAGTATACTTCTGGTTAACATTACCATAACATCTAGCAGGTTCCAAAATCAGGTATCAGTATGGTTATTTTCACCGTAGTTTTTTTTCCGTGTATCATTATCATCTGTTGTCACATTATTCATATTATTAAACTTGTCAAAATTATTATTATTGTTTGATACACCTACAATAGCTTAAAAATTGTATATCATTTGGAAGAAAAGTTATATTTCACCTTTTTCCTTGGAGGGGGGGGGCCCTCCCTAACCTTCCTTTGGGGTTAAACAACCCCCCCCCCTCCCCCCTTGAAAAATTTTCTGTGGGCATCTATGGGCTATCCATCGTATTGAAATCTGGAAATACTTTGCCTAGAATCATCTTGAGAGGGTATTAATTGTGCCGGTACTTAGTATGTTGATTCATCTTCGTTTTCTTGTCTCTTTCTTTCAGCGTTATCGGCTCCTGAATTGATACCTGGCCAAAGTAATTTGAACAATAGTGCGTGGACTCTTGGCACCGGGCATCAAATAAGATGGAACTGTTTTATCAAGGCAATGCCACCTCCTGTAATCCTCTGGTACAAAGTATGCGAAACTTTTATGATTTTCGTTTGATGTGTTGACTTTCCTTCGTGAATTACTCAGATGTGTGCGAGAAGTGAATTTTGATGTTGAGTTGCATATTGACTTTTGTTTTGGCCTTTCAAGTGAAAACCAAGTCAAATAATATTGAAACGAAGCCCTATTTTTTTCTTTACCTTTTCATTTCATCTCCTTGCTTAGTTTATCAGACCTTCTAGGGCTTTTTTCTAGGTCTATTTTCCTTGTGCTAAATTGAAAAACTGAGATGAATTCCAAGGCTGTATCCATAAAACAGCTGCTAGATTGTTGCCAGAGCAGAATGTTCTTTTCCTCCGGAATTCACGCACAAACCGGCATTGCTTTCACAATCCGAAACCCCTAGCTTCCACATTGATGACTTTTTTGCAGAAGTGCCTCCACAATCCATTTGATTCAGGAATGCTTAATCACAATAATGGGTTTGTTGCGTACTTTTGCTACTGCAATACGACACATTGAATCTAATGTAGAATTTAGCGAAAATAGTGATGTGCATATTAAATATGTACATTAAAAATCCGCTCATTAACTCAGGAAATCAATTCCATTTCAAACAACCCGCGCTACTTTAGACACTATTATCACCGACATACAACTACATAGACAGGACAATTTAGTTTGTGTAAACATCTACAGAACTTACAAACGTTTGAATCTTTGGTTTTGATGCATACTTTCCTTGTATTATTCTGTAATATTTGATCAACCAGAGAAGACCAAGCAGCAAATGCATCCAGTATTTTGTGTATTTAGAAGAAAATTGCATCATTTTGTGGTATTGATGTTGTTTACTTATTCACGGTGGTTTCTGTCTATGTAGTAGTATGCCGGTGCAAACAGTGTAGCGCAACCTGTTTGAAATTGAAGTGATTTACTGAGTCAATGAGTGGTTTTTGAACGTTTTTAATGTGCACATCGTTATTTTCTCCGAATTTTACATAAAAATTAAGGCTCTAGTTTTCTGTACCAAAAGTACGCAACAGACCCATTTGGAATTTTTTTTCCAATCACAATTTTTTTTTTTAAAGAAATAAAATCTCGGTTGAGTCTCCACAATTTTTACGAAGCCTCCACAATTTACACACAATCAGGATCACGAGTTAGTGAACATTCTGCACCCCTGATTGTTGCTTTATAACCTTTCCATGCCGAGTTGCTCCTTTTTTCGACCCACTTAAGTTGTTGTGTGTGGATGTAAGTCACATGTTTTTTTGACTGAGGCTATCATAATGATTGCAGTGTGACCATTGTAAAGGTCATATAAAAGTATCTCTTTTAATTTTCAATCCTATCTCCAGTTGCAATTTTTGATGAGTTGAGTTTTTCTCCAGCCTAATCTCTTAAAATTTCAGAATGGAGTCTTATTGCGTTTGTCTACAAAGGAAACAAGAATTGAGTTACTGCATAGTAATCAAACTCTCTTGATAAAATATGCAGCCTTAGGCGATGAAGGAAAGTATACTTGTGTGGCTACAAATAGAGCTGGCCTTATTTCTGCCTCAAACACTCTTATTCTATCAGGTAATCTATTCAATCTATCTGACTATTTATCAACAAAAAATTAATATGTATCTCATTTTCTTGTGAATCAAACAGAGTTTCCATGAATTTTGTCTCAGCATGTCTGCTAATAAGCTGCAAGTCATTTGCTACGAACGCCAACGAGCTATGATAGCGATAGAGAGGATTTATAGGATGTGATATTGAAACTTCACGAAGGTAGCCGTCATGGAAATCTTTTGCTGACGTTTTTCACACAGGCTCGGTTTGTTTGCCTCTTATTTTTTATCCTTCAAATTTTTTTTTAAAAAAAATTGTGACTGATTTATTTGAAATTGGTTATAAACAAAAGTGCAAGTGTTCTAGAGTGGCTATCTGGATGGCAGAAATCGGTATATCTGTTTATTCTGGAAGGATATGCACAATAAAGAAACTGACTTCTGTATAGAAACAAGCCAAATTTTGTAACCTGAATAGTTGTATTAAAATTCTGTGTCCAGATAGGCACTATTAAACGCTTGTTCTTTCGTTTAGAACCAATTTCCTTTGGATGAATTACAACATTTGATTTAGGGTTAAAAAAAGTGAGGCCAACAAACCAGATTTAGATCGCCCATGCTGTTACATTTTGAGATAAGACTTATGACATGTATCAGCCTCTATCGCTGCAGCTCGTTGATGAATACAACATGAAAAACCGTAGTGTTTTTAAGGCTGGACTTTGCCACTCATTTATCTGTGTACATATTTATAAATATTCAGGCAAGTGCCTTTGGACACAAATAATAAATAATAACACAGGATTGCCAGCTAAAACAAGAATTAAACAAGCAAAAATTACAAAAAACGCAAAAGCAATTGTGGCCTGATGTGAGATTTCTTAATATTAGAAAACCTATGCGATCTCATGTTACAAAAAAAGTAGAAAGTAAATGTTCAACAAAAGAGAGTGAAGATAATTCAACTTGCCTATCTGAGATAAAAAAAAAAAAAAAACCTTAATTTTAAAACAAGAACTTGAGAATGCGTTGTGCGGTGCAGGCTGTTTGCCCGTGCCCAGACTGGGTGTCGGTTTTTTGCCAGAGTCAAAGGGGTTCGGTTAGGTGCTTGGCTCAACTCACTCGTGAATGTGTACGGTTCCATTTGATTTTGAACACTACTGACAAAGGTATTTTTGGCTCCCCATTTGGACTGGTCTGTTAGTCGAAATAGAAAAATTCTCCTTACAGCCGGCACCGCACGAGCATGTGGGCAAATGCTCGTGCACCGTGCAGCTCGGCAAATGCTCAAGTGAGGGCGCGGCTTGAGAGGTGATACACTGAGCTCTTACGAGACTGTCATTGTACAAATAAATGAATTATTAAATAAATAAGTAAATAAATAAGTAAATAAATATGTTTCTGATTTCAGACAAACCAGAGGAGCACGATCATGTCGATCTGATCATCTATGCTAGTGTAGTTCTACTTGCTGCAGTCATTGTTGTATTCTGGCTCGCTTGTAAAGTCCACAAAGAAAAGGTTTGCTTTTGTCGTTTATTTTACTGTTCATTTGAATTTTCTATCTTTATTTACCAATTTTCTCAGATTATCTGGAGGAAGAAAGTTGTTGGAGGAGGACTTTGCAAAGTGTTATTTTTTAGTCTCAGGTAGAGTGTGTCTCTTAAGAGTTTGCAGAAACATTGGGGCTGTTGCATACTTTTGCTATATGCAATTTAACAGTTGATTATGGTGTAAAAACCTCGAAAAAATAACACTGGCAGCACTAAAAACTTCCAAAATCCACTCTTAAACTCAATAAACGCTTTCATTCAAGAGGGCGTAATGGTGGCTGAGGGCAGTAACAATGGGAGATTCCTATCTTAATTTCGTCACACTTTCTATGCTGACAAAGATGATTCACAGAGTAATTAGTCATCAGAGTGATGATCCACATCCGATGAATGGTACCCCAACACCTAGTGACACCGGTGTCAAATGAAAGTCGTCTCTTATTGGTCACTTCTCGATGGAGTTACAGTGTTACATAGGAATCTCCCATTGTTACTATCCTCAGCCACCATTACGCCCGTGCATAATGTGCGTATGAAAGCATTTATCGAGCTTAGGAGTGGATTTCGGAAGTTTTTAGTGCTGCCATCGTTATTTTTGGAGGTTTTTACAGCAAATTTGACAATTAAATCGCTTATAGCAAAAGTGTGCAACAGTCCCATCGATTAGTAAAAGAGCCATGGCCCCCACAAGAATTGATTGTTTCTCATTTGCTCCAATGGGATGAATTCATGGTTGCCAAATTGCTGGGTTTGCCATGCATGCACCATGGTTTACAGGTGTACACATGTTCGCCTTGAACCTATAAAGAAAGTTTACACTGAAGCAATATTAGTGTTTTTATGGATCAAGTATGCAAGGTACAGCAGATAAACAAAATGTTACTGTTTCTATAAAGGCTATTTGTTTGGTTTTTAAATCATATGCAATGAAAAAATTTCTTATGGGTATCACTGTCTGCCTCACTTAAAAATCTTTAAGATTCTTACATTGTAAAGGTTTCTAATATTGATGCAATGGACCCATTTAATTTTCTACTTCCCTACTCTAAAATTTCATTTCAGAATTAGCCGCATTTTTAATCTAATGTTATCTGTTACTTTTTAAAATTTGTAGAAATTAAGGCGAGAATTGACCGCAGCAGGCTTGATCAATTTTGAAGAAGGAGCAATCGATAGTTTGAATCCAGAGCTTGGAGTTCAAGAGCAAGCTGACATGCTTCCATATCACAAGAAGTGGGAGTTCCCAAGAGATCGATTGAAATTAGGTAAGTCCATTGATTTTAAATAAAACTGGCGGTCAAAGTTTTTAAATTTTGGACTATTTTAATCTTCCACCAAAGTGTTTTTGGGACATGAAGCATCTGGGGGCTGATTCTGCTCTTTTGGACGAGACGAGACAAGACAAGATAGCGGGAATCGATCATTCCCATTGCTTGAAACGGCGTCGCGTGACAATTTCGAAGTTGTTCGAGTCGTTCATTTCAGACTGAATGACTCTTCTTGACTTAAGTGACTCAAAATCTGTAACATGACACCTTTCAAACCTATAGGATTGTGCAATTTCCGCTACTTTGTCTCGTCTCGTCCAAAAGAGCAGAATCACTGGACCTTTCAACTCGCACTGTAAAGAACTATTTATTTATCATAAACTGGTTACTCTTACTATACCCTCTCTGTATATTTTTGAGACCATCAAATTTGCTATTACAAATAATATTATCAACCCTTCTGATCTACTACCAAAACATAATTACAACAGCAGACACTATAATATTGATAAATCACGTATAAATCTAGTCAAATCTGAAAACAACACCAGTTTCTCTGCTATCCAATTATTTAATGCACTTCCTCTCACCCTTAAACTATCATTTAAGAATGACCATCCAAGATTCTCCCTCAACAGACTAAAGCAGTTCTGTACCGAGAAAGCCTTTTATCATCTTAATGACTTTCTACCGGAAACCAAGTTGATGGTAGGGCAACAGTTTATGATGAATATCTATCTCTCTCTCTCTATCATTCTATGCACTTACTTCCTATACCATCCGTACCGTATATTTAGTCAAAAATGTACACTCGTAAAACTGGACCTGTACTATAGCTCTGGTTTCAGAGCTCCATGTATCAACTGCCAAAAATAAATAAAAATAAATAAATAAATAAATAAATCAGCTCCCAGGGGGTGTCAAATTTGACCCCAACTTATTTTTGGCCTATTTCTGGATTCCTTAACATTTTCAACCTTCCTCTCTTAGTGATACAAAGATTAAGGAGTGTTACAATTTTTTAAAAATGGGTCAATATGAAACTTTCACCTTCAAAATATCAAATGTGAAAAACAATACTGATCAGCAGTTTGCCTGGCAAGTCTTAAAATTTTACGTCCTCCTTGAATATTTAATAAAAATATAGGGGTCATCTTTTGAAATAAGTTATATACCCCCGGATCCTCTGATTAATTTTTCGGAGTTCTTAACCCAAAATTAAAAATCTTTTGGGTCAAAGTACACCGGTACATGTTATATCGCAAGTTACATGCTCCACAACATGGCTTTTATTAAATTTTTTTCCCCCTTATTTTCTTCATGAACATACTATAGATTTTTAATATTGCTTTTATTGAGAGACTATCACATGAATTAAAAATTACAGGAAATGTTGGTTTGTGGTTTTGCAATTTAGGCCATCAATATGTCTTTTGTGATGGAAATTTTCTGAACTTAGTCTAGTATTTTATTTCTACATTTTTTCCTCTTCCACTTTGTTTTTATTTTTCTTGATGTTGATTTCTCCTTCAGGAAAACAGTTAGGCTCCGGTGCTTTTGGTGTTGTTTTAATGGCTGAAGCTGATGGCATCATAGAGGAAGGTGTCAAAACACCTGTTGCTGTGAAAATGGTCAAGGGAAGTATCGATTTCTCCGCTGTCAAGGCTCTTGCCTCAGAATTGAAAATCCTGATCCATCTGGGCAAACATTTGAATGTCGTCAACTTACTCGGTGCTTGTACTAGAAATTTAAACAAACGTAAGAGTCTTTCCGTTCATACTTTTTGTTTTCAAATATATTTTTATATTTTCCTTCTATTTATTTACCTAGTCATATATTTATTTACTTCTGAATTAATTAATTTATTTTTTACTTATGGGTGTTCATTGTAATAAGAAATTATTTAGTAACAATGATAGTAACCCCCCCCCCCCCCCCCCCCCCCAATGAGGGAAGGGACCCGGCAACTTCAAGTTCTTTGTTTTCACTCCTTTTTGAAAAATGGAATTAAAAATACAATATTTACATTATATGTTTTATTTTACATTATATTCTGCTTTTTACAATTTTTTATTTTTATTTTTTATTTTTTATTTGATTTTTTGATTTTTATACTTTTATTGATTATTATTATTATTATTATTATTTTTTTTTTTTGGTCCTCCTGGAAGTACTCAGAATTAGGGCTATATTTGATTAATTCTGTTTTTCCGTCCAAAACAGGTGAGTTGTTGGTCATCGTAGAATACTGTAAACATGGAAGTCTTCACAATTATTTGTTGCAGCATAGGCAGTATTTTATCAATCTTATCAATCCTACCACAGGTAGACTTGATCCATCTTTCCAACACAGGTAAAATATTCTAATCTTGTGTAATGAATCAGATGAATTTGCTTTTCAAGTCTTCACCGTCTATCAAAAAGAATCAAATAGAAAAGAATTTTTATTGGTGGTACTGTCGGGGACAAAAAGAACGTCAGATAACTCCTTGAATTTTGGTTAAGGTAGGCCACCTGCATTGCTTGAAATTATTAATGTAAGTACTGCGGGTTGCCTACCTCCAGCAGTCTGACATTTTTTTTGTTCCTGATGGTACATTTGAGTCAGAATTGGCCATCAAACTAGTCAACTCACTCAAAGATTCAAACATATTTTGTAGATAATCTCAGCCTTCCAAATATCACAGTGAAAAAAATAAATAGTTAAAAAAGTACAGAACAAAATGATTTGCTAAATTAACCTATAATTTTGTTTAATTAATAACTCAAATGCTAAATCAGCCATTCATTTTGTTAGCTTAACAACTAACTTTGCCCAACCGCAAATCAAATAGTAAAAATAACAATTTTTATGCTGGAATAACAAATTAGTAAGTAAAATCAGCGATTTATTTTGCTGATATATCAAGCTGAATTGTTAGATCAACTAATTGGGTGAAGTTCTGTATTTTTTTTAACTATTTAAAATTGCTAAATTGACAATGTCTATTTTGTTAAAAGAACACCATTATGTGGTTGATTTAACAACTATTTTTGTAAACTCAACAAATAAATTTTTAACTGAGTAGAAAACCCTGGTTGATTTAGCAACTTTCAATTTTTGTTAAATCAGCAAATTTTGAATTGTTGCTTAACAATTGATTTTTTTCAGTGGCAAGGGAGGGTCAAAGCTGACCAGAGCTGTTGTTTTGTGTATATTTTATGGCATTTTTCAATTTTCTGATGATTTCACTGGTTGAGAAAAGATAACAGCGCAGTTCAGTTTCTGACCGTAATGCCCAAAAATACTCTAATCGGTAATTTCTTCTCCATTAGTAGAATCGCTGTGAAATTACTAACATATCGGCAAGCTTTTTAAAGTCAGTAATGACTCCTCTCGGGGAGAAAACATTGCAGATCAGAGTATTTTTGTTCTTTAATAGTCATAAACAGAACTGAACTGTGTAATCTTTGTTCGATTGGTGGAATCATCGGTGAAGTGAAATAGGCCATGCAAAATGGCAGATCTGACGTAGACCTACCGCGGAACCTTTATGTTGAGTTATGGATATTAAAAACAATAAAATAATAATACATGACTAGAATAGAATGATTTATACGTTTACTATAGGGTTTATACAGATGACCGATGATCTAAGCGGCCAACAGAATTTATGTATTACAGGCCTATGGGCCTACAGGGCTGCAACATGAACAACGAGAGAACAAAGATTACATGATCTAAGTTGATCATCAGAGCTTACATTTCCAACACTTTAGTTACTCACCATATTCATCAAAGTTATTATCTATTTCTGATTTTCTCCTTTCTTTCTTTTTCTTTCCTCAACCTACAAAAATTGCGGCTTACTTGAGTAGAATTTTGATCTTTCTAGGGTGAGCATTATCAGCGTGTGTGACTTAGAGTGAAGGAAGCTGCGGAAATAATCAACAAAGAAATAGTTTTAATTATTACATTTTTTTAAAATATTTTTCAGCTCTCCAAAGTATTGGGAGCTCCCCAACCCCAACTACAGTAAGAGAAGTAGAAGCAGTTTTCATAGCAATGGCCGTCACACTAGCAACAATTATTATTCCAATTCAAATTCTGCTTCTGTAAATACTCAAACAACAATGCTCTCAGACTCTACACCAGCCCCTATACCAGCCCCTATACCAGCCCCTATACCAGCCCCTACACCAATTGGTAAGTTTTAATTTGCTTTTATCCTACAAAACATCCATTGGAAAGTAAGCACATACAAAAGACTTTTTATTAACGTCACGGTTGTTTGATCCAAGATCAACAAGTCACCCATTTAATTGTTAATTTCCTCTAACATTTTTCTCAAGTTAACTTTTTACTGTGCTCATCTTAATTTTTACTAGATTTTACAAAAAAATTAACAATTCAATTAGATAATTGCTTAGCAAGAGCCCCCTTCAGCTCTGCAAAATTCTCCTGTCTTCTCATCATGCATGATTTGAAAAACTTATGTTAAAATTTAAAAGGGAAGGCTGGCAGGAGGGAAGAGGGGAAATTTGAATCAGTATGCTGAAAACCTGGCCTACAAACGCAACGCTAAAATCGAAATATTTGTAGTTTCTGAAACAGCATTATGAATTTTGCGAGAGTCACAATATTTTTGTTAGACCTGCAATTTAATTATTAACAGAAATTGCAATTTTTTTATTAAACCAGCAAATTAGCAATATTTGCTTCAGTAAACATTTTGTTTTCGTTACAATATTTATTGCTAAAGTTGCAATTGTTAATGTTGTTATGTTAGCAAACACTTTGACTTGCACAGCTAGCAAATTAGATTTGATAAGTTTGCGAATGTGTTTGCCAAGCCTGCGATGCAGGTGGTTAATTCTGTAAAATTTGCATTTTGCCATTTATCACATTTATCACAGGTCCATTTTTGTCGAGACATCAATACATATTTTTTTTTTTTTTTTTTTTTTTTCAGAGTATCAGTTTTTCTACCTTTCTGTCAGTCTTTTTGATTAATTGCTCTAAATGTTTAAACTTTTCAGGTGAGGATGGTTATCTTGAGCCGATAGTTAAAAACTCGCAGAACAACAATACAAATGACAAACAACCTACGTACATCAATACGTCAGATTTAGTATGCTGGTGTTTCCAGGTGGCAAGGGGCATGGAATATCTAGCATCACGAAAAGTAAAGCTTTTCATTCTTTAATCATCAGCATTTTCCTTTCTTAGTTGTAATCATAATTAATTTTTCATCTGCTTTGTTTGTTTTAAAGTATTCAAACTCAAAGTACTGACTCAGCTGGTTGAATCGAAAAAATTGTTCTTCTAAATTTTACCTGAAATGATGATGAAAATCTTTTTTTTGGTTTTCCCTCTGTTTCACCAAGGACAATGCTTTAAATTGATCAAGACAAAAACAAACCAGTGACAACTTGACGTCAAAGAAACAGGTGAAGATGGGGCAAATGCAGGAAAACAAGCAAAATTAAATTTGTTCAGGATGTTTCAGCTCATTGCAATTCATAGCATGGATTGCAATTTATCACAAAAAAGTTGTCACATTTTTGAAATTTTATTATCTAACCAAAAAATTGCAAATATGTGGCGTAAAAGTTGTAACGAAGTGGCAAAAAAATTAAAACTTTTCGGAGCTGCCTTTTTTTTCTGCCCTACTTTTTGTGTATGTGTCACTTCCACCTATGCCTATATGTCAATGTGTCAAAAGTTGCGACTTTATTGCAACTTGAGGGTGGAGAGTTGTCCATTTGTTGCTAAAAAAATTTCCATTTTATTGCCGTAAATTGCAACATTTAGATTGAAAAATGCTACATGGGCTATACTTCATCACTAATTTCATGTTTTCAAGTTAAAGAGGTTGTCAAATCAGTCACCTATTTTTAATCTAATTCAGGTTTGTAAGTTTAAGGTACCCACTTGTTAATTATAATTTTTAATAGTTTTCTTCCACTTTGTTGGCAGGTTTTGCATGGTGATCTAGCAGTCAGAAATATTTTATTATCCGATGATAATATTGTAAAAATTTGTGACTTTGGGCTCTCCAAAAGCATGTATAAAACTGATAATTATTTGAAGAAAGGAGCCGTGAGTTACCATTTATATACTCTTTACTTTCTTTTTATTTATTCCATTATTTTATGTGTTTTAGAACCAAAATGTAATATGAAACGAAAGTTTTTTTAAGTATGCATTTCACGTTTCTGAATGATCCCCTGTTTTATTGCTGAAAAGTAAGCTTTACATCTGTATACCTATCATGATTTAATTTGCAATATTGGAGACATTTTACAATTACTGACCAGTAATTGTGTAATTGATTACTTTTCTATTAGCCCAACTCTGATTTTAATAATTTGTTAAGAAATCAAGGTTTTTTAATCATTGATTTATTTATTTTATTATTTATTTATAAATTTATCCATTTATTCTTCCATGTACGTTCCAATATTTTAACCTTATGCTCAATTTTCATCTCAATTCATCCTTTTCTTTTGTTGCAATAGGGTAAACTTCCTGTGAAATGGATGGCTCCAGAATCAATTCGAGACCGAGTATTCTCAACTCAGTCCGATATTTGGTCCTTTGGGATCGTCATTTGGGAAATGTTTTCTCTTGCCAAAACCCCTTATCCAGGTAAATTTTGCGAACATATTAATCTTTTTTGTCAACCCTCTGGAACAGCTCTTAAGTGTGTATCCTAAATTTGTTGTTTTCATGGCTGTTGTATTGGAGTGGCTTCCCTGTGTTGGATGTCTGTAATACCTGAAAACCATAAAATCTCTCAAATTGGCCGAAAAATGAAATAATGAAAATTTCTACCAAGGTTCTTTCTTTTGAAAGCCATATTATCTTGTTAGCAGTGTTGCCAGATGGTGGTGACAAATCGTCACTTCTTGTATTTAACCTAATGTAAAATCTTATGAATTTTCTTCAAAATCTGGCAACCATGCTTGGTAGGTTACTTCTTATTCCCTTTTTGTATCATCAGTCCTTCAGTCGTTTGCAGTGAAATACTAGCATAACAAGCAAAAGGTTTCGGAAACTAGACTTAATTACTACTACTACTACTGCAAGTTACCGCTCACAATTATTTTGGAATGTTTTGCCTGCTATCGATATTAATCTGTGTATCATCAATTATTTTGCAGGTGTAGATAGTGTAGATGCATTATTAGATAAATTAGAAGATGGTTACCGACTCGAAAGACCTTCATATTCGCCAGATGATGTGTAAGTTTCTTCTTCTTTCTTTAACTATAGTTCATGTCTGTGTGACTGGTGTGGAAGCCTAAATCTAGTGAGACTTCAGAGCAAACGTTAATGTGAAAGCATTTGCAGAATTTTTTTTTAACTTATTTCAATTATAAGCAGCCTTACCGGAGGTGATTGCGAACACATCGCATGAACGTTTGAGCATTTTTCAGTGGATTCAAGTATTTTTATTTGCTTAAAAGTGACTGACTTTGATGTAATGTGCAGTTATCAGCTGATTACTGTCAATAGCCGTCTTTTTTTTGTTGTCCAAAACGATTTTACGAATGCGAACAGTGGACGCATTCTGGACTTGGCTTACGAAGTCACGTGGTTTCACAGTACCGATTGCGCAGGACTCATCCTCTTTGTCCACGATAGTTCGCTTGCTCTAAACCATGTGGACGATTGTGGTTCACAATTGCTCGCAGCAGTGCTACCAGCCTGAGAAAAGGGAAATCCCATGGTGTTCTTGCTCGATTAGCTCCGCCCATTTGTGGTCGTCCACAAAATAAAAAAACGGCAACTGTGGACCGCAGTGGTCCTCAGTGAGTGGTTGTAGACATATAGAAAGACAGCTTTTGCATAGTTAGTTCCTTAAGAAATCAACAACTTTTTTATTTTCTGCAATTCAGAACCGTAAATATCTCAAGCCGTTTGAAACTTTGGCGGTGGGAAGGAACGAGAACACTTGTGCCCTGATAAGTGATGAGATGCATCGCAGGTCACAGTAATAACGAGGGAGCAGGGACATCATTAATTGAGGCTCTTTTTGGAAGAAGGACCTATAAATCAAGGATTCTGTTCTTTCTGAGGATTGTGCAGTGTGAGCTGATGGAGGTTTTTAGCTGACAAGCACACCTATTGTCTCATGGACCCTTCTTTCGGAAAAGTCCTCAATTGCTTTGTTATCACAAAAAACACACAAGATGTCATGCTTACTTACTTCATCCCTGCACGATGCCATGCCTGAAGACAAAATTTGGAAAAATTGCAGATAGCACTCATTATTTTTCAATTTTGGGAAACGCAGCATACCTAACATTTACAGCTGGACAGAAATTACAGAGATGCACCACGCAGGATACGTAGCTTTGCAAGGGTGGCCTCACCTATGTATGGGAACATGTTCATTTGTGTCGATTGTGTTTGTTTTGGTGTGGTACGGGCTTAAGTGTTAATTAGGTAATGAAGTATCTTGCCCATAGTATACTTATTACTTATCCATACAGTAGCAAAACTCTATTGCAGCGCTTTGGTGAATGTCGGTTTGCAATGTAAGCAAATAAGAAAATTGAGTTGTAACCTTCAGACTACTTGAGGGCGCCACTGTTGCGTCCACCGCTAATCATATGGAAGATGTTAGTTCAACTTTCCAACCGCCAGGGGGGCACTTGCCATTTTTCTAACATTTAGTTTTGCCACTGTGTAAGATAAGTATACTGTGATCTTGCTTCTTCTTCGATAATAATTATAGCTCTGTTTCGCTGTAGGTATCTTCAGTTTCTTTCATTTACTCTTTCTTGAAGAGTTGAGTATAACAATAATGAACAGTGTCTGAAGATGTTTAATTTTTTTCCCCAGGTATTCTGTAATGTTAGATTGTTGGCAAGCCAAACCATCTCAGCGTCCTTCGTTCACTGAGCTAGCTTATAAGTTTGGAGATTTATTAGAAGACAGAGTCCGATCTGTAAGTACTCTTCCAATCAGCTTCCAGTGTTTGAACAGTTTCTTCTTTTACTCTTTGTATTGTCTGATTTTGAGGAAAAGAACCGTCGCTCTGTTGTTCAGATGGAGAAGCCTAAGTACATACTTATTTTAAATATTTATGAGTGGGCACTAAAAAAGTTTTCCATTTGCATTTAGGCTCCACCTCCTCATGCTCTGCTCATTTTAAGCACATTTCTCAGGGATATCCAATGAATATCCCCTTGCAGTGAAAGTAATGGCGTTTTATCGGTTTTCCTAGCGTTCGAAAGGACATCAATGTTTCAAGTGTAAGCTGTTTGAATTTTGATGAAAATTTGCAAAAACATTCTGCAACCAGCCTACTGTAAAATTAACGCCTTAAGGGGGGTTTGGGGGTCTCCCCCAAAACATAATGGGCGCCCCCCCCTCCCGAATAATTTTGATGTGGAAAAGTGTTTGTGGGGTATTTCCTACAGTTTATTTATACTCGTTTTAACTGTTTGCAGCACTACACGAATTTAAATGAAATTTATCAGAGGATAAACACAGAAGAAATTAATAGTAATGGCGCTGACTATTTGGCTATGATGAGCTCTCCAAACTATGTAAATACGATTCCTGAGAATGAAGATTTCGATGATGGATATATGAGAATGGCAGGGCCTAGCACCAGTATAGATGAAAGAGACAGTGAGGGAACAGAACTGAAACCAATGCTGCCTAAATCACCAGGTAACATAACTTTCAAGCTTCTTTTTTTCCTCATCACAATTATCTTCTCACTTTACGGTTTACATCTTGATCTGTCCCAGGTTTTTATTCTTCTCCTGGCGACCCTTATCTATAGAGAAGCCAGAATTTCATTTCCAAGAAATTGGGTAATAGCTTTATGTACGCGCCAAATGGCTGGGACCCAACGCACCTAATAGATTATACAGGTATGCTCATCTGACTTTATGCCACAAATTCAGTGGCTCGCAGCTCAAAATCACTACAGCCAAGATGACAGACAAAAGCAGAAAACAAGCTGACTCACTGGTTACTCTGGGTGAACACGCCAACTCACTCCTGCGACTCTGAGTATCACTCAATGTTTCCTGCTTTTGTCGGCCATCTTGCCTTCAGTGATTTTGAAGTCAGATGAGCATACATGTGTAATCTATAACCTGGGCTGGGACCCAGATATGAGTTGAGATTGCTCTTTCCTGATTTCAAATTCAAAATGTGACGGAATGTTAAATTGGGCCTTTTACGTGAATAAGGCAAAATTTGCTTCATAACACAAAAAATTTACAACACGTAAAATTTCCCATTAAGCCGCGAAAAATGAAAAGGATATTTTTCCCAGGTGAAAACACCAGCTTAAAAAAATTATGCATTCTACCCACTCGCAGTTGCAGGCTCTGATCTCCTGACCTACTCCTTTCTTCTCTCTTCTTCTTTTTCTTTCGTTCTTTCTGTCTCTCTTTATTTGTAATTCTTCTATGTGGCGTAGCCACACATTTTTTGAAGGAGAATCCAGATTCTGAATGTAGTCATGGGATGAAGAAGGGGGGATCCAAGATCCAACATTTTTCTAAGTCTCCTAGAAAATGCAAAAAAATTACCCTTTTTTTAGGAACAAATTTGATGTCAAGTCATACCCCTTTGACACCCCTCCCCCCTCTCACCTCGGGGCTACGGTACTGATTCTTTTATTGTACTGCTGTATCATTCTGTTTTATTCAAATGTATTTTTTGTTAAATTAATTTTTTTATTAAAAGGAAGCGATTTGAAGGACCATGAATAGGGGTACTAAGAATTATTCACCTTGAACTTTTGTGATCCATCTACAGTTTCCTAAAAAAAAAAAAAAAAAAAAAAAAAAAAAAAATCATATAGGTAATCTTACTCATGTCCTGTTCTTCAAATTTTTTTTTTCTGAATGAAGATTTTGCATGGCTTGTGTAAGATGAAGTATGAACTGATATCAAAGTTTTAGATCGTCAGAATTTTTGTTGTGTTTGTCTTTTGAGCCATCGCCATCAATCATCAAAATTGGCTGAGTTCTGTTAAATAAGTGCGAGTGAGACATATAACTTTATCTCATTGGCATTTGCTCATTGACCGTGAAAACTTCTGACATTATGATCTTCGGTCCATTAGTTGTTATTTTGTAGAAAATACCCTAAAACCATGAGTTTCAGTAAAAACGACTGTCCTTATTATCAAACAGATTAAAAACTCTGGAAGTTTGCTAGGTGGAATCACGTTCAAGGAAAAGATACATAAAAACTGATATTATTTTGTGCAAATATTTCAGCGGAAGATGTTTCAAAGGGGGGTGAGAGATCTTATGTTAATTTAGTTGAGCAGGATCCAATCAATGAAGGGGTGAGTTGTGTTGTCCTCCAATTCGATGCATCCCTCTGTGGTAACAACAGTAAATGTTCTAACGAAACCTTAACATTGCTCCGTACGATTCGCTGTTTAACTCTTTCTGGTGAAATAATTCTGAAATTGAAACCTCCGCACATAACTCTGATGGAATTTTTTTTTTTCAATTTTGCGGTTTTAACACAATAGATGCTCTCCTTTCCTTTAGTTCTTGAATCATCTTGCCTGATGTCTCTTGACTGATTTTCAAGTGGAAAAAAATGCATTGGTATCTAACAATGCTTTCATGTCTTCAATTTCATTCTCTTGAAAGCAGAAAATAAATTGTTCAATATCATTAGGGTTTTAATCAAAGCTTTTAGAGAGCATGCAGTATTCAGTTTACCTTGGAACTTTTTTTGTGTGATTTTGCTTCAATAGTGTGGAATAGTAATCACAAGATGGAATATAGCGCATTTGCCGTGGCACATTATGTATTAAGGTAGCTTAAGTGTGGGGTCTTTCAATCTTGTGAAAAAGGGGGCTTGTACTCTTGATGTTTGTTCACGGAATGATGTCCGGAAAAATCTTCATTCTAGCCCATTGTGTGGCCCCATCTAGCGGATTTAAAGATCCCTAACATTTGGGTGAAAAATACCCTTATGTATAGAATGTCAGTTTAATAGAGCAGAACCATTTCTAGCCCTTTCCCGTCCAATGTCGGATATACCTGACAAAAGGAAAAATCCGTTTGGGTCCAATGTCGGATATATTCGACACGAAAGTTTAAACTTGTTTCGCAGTCCGATGTCGGATATATTCGACTCATCCAGCATGTGGCGGGCTCTGGTAACACTTAAGAAACTAGTCTCGCAGTCGGCAATGGTGACAGCTGGCTTAACCTGGTCTCCCTTCGCATATTTTCACTTTGTTTACGGATAACCCGAAAAAAGCCGAAAATCGGCAAAAAGTACGCGGACCCTCTATGGTGGCCGGGTAAAATGGCCGTGGACCGGTAAGGGTTAGTATCTGTTCTGACAAGTAGCTGTGCCTGCTTCTGAACTGTATCAAAACGCATTGATTAGCAGTTGGTCAGCGCAGAGTTTCAACTCGTTGCTAATCAACTGCTCACCGATGCGCGTTGATGCCGGTCGGAAGCAGACACCGCTACTTGTAAGAGCCGAATACTTAAAATGGTTCTGTTCTACCTTATTAATTTTAAATTTGAACGTTTATTTTATCATTAAACTGGAAAGGAAACACTATGATGAAAAAACCTAATTAAATTGAGCCTGTTGGAACATTTTTCGAGTATGCAAATCTCTTTGGGTTTTTTTTTTTTATTTTTAAAAATCTATCTGTTGTTGATGGAAAGTGTTGGAATGTGGGTTTAATTAAAACTGTCTGGTATGTAACTGTGATTGAATCATAATCATGTTTGATTGCAATAATTTGTCTCCATTTCTTATTAACGCCGCAAGATCTGTTTTTTGTGCATGGGATATCACTAGGTATAGTGGTGCATGCATACATTATTTTGTATCTGTAACAAGTACTTTAGTGAAGTTTGTTTGATCTGTTTTTGTATCAATCATCTTTCTGCTTCAATCTAGTTTTTCTTCAATTCTCAGTTTCTTGTTCTCTTGTTGATGATGGACAATTTGGTAGTTTGGGTTTTTCAATTTGAGAAACCTTCCCTATTTTTGCATGTTTATGAAATTGAGAATTCAACTGGCAGTGCTGTAAAAAGACACAATCTATGTGCACCTGGATTTTTTCTTTCCCATCCTATTTGACGGTGTGCCTGAAAATAGGGCCAAGGGCTCTGTAGATTCTTTTTCCGGAGAAGCAGTTTTTGCAGGGGAGTCATTTCGAGCAAAAATGTGATGACCTTTTTTTCCCCTTTTTTATTTTAGTCATCAATATAATTTTAAAGCCCTGCAGCCCTGCATACCCAATATCTACGGCCCAAAATTCCAACAAAATTTATTGGTTACCACCAAATTTTAGCTCAAAATTGTTTTTGTATACCAAAAAAAAAAAAAGGTCAGCACTTTTTACTTTTAGCGGACTCTTGGGGGAGGGGAGGCAGTTGCCCCCCCTGCCCCCCTCAAATGATGCCACTGAGTTTTTGGACTTCTGGGAGTCTTCAACTTTAAACTTACAAAGTTTCTTGTCAATTGGAACATCCCGGTTGGAGTTATAGGATATTTGTGGAAAAAAGGCTCAGGATAGATTTTGTAATTTGCTTCTCTACAGTACAGAATTTGAAAAATTCCTTGTTTAATTCTCAAGAATCTCTTCTCCACCAGACGTCCTAAATTGCTTTTGATATTTTTGACACACACATTTTGTATTTTCTCTGTCGCTTTAAATTAAATACTCTTTCATGACAAAATAGCAAGCTGGTAGATGAGGCTTTTTTCCGGTCAAAATGCGGTCAGATCATGTTTGTAACACAGTCATATAGGTATTATTTAACCAGAAGTTATTGAATATGGTAACTGGACACTCTTTATTGGATCAGTGTGGTTCAATCTTTGGAGAAGTTTTTAACTCTAGTCTCTTCCACTGATTGTGTCCACCACTGTGAATGATTGTTAATACAGAATCTTTTCCTTCCATTCAACTACATGTTCTACCTGGTAGCAACAGAGTGTCCGAGGACGGAAACACTACTGACTGTTCAATGAGCAGGAAATAGATAGCACCACACAGATCCTGTCTCATTGGCGCCTAATATTTTGGCATTTGATCTACCATCCTTATTTCATAATTTACAAGAATTGGTTGCAAGTTCTCTCTATTTTTTGGCGAAAAGAGGTGCATAAAGGGGGCTTTGTTTCAGTAATTAATCGCTTGAAATTTTGTGACATTGCTTCATATCAATAAAATGCCTAATTATTACCTTTGTGATTGGAATATCTTGGTAAAGTTTGATGGAATCATTTGTAAGATTAACATAACTTAAAATCAAACGAACCGATAAAGATATTCTTCATAATAGTAGGTTTAAAAAAAAAAAAAAAATTAAATGTTAACACAATCTTTTTCCTTGTTTTTCATCTGAAATATTTTGTGAGGATAGGAATTTTCTTTAACCCATTTCTGCAGCCAGAATATCGTCTGTCTCTCTCTCAGCCCATTTTAACACATGTGTTAGAAAAGAGCAGAAACAGGGGATGAAGTCAAGTGACAGCCCCAGTATCCATCCTTTTCCAACACGTGAGTTCTAACGGGCTAAGAGAGAGGATGACAATATCCTAGCTGGAGCTGTGCCTCAATCCCTTCCACTCCAATTTCGAATTTATTAAAAAAAAAAAAAAAAAAAAAAAAAATCTTCAGCTCAAATATCGAACAATTTGACTGGAAAATGTACCGCCTCATTGAGGCAATTGACGCAAATGTTTGATACTTCTATTCACCCTGATTCACCTTGGTCATCGCGTGGCACTACTTTGCAAAGAGTAGAAGAACTATGTACTGAAGGAGACAATGGTATGGGCGTGATACAGTATTAAGTCAAATATTCGTGCAGTGAAAAAGGTTAAAAAAAACCTTTCTTTATATTTTTTTGACTTGTTTGGTTATTACATCAAAAGAATCATTTATTCAACCGTGACTAAAGTTATTGAAAAATAATCCCTCTATGTTTTGTATCTTTTCAGAAGACTATTACGTAAATCAGTCAGGAGATCATTACGTAAATCAGCCCGGGAACCATTACGTAAATCAGCCAGCATCAAAAGCAACGTCCAAAGGACATTTCAATCCATCCTACCTTCTCTTACCTCAAAATCCACCGCCAACCTATGTTAACACTTAAAATTTTAAAATTTACTTTATTTTAACTGCTCAGTCCTCCAATTCTTTTGTATTGTACCCTTACCCTGTAATATCCCTAAACTTTGATTGTGTACCTCTCCCTGGTGTCTGATTTTCTGTTGACAGTCATGACTTTTGAAGCAAGGAAAAAGTCAAATACTTTAGAATACTTTTGTACTTTATTGGTACATATTACCTCATCTTGATACTTGATAAAATGACATGAAACATAACTTCCATAAGCATTCCATAAATATTGTGTAAATAATTTCTGTTTTATAATCGTAGAAAGTACCTTTAATTAGATGTTTTATCTCGCTCTTACTGCAAGGGTGGATTCAGAACATACTTTTGAGAATGGGCTATTTGCATTTGGGGGGAGGGGGGGAATCTCCCAGCATTGTATTATTTTCACCTGTATATAAGAGGTATTTTGTACTAAGGCCGCCAAAAGAATCTTCCACATCATGGTGAGAGGGGAAATATTTTGACCTTCTCCAATGCATGAAAGACGGTAGAGGTGATATGCGAATCGGCCCTCGTCTTGTATCGAGATAACAACTGTAGCACTCGCTACACACAAGCGAAGACCGACTCAATGTCTCCATTCTCCTCCCAGTCATTCGGCAGTGAGACGATATCTCTTACTGCTCAAGTAGTTGAGTGGAGGTAAGGAAGTTTCCCCTCTCGCCGTGATGTGGAAGATTCTTTTGCCAGCCTTTGTACCTTTGTAACATATTTTTTTTGGATTTTTGGGGGGCCCCTACGGCCCCTCCCCTGAATCCACACCTGTCTTACTGTACATATTGTCTGATCTTCCGTAACTATTAGCTCATCTTCTGAATATTGTCTTGTCTTCCATGTACTCATCACAAGTTATCTCTCCCGATAAGCAGTCATAAAAGTGCTGCCACCTTTGGATAAATATATACAGTGTACAAATATTTTACATTACGTTTTTTGGTACTTTTGTACTTTTTGAAACATAAATATTTTTTGGAACATTTTGATTTTTGGTCAATTATGGTAGCTTTGGGTCTTGATGTATTTGCCTCCAAGTTGAGTATGATGCTTGGGGAAGCATCGTTACGCTCACTTCCAAGCGAAGGTATTTAGTCATTTTTGTTCAACGGGCCTCCGAAAGCATCAAAACTCATTTTAAAAGTTTTGAGAAAACGACAGCTTTATTGAAATTGCCCTGAAGCAACTAGATTTCTGCTACTCACTGGCGCAACCAGGATATCTTCCATCTCTCTCATTTCCCATTTGAATGTATAAGTAGGAAAAGGACAGAAAGAGGGGGTTTTATCCCGTTGTCCATCCTTGTCTAACATACGTTTCTTAATGGAGAAAAGAGAGAGATGACGAAACTCTCGGTGCGCTACTGCTGCTACTAGTTCTAGTGTGGGTTGTTAGAGGACTGTAGCTCGTTTCAGCAGGGTAGGCACACCTAGACCATAATCTTTAAAGAATTTTCAATTTTTATTCCTTCGACTCAAAACATAACTCGCCTCCAACTTTAAATCTTTGATTTTTAAGCGGTCTTCATTGAAAAGCCAATGCTTCAATGTATTTTCATTTCGTAACATAAGAAATATTGTTCAAAAATTTCCAAAGATTATCGGTCCAAGTGCGCCTGCACTTCTGAATCGAGCTCTGCCTCTCTAATGGGAAATTCGGCAGTTTAAGTTTCACAGCACAGAACTTTTTTTGTTTTTTCGTTATTTCCCGTTTCCCTAACCGTCAGTTTTCATGTGCTCTATTTTTTCTGAGCAAAATTTGCAAAATAAAAAAAAAAAAAAAAAAGTACCAAGTACCTGTCCTAACTTTTCAACAATTAGGGGGGTGTTATAAAAGGTATAGTGAATGATGGTGAATGAGGTTTTATTTTACTAAGAGTGCCGTATCAGCGGTGAGCTTTTTGGAATTGTCTTATGCAGAAATTGTATCCTCCAATGTTTTTGTTTGTTTTTGTTTTTATTGGTTATTCTTTTTCGCCCAAGTATTTACTTGCAAAATTGCAAAATTTGCGAAAAAAAAAAGAAAAAACTACATCGTACCTGTTTCAACTTTTCAACAATTAGGGGGGTGTTATAAAACATAATGTAAAACATGATGGTATTTAATGAAAAATTTGAAATTTCTATTTCAATCTGTTTTAAAAAAAATTTGGCTCTACCAGCGGTGAGCTTTTTGAAATTGTCTTACGCAGAAATTGTATCCTCCAATGTTTTTGTTTGTTTTTGTTTTTATTGGTTTTTCACCCAAGTATTTTACGTGCAAAATTGCAAAATTTGCGAAAAAAAAAAAAGAAAAAACTACATCGTACCTGTTTCAACTTTTCAACAATTAGGGGGGTGTCATAAAACGTTTAGTGAAACATGATGGTATTTAATGAAAAATTTGAAATTTCTATTTCAATCTGTTTTAAAAAAATCTGGCTCTACATAGGTATTTTATTTTGTTAAGAGTGCCGTATCAGCGGTGAGCTTTTTGGAATTGTCTTATGCAGAAATTGTATCCTCAAATGTTTTTGTTTGTTTTTGTTTTTATTGGTTATTCTTTTTCGCCCAAGTATTACTTGCAAAATTGCAAAATTTGCGAAAAAAAAAAAAGAAAAAACTACATCGTACCTAACTTTTCAACAATTAGGGGGGAAAAAACGTATAGTGAAACATGATGGTATTTAATAAAAAATTTAAAATTTCTATTTCAATCTGTTTTAAAAAAAATTGGCTCTATTTTATTTTGTTAAGAGTGTTGTACCAGCAGTGACCTTTTAGAAATTGTCTCACGCAGAAATTGTATCCTCAAATGTGTTTGTTTGTTTTTGCTTTTATTGGTTATTCACCCAAGTATTTACTTTGTTTTTGATCGTGGACTGTGTAAAGATATGCCCCTTTGACGCCTGAGACTTTACTGTGTTGCTGATAACTGTCATAGAAATCGCAGCATTAAAATGTTTAAAGCTATTAAACTATTAAGCTATTAAGCTATTATTTCTGTCTGAAGTGTCCCTTGTAGCAAGTTTGACTAAAATGAACTGTAAATTTCATGACACATTGAGATCGTTCTCTCTTGAGGAGTCAAATGGTCATGATAGAATGATTAGATGGTCATTCTGCTAAATCACTCCGCCTATCTTGATTTTTTTTCAATGACTTATTAAAGGTATGGTCTGCTGCCATAGAACTTGCTAAAATAAACGCCTTTATTAGAATTATTCATTTTTTTGGTTGCTTTAGATGTTGTTCTTATGCAATTTCTGCATCATTTTTCGGTATCGGCAAAAAGTCTCGTTATCTACCGTGGATGTACCCATGAGTTAGAAGTTTGTTGCGTTCAATCATCTGCTGATGTAGGCTATCATTTTGAAACTAATTTTATCTATCTTTCTATCCATCTATCTATCAGTGGCGTAGCGTGCAATTTGGCAACGTTGCATTGTGTCTATTTAAACCCATGTAAAAGGTGGAATGCGAAGGTGTTCACCGAACACCCTATTGTTCGATCCTTTTAATGGGTTTTAATGGGCACATTACAATGTTGCCAAATTGCAGGCTACGCCACTGCTGTCTATCAAAGCTAAGCGGTCTCCAATCAAAAATTATAATGCGATGAAAAGAGTTAGCTCTATTTATAAAATAATTGGTCTCAATTAATGTATTTATTATTTTATTTTTTTTACTTTTGCATTGTGTTTTGTACGCTTATTTATCTATTTATGGAGTAGAAGTTAGGACAAGGAGTAAATACTAGGGGTGTGTACTAGGGGTGTAAATACCAAGGCTGCTTCATTATTTGCTTCTTTATTGAGTAACGAACAAATTTTTGAAAAAATTTTGAACAATTTTTGAAAAAAATTGTGGTAATAAGGACCAATTGCAACCCTAATGATTTTCCTTAATTCGCCATAAGCTTAGTGAGTGAGAGTGAGTGCGAGTGATAATACATTAATCTGCCTCACTCGCACTCATTGAGGCTTATGTGAATATTCGTATTTCACAATCTCCGGCTTTACTTTTGAGTGTTTTGCTTGAAAATTTCAGGGTATCTTCCTGGAATATGCTCACAGGTGCTGACGTTCCTCAGATTTGTGTTTTGAGTGTAAATTTGTCAATTTTAGCCAAAAACTGTTGACTTTTTGAGCAGTGCAACGTGTTGTCTACCGTAGGAACTAATCCACCCTAGAATCATCCTAAGTGTTTGTAAATCTGACAGATTTTCAGTTTTTTCTTCTAGTTATATTGTCGCTGAATGTTTTTAACCTTGTTTTTGTTTTATGTATCATAAAAAGTTTGAATTTGTTCTTCGTAATAAATTACAGCAATTGCTCTGTAAAATTGCTGCAAGTAATGAGGGACCATTGAAAAAACAAAAAAGAAAAAAAAAAGTGTATGAAGACTGTTTGGGCGTAACTTTATGAAAAAGAATGCGTTTAGAGAATACATATTGATTACAATTCTAAACAGTTAAATGGTTACCTTCCTTATGAGTGATTATGAAGACACTATTTTCCTGGATAGTAAGAGATAGTATATAGACTTGTTACTCATGAGTGATTATGAAGACCCAGTTTTCCTTAATAATGAGAGATAACATGCAGACTTAGACTGATAATTATGCTAATATTTTTTAGGATATCTACTTTTCTTTTCTTTTCATGCACCTTTTTACTCTTCACACTAACCAGTGGCGGCTCGTGAAATTTGGCAACCATGTTTTTTTGCCATTTAAACCTATGCAAAAGTATCAATATTTTAGGGGTGCAATGGCATCTCCTGAAGATCGACTGTTTTACATAGGTTTAAATGGAGGGATTACATTGTTGCCACATTGCATGAGCTTTTTGCATTCTCTTTTACTCTTCTCATCACTCCTCTTCCCAAATCTATAATCACAGAATACTCTAATCAGAACGGAAACTCTAATTCATTTTGAAACATTCTTTACTTCGGGCCGCCATGTTCGAAAGTGAGCATCTTCGGCAATCTTCGGCAGATCTTCGGCAACTGGCCGAGTTGTGATTGGTTGTATAGCCTGAAAAAGCATGTCCGCCATCTTGAGAAGTGAGTAGGCACAGTTGCCAGTTTGTGCCAGTAAATTCCAAATCTTGTTTCCATTGGCTCTTATGGGAGTTTCCCTTCTGATTGTATTATTCTGTGCCCAAATCTATAACCATACAATCTTAATAAGATAAGGCATAGGTAAAGAAGAAGAAGAAGTCATTAGTTTTTGACTCTTTATAAATTCAACCAGAGCTCGTTTCAGAAATGTAGGCACACCTAGACCATAATCTTTGGTGAATTTTCAATTTTCTTTCCTTCAAATCTAAACAAAACTTGTCTCCAACTTTAAATCTTTGATTTTTAAGTGTTCCTCAATAAAAAGCCAACGTTTCAATGCATTTTCATTTTGTAACATGAGAAATAATGTTGAAAAATTCCAAAGATTATCGGTCTAGGTGTGCCTACACGTCTGAAACGAGCTCTAAAAGTCTTGACAAAGACTTTAAAGACTATGTTATGATTAAGACCACTTGACTTATTCAATATTACGCTATGCTAGTTGAATATTTGCGTGCCTTTTGTACCTAAACTATGGTAAATCACAATCGTAATATGTTGAATCTAACTCATGGTTCGTGGCGCCTTGAAAAGTCCTTGAATATCCTTTATTTATTTTTTCGTTTTTCTTATGCTTGAATATTCTTGAATTTTGATGAATTCGTCAAATGTATGTGAAAATCCTTTAGAATAAGCGGCTTCAGCTCGTTAGCTCGCTATTTTGTTAGTAATTTTGTTTTTGTTTTGTTTTTGTTTTTGTTCCTGAGGAATGTCCTGTCCTTTTGGTTGCAAATTCGTGCAAAAGAATGCAATCTCTCTTTTATTTTTTTGGTTCACTCTTCTTCTCTAATTAGTGCACCCTCCGTATGTGAGAATCGACTTCAGTTTTTCTGCCTCTGGCAAATTGGCGTGAAAAATTCTTTGATTTTGCGTTGTCAGAAGTCCTTGATATCCTGTGAAAAGTCCTTGAAAATCCTTGAGTTCTCTTTAAAAAATCTGCCATGAACCATGTAACTGGTATATTTTTTAAATATACTTTTTCTTTATTTATTTTGGGTTTTTTCCTTTATTTTGATGCACTGGTGCAACCAGGATCTCTTTCATCTCTCTCATTCTCCATTTGAATGCATGAGTTGGAAAAGGACAGAAGGAGGGGGTTTTATCCCTTTGTCCATCCTTGTCTAACATACGTTTCTTAATGGAGAAAAGAGAGAGATGAAGAAACTCTCGGTGCGCTACTGTTTTGATGTTTTAGTTTAGCTTTTTGTAAGGGTGTAAAATCTGTGCAAAGTTTGTTTATCAGGTTTATCGAGCATTCCTGTTAAGGTGATTCTATGGCAAACTCCCGGAGATTTTAATCCGATAGATGGCGTTACTTGTTGCTGGCTCCGAAAATAGCCGTTTTTTTACGGTTTTTGGCTGTTTTCTCTGAACAGACGAATATTAGACAAAAAATCGGATTGTGAGCATTTGCGTAGTTTCCGATTTTTCGTCTATTATTCGTCTGTTCAGAGGAAACAGCAGAAAACCGTCAAAAAACGGCTATTTTCGGAGCCAGCAACCAGTAATGCCATCTATCGGATTAAAATTTCCGGGAGTTTGCCATAGAATCACCTTAAGTTTCCACTCTGTAAGTTTTTATGTATAAAAAAAAAAAAAAAAAAACTTGTAAAAAGTTAAGTTTTCATATTTTTCTTGATATGTATTTTGATATTTAATTTTGTTCACGTATAGTTAGTCTTACATTTTTTTAAAAAAATTGTTGCAAATTATTGAAAAAGTCAAAAAGTTAAGTTTTTATATTTTCTCTGGATGTTTTGATGTTTAATTTTGTTTCCATTTTATATAATTTTATTCGTACATTTGTTAAAGAATAAATTTGTAAATGCTTTGAAAAGTCAAAAAGATAAGTTTTTATATTTCCTGCAATTGTCCCCCCCCCTCAATATTTTGACATTGAACTCTGTTTGCTGCATCACTTATAATTTTAGTCATGTATTTTTAAAATATAAATTTGTAAATTATTATAAAAGTTGTTCAAACCCTTTTATTCCGTCTATACCTTCTTAACCTTTTCAGACCCGGGGTACGTTTCAGTGTACTTCTGAATAACATTGAATCTTATGGAAAACAGAAAAATACAAGATGCGTATCAATGCAGATTAGGAGACAGCACTAAGATCAACTTTGTTGGTCAAAAATCCGTTTCTGAACAAGAAGAATTTCAGGTATGAAAGGGTTAACTTTGACTTGATCCAATTTGAAATCTTGCTCACTTGACATATTGATGATCTTAGTCACACCAAATTGACGTGGAGCACCCCAGAAAAACCAAAACTAAAATGGCCCATTGGAATCAATTCTTAAGAAATTTTGTACAGTGTTTTCATCCTTCATATTGATTTCCTTTGTCTGCACAACTAATATTTTGTTGGCTAAAAGCCTATACTTACTAATTATCTCATTTCCAACAACAACAGGTATGCAAATCAGCATGCAGTTGATAAAATTTCCTTTGCTAGCAAACAAAAATCAAGCAGACCTGTTGTATATGGAAATGTGATATGTACAGATCAGAGGTGTAGCGGGCAGGCCCTTATAACCAGGCATTTTCCAGAAGGAGCTCATGTGTTTTCATGGGGGGGCTATTGAGGTAGTTTCTATTACACTACATGGTAAAAAAAAAAAAATTCCAGGGGGGGCTCAAAATTTTCTAGGGGGGCTGAGCCCTCCCTGCCCCCCTGGTTGCAATTTGACGACATTGTATTTTGTAAATTTAAACCCATGTAAATGGTTGGATGGGAAGGGGTTTACCGAATATCCAATACTTTGATCTTTTTCATGGATTTTAATGGACAAACTGCAAATTTGCCAAATTGCACTTAACGCCACTGGTACAGATTGCTGTATCAATTACTACAAAATAAGACGAAGTTGCTCTAGACTTTGTTGTTATTCTCACAAAGACACCCAAAGTTGAGGAAATGCCAAAATTGGTCACATAAGAAACTTTCATATTTACTCGCTGGTTACATCAGAATTGATCAACCCTATAAGCTTGCAGGCAAGGGTGTGCCTTGGGGGGTATGTGGGCGGCATTTTCCGAGGGCGGCAAAATCAGGGTGAACAACCAAAAAAAAAAAAAAAAAAAAAAAAGTTATCAAATTTCAAAATGAAGCAGAGAGGGTGGCAAAATCAGTGTGTAATAAGAATAAAAAATAAAATAAAAAATGGTCATCAAATTTCTAATTTTGAGGGGCGGTGATTCACGGAGGGCGGCAATATTGAATTCTTGCCCCCCCCCCCCCTCTCTGGAAACCATGGCACGCCCCTGCTTGCAGGGTTGATGGTCTAACTATTCTTTGGAAAATATGACACAAATTCTATGATTCTTTGAATAAAGCAGTAGCGGCTCTTGCAATCTGGCAACAGTGCTATTTTGCCATTTAAATCTGTGCAAAAAATCGATTCTAGGTGAGGCACATAGCGCATCACCAAAGAATAGATTATTTTACATAGGTCTAAACGGAGGGAATCCATTGTTGCCACATTGCACGAGTCGTTACTGCATGGGATAAAGCAGGGTTGATCAATCCAATAAGCTCCAAGGGATCGATGTTTCGATCACTCACTCCAAAATGAGGTAAAAATTACCTGAAAGTTTAAGGACAATGTTCCAAAAAGACGCCCATGTTGCACAATGTCTTGGAAAACTGTACAAAATTGTGAGAAATTTGACGATTTCAGTGGCGTGGCGTGCAATTTAACAACGTTGCATTGTGCCCGTTTAAACCCGTGTAAAAGGTCGAATGCGAAGGTGTTCACCGAACACCCGATAGTTCAATCTTTTTAATGGTTTTAAATGGACGTACTGCAACATTGCCAGATTGCATGCTTCGCCACTGGACGATTTGTTGAGACTTTGTCAACTGCGATTTCACCAGAACGAAATCCCATAGTGTCCGCGAAAAAATTACGATTTTTTCATCCATGACGAAACAGTCTGATCTCTGGGTTGCCTAACCTCGCATTTGCAGGCGCTCACTTTAATCTCGATTTTGCCGACACAAAATACCAACTGATTCACCTCAACTAAGACATGCTTTTTGCTTAACCTCCTATTTGAAGGCGCTCAGTTTAATCTTGCTTTTGTTGAATAAAAATACCGACAGTTGCTTTGGTTTTCGCCCTCAAAATCTCACCCCCTGTTCGAAATCCGAAAAAAAATTGACGATGGATCGAAACTTTGTTGCATGATTGTCAAATTTATGATTTGACGGGATTTAAATCTTGTTGACATTAATGATTTTTTATTCTTAATCATCGCGATAATACGCTTTGCTTTTTACACGATTTTTGACTCGTGGATAATTTAATTCTATTATGAGAACACCATTTACTTTAGCTGCAATTTTTATCCTAGCCACCGTGAACAACAACTGTGTCCACTCATAGAAGTAAATATAGAGGTGGAAGTCATACAAATCTGAATTTGAACGATTCCGGTACCGAAAATCGCACTTGTGCACACTTGTGAGTGATACAAGCATTGTTTGCTCTCTCTGATTATTTTGCCATCTGGTGGCTTGGTTCACTATACCTTTCTGTATTATCTCTTTCATTCAAAAGCTTTTATGCCAGTGGTGTAAACTTAGGAGATGGAAAACACTAACACCCCCCCCCTCCCACCACAAGAAAAATAAATTAATTAAATAAAAAAAAAAATCCCCCCCTCCTACTAATAATTGGAATAAGACTTTAATGTAATGAAAGAAAATAATGAAAAAAGTTGGTATTAAAATAAATTAACAGCCTAAAGTACTCTCCAGGTTGAGTTTTTTTCAGATAACAATACACTCGCATTACTCGCGATGCTCCTAATAGTCCTAGTCAAAAAAGATCGCAATTTGATCAGGAAATCCTTTCTTACTTTTATGGGTGCGCCTTCATTTTTAAAGATAGACTATAACAGTACAGGCGCGTACGAATTGTTAACTCCTTTCAATTCCCCCAGCAACCCAACAACCAACGGCCTCCGACATGAGCCAGCAAATTTTTCTGGGGGCCAAGTTTGGAAACCCCACCGGGCTGTCTGGGGGGAGTCACCCCCTCCCCCCCGCTTGGGAGGGGGGGGGGGTCGCCCGGAAAATTTTACAAAATCCGCTCTCAGACGTGATTTCAGGTCATCTGCACTCCAGCTTTTAAAACGTAAATTTTATGTTCCTTTGCCATTAAAAAAAAATAAAAAATAAAAAATAATAAAAAAAAAATTGATTAAATTAGAAAGAGCGCAACCTAACAATTTTATTTTTTGCTACTCGTACATTCAAATGATAATCCGTCATAGAATATGAAATAATGCCTCAACAGTGTTTATTACTTCGTTATTCTTTTCACATTTATTATTATTATTATTTTTAAATTAGATAGGTTTATACTAAACAGACTTAAGTGTTAATATTCCAACGTCACCATTTAATCTTGACTTCCTATATATCTTAAAAATAATTTGATGCATAAAATTGCGTGATATTTTCTGGAACAAGAATTAACGTATAGAGGAGTAAAATTCCTGGAAGTTTCAATACATTTTTTGCACTAGGTCTAGTTTTATAATTTTATTAAAGTCAATTTCAATTTACAAAATTCATTTTCATTTCATTTTCAAATGGCAATATCTAAAGTCGGGTAGGTCTCTTTATTATGAGTTAGTCCAATTATTACTGTATTAGATCGGATTTTCTGAGGGTGGCCAGACCCCCCTGGCCCCTTTGTAGGTGCACACATGATTGTAAGTAGGTAAGACCTAATTTTCTCATAGTATTGTATGGAGTAGCTGATTGTTAATAATAATTTAAAGAAATAAATAAATGAATAAATAAATAAATAAATAAATAAATAAATAAATAAATAAATTAATAAATAAATAAATAAATAAATAAATAAATAAATAAATAAATAAAAAACAAAAAAAAAACAAAAATGTAAACAAATAAAAAACGGTTTTAAATGAACGACGTGCAGGGTTGCCAGATATTGCACGCGACGCCACTGGATTCTTAATCGATACCTGGCAACACTGGGTTTAGAGACCATAAACAGGTAAATTTGAACGGCTGCAGCTATACACGATACACGGTACAACACAAGCGCGGCATCCCATCGAAAGCCAAAGCCGCGATCCACCCGCCTCTTATCATTTTTAGTGACACTAAAAAATCGACATCGAGCTAGTTTTCTCTCGAGCGAGCGATATAGGCACATTTTAAAACTTTGAATTTTCGTGTTTTAGTCGCGCTGAATGCAATGTGCTACCCTCCGAAACCATTTCCCTCGCCCGCCGCTTCTTCGTCGCTTTTCTAGATCCTCACCTTGGCACGAGTGTGAATTGACCCTGTTTTAATAAATTATTGTACCAGAAGGATCACGCCTGCTGCAAATTCAATATGAAGGGACTCATTTTGTACGTATTACTTCTTGTTTCCGTTTTAAATTTTTATCTCTCAAGAAAAAATCACTAGGATCATTTTGGTAGCTTTTTGTTTTGTTTTGTTTTTTTTTTTTTTTTTTTTGTTATCTTTGACCAAAGGACCAAGTTTAGTGACCAATATATTTTTACTTCGAATGATGCTCCTTACATGGGCACCCGCAGGGAGAGGGGAGAGGGGGCAAAACAGTCAAAATTTCACAATAAAAATGAAAGGAAGGAAAGAAAATGAAATGTTAATCCAAGGAGTAATAGTTGACGAACTTTATAGTTAGTTTATTTTGTAAATTAAACTCATTTTTTTCAAGGAGTAGTAGAATTACACATTTTTCTTATAATCATTATCATCTCTTGTCCCGTTATTCATAATATCAAACACGTCAAAATTATTATTATTATTATTATTATTTGATACACCTACTGTGGCTTAATAATTGTATACTATTTAGATGAAAAAAATGTTTTCCTTTTTTCCATGTGAGGGGGGGGGGAATCCTAGACCTTCCATTTGAGTTAAAAAATGTTGCCCTCCCTTGGAAATTTTTCTGCGGGCGCCCATGCAATCATGCATGGCTCCTGATGAAGATGAATTTGCGTTTAAGGATCAAGAGTATGTGATTGACGAAGCATCTGATGGGTATGGATTAAAGAAACGGGTCTGCACGCGCGGCTGTATGATAAAATAAACGCTTTTTCTCATTTTTCTTTTTCTTCTTCTTCTTTGAAGTGTCATTAGATTCCATATTTATTGTTAATTATTGTCCAGATAGTGACCATGAGCAAAATAGTGGCCGCGGTTCAAGCCAGAGACAACATACAGGGTGTTTCTGAACGAGAGGTGACATTTTTTACCTCCTCACATTGCACGTCAAAATAAGAATTTTTACGCATTTAAACATGTGTTCGAAATCCCCCCCCCCCCCCCCCCCCCCCCTGCTTCCGCTGAGTCAGAGCCCTCCAAAGTTTTAAAAACTGTATGATATTTTTTTTTTATGTATTTGGGGGGGGGGGGGGCTTGACACATCAATCGGACCGCGTTGCTGTGTATGATCACCGCATGGCTCGATTAATATTATCGTGGCACTCAATTGCTTACTTATTGATATAGTTTATATAATTCTGATTAGGTTAGCAAAAAAATGGGCTGGAAAATATAATACAATAATAGAATACATTAAGAAAATACATTAATAGAATACATTAAGGGCGATACATTAATCGAGCCGTGTACAGCTGTATATGATCACCGATCGTATTTGACCAAGGCATCTTTGTTCTCAGCTCATCAAAGACTATCGATAAATTAAAGATTTTCACACATTTTCAGCTATGATTGTGAGGGTGGGACTGATCTGCAACGGCTTTCCCGCCCCACCCCCACCCGCACTGGCCACTCACCTGCAAGCTGCGTGAAGAGTATGAAGAATGGCCGAACCAGAACCTTGAAGGCTCGCTCGTGAAAATCTCGTGACAATCTTTAATTCGTCGATAGTACTTTCATTTTCACTGTAAAAACCACAACATTTTAGACCCTTGCAACTGCCCCATTATTATAAAATTCGCAATTCACTGACCCACTGATTCAATTTAAATTTCAGGTGTCTCCTCGCTGTCTCAGTTTCCTGCTCACAAAGTACAGAGGTTCCGGATAAAGCAGTGGATACAATAGAGACAAAAAACAAAGTTAGTTGGCTGGATCAGATCCGAATTTATCGAGAGCTTGAGGAACACATACTCTATTACCTTCACATTGCAATCGTCACGCATGAGGACAGATTGAATAGCTATAAACGGTAAGTTGCTATAAATTTTATTGGGCTAGTCGGAGTTTGAATAGGTTGTTGAAATCGATCAACGGATAACGGATAGTGTTTGTATAAAATCTGCAGGTCCGAATAATTATTACATATTGACCATTGAGTTCATAAGCCGTTTGTAAATTAATTCTATATGTATAATGTATACGAGTGGCTACTCGCGCAATGTGGCAACAAAGAATTTTCTTCATTTAAACCTATATAAAACTATTAATGTTCAGAAGGTGCAATTGCACCCCAAGATATTGATACTTTTTCAAAGGTTTAAATGGCAAATAAGCATAGTTGCCACCTTGCTCGAGCCGCCACTGTTGTATACATAAAACAGAAACGGGAAAGGAATGTTTATCATGGAGTAGGTAATCATTAAACTGATTGTGAGTTTTTGCAAAGTTTAGCTAAGAGGCGAATCGTGCAATTTGGCAACATTGTAGGCACTTTGTCCGTTTAACCCCTTACGGGCCAAACCCGAGGATATTCGTTTTTCTCTTACAGTCTATTGCACGCTGTTCCATTCTCACTATACCGAATGAACGTGATTCTTAATGTAGACCCGTACAAGTCGTCGTCGGGTGCCTTCAATTCGTCATATAGGCAATTCCAACTCCCCCGAGTACGAACAGTTAACTACCTTCCCTTTACATATACAGGGTGTTTCTAAAACTTATGTCATCCTTTCTACCACGTATTTTTGAGGTCAAAATAAGACTTTTTTCCCCTATAAACATGTGTCCGAAAATGCCCCCCTTTTGAGCTACAGCCCCCCAAAGTTTTAAAAAATTGTTGGTTTTTTTGGAATATCGACCAAATTTATGAACCGAATGTCATGAAAATTGGTGTCTCGAGGTACTTTTACATGTAGAATTCATTAATGACCCCGAGAAATTCAGAAATGAGGTCTGACTGTACTTTTCAGGCAATCTTATACCTTCAACAACACAAATTTTATGTTACGGAATGGAAATTTGAAAAATAAATAATGAAATCAGATGGGAAAAACTCTTAGAAAGATATTTGGTCCTCTTTGTTTTGGTCGATACGACGCGTATTAAGCGAGATAATCGCTGCACAAGGTGGAAAAATCAGCGCTTTTATCACGAGGAGCGGCAGGAAGTATGCAACCCGCCACTCCGCTGCTTCTTCGGGCCGCCCGCTACAGTAAAAGCGCTGATTTTTCCACCTTGTGCAGCGATTATCTCGCTTAATACGCGTCGTATCAACCAAAACAAAGAGGACCAAATATCTTTCTAAGAGTTTTTCCCATCTGATTTCATTATTTATTTTTCAAATTTCCATTCCGTAACATAAAATTTGTGTCGTTGAAGGTATAAGATTGCCTGAAAAGTACAGTCAGACCTCCTTTCTGAATTTCTCGAGGTCATTTATGGATTCTACATGTAAAAATACCTCGAGACACAAATTTTCATGACATTTGGTTCATAAATCTGGTCGATATTCCAAAAAACCAACAATTTTTTAAAACTTTGGGGGGCTGTAGCTCAAAAGGGGGGCATTTTCGGACACATGTTTATAGGGGAAAAAAGTCTTATTTTGACCTCAAAAATACGTGGTAGAAAGGATGACATAAGTTTTAGAAACACCCTGTATAATCGGCAGAATGGCGTTCTTTTAAACGTCGCCTTCAATTCTTCGTATAGGCAATTCCAACTCCCCCGAGTACGAACAGTTAACTACCTTCCTTATACATATAAACGGAAGAGTGGCGTATTTTTGAACTAACCCGGTCTTTAAAGGGTTAACCTTATGAGAAAAGTCGAATTCGAGGGTGTTCATTGAACAACAAATAGTTTGACATTCTTTACTGGGTTTAAGTCGACGCATGCAACGTTGCCAGATATTCTTAATATTCTTGTTTGCTTGAGTTTTCTATTGCAAGTCTGCGAAGCGTGCCGTATTAACTCTTTCAGTACCAATTCCAAGTTGATCAGTCAAATGACCACGATATCATTCAAATAAAATCTGTAGACAAAGATTCCCAATTGCGGTACTTGTTTTTGCCTACACCATCAATTGAAGGCGCTCAACGAAGCATTCTTTCGAAATTTCCAGTCCCTTTTTTTTTTTTTTTTTTTTTTTTCTCGTTCTTCATTACAATGAATTGAAACCATGTGAAACAGAGTAAAGGAAACGGATATGATCGAGATCGGGTCTTAAAGGATCAAAGGACTTTCGCTTCTTCGGTTATTGCTAGAATGTAGGCGCAATATCTATAGTTAAGAGAGAGAGAAGGGGGATGATTGTTCCTGAGGGAGCTGAAAAGGGATCACATGATTTACGGTTTCTGCTCGAAGTCAACGCAACGGTTAGCTAAGAATCACAACAATGCATCACTCATCGGTCACAACCAGCAGTGATAAAACTCGCGTAGCTTTTCAAACTATCTGTCTCACTCTCCAGCGACCCTCATTTGTAGCCACTACTGCCACTAGTGTCATACCTGTACAGGGCCTTGTTTCGCGACATTTTCTTACCAAATTGAATAATAATGACTCGAAAAATTTATTTCTGCCAAAAAAGTTCACAAAAAATGTATCTATACACGATTTGAGCGATGAGAATGAGATAACAGTCGGGGGAACGTGAGAGTGATTGATTGATTGATTGATTGATTAAACGATTTATTTTGAGTGGCAATGTTAGGGCCAATACTGGCCCTCTCTTCCACATAACCACTAAGAACAAACAAGAAATAAAGTTACATAAATGAAGGAATACATTTGAAATGATAAAAGTAACAGTATGAAAACAAAGTAATGATAAAAGTGAGAGAGATAGTTTTAGACGATTAACGAACTCTTTCACTATATAGATGACGTTATCACTGAAGCCATCTATTCTGAAGGTAGGCCTTCTACGTGTTTGAAGATCAGCAAAAATGTAGTGAAATAATGAAATCGGTTGCTGCCATGAATTCAAACCTGTGAGGGTAATTTCGCGATGACGAGAAAAGAATTTGCACCAGGGGCCTTGGGCCTATTGAAAAGGAAAAAAAACTATATAAGATAGAAAGTTTTCCAACCCCCCCCCCCCCCCCCCCCCCACTACCAAAAATGGTATGAGAAGAGAAAGTTATGCCATCATGGAAAATTTGGAATTTGGGGTCTCTCCATTTTTTGGGATTTCATGTCCCTCCTGATGAGCTAAAACTTCGTATTCCAAAAAAAAAGTCTGTCCATCAGTCCGTCCGTGTGTCTATATGACATAACTACTAGCCTTTTCCGTTGAGACTTACCTCTACCGCCCGAGGTAGAAAAAAAAACATATATATATATATAGATAAACGCGAAAAGAATTATCATTACATTACGTGTGCAAACTTTTACGTGGATTTGAGTTGTTTCAAGGTAATTAAATTTTTTTTCACTTTAAATTTTTTTTGTCTATCTCAAGCATCAGTGGGTATAGGTAAGTATCGACCAAAAAAAACCCTGTTTCACTTTTATAGCTATTTTAATGGATCTAAAGCCCCTGGTGGCAGCACTAATTCCGATATAGTGAAATCACTTCTAAACTTCCCAAATTAATTTGTGAAACAAGAATAAAGAATATGGAAGATAATTAATGAATAATAAGTAATAATTAATAATCCATCATTTAAAGGATCCGTTTAATTTCTTGCTTCTCAAAATTGTTTCAGAGTACGAAGTTACTTTTTGGGAAATGGCGTTTTGAAACCCAGAACTTACATCTATGCCAAAGATGTTATTCAAAATTTCAAATTAATAAAGCGATTTGTCACTGAATGGAAAGATATTCATAACAATGTTCATGGGGGTGCCACAGAAGGTAGCTATATTAATTAAGCCCAATTCGACCGAATACCGAAAGACTAAATCGAATCTCACGCAACACAACGTAACTTAACCTTGCTGTTCTTCTCTCAGTAAATTTTTCGCTAGGAGAAGCCAAAAATAGGCAAAGTTTGAGCACAGGGAGGAGCTAAGGAGCAGTGGCGGCGGCTCGTGCAATTTGGCAACAATATTTTCTCTCCATTAGAATCTATGTAAAATAATCGATTGCAGGTGAAGCGCTACTTCACTTTTGAATCGATTATTTTGAATTAAATCAAATGGAGGAAACCCATTGTTGCCAAATTGCACGAGTTGCCGTTGATAAGGAAGAAAAAGAAAAAAAAAAAAAGGAGAGTGCTGAGAGACGAGGGGAAAGGCAGAAATGAGTTGAGGAAACCACAATACATATTCCAGTTTTTTATTGGAGTTTTGCGACCAAGTATTTGTTTAGTCACCGATGAGTACACGTTCATTTATTAAAAAAGAAAAAAAGAAAAGAAAAAGTCGTCGCATCGCATCTGCGGCTTGCCGCTATGAAAATAATGCCACTTCCAGGCTCAAAATATCAAATTGTGCATTATTGCTTTGTATTATACCCATGGAGCTCTTGCAAGGTTTTGCTATAGACAAATGACCTATCAATTCTGATGTACGATACCATTAAAAAAGTCTAAAACGCACTCTTCGTAAAGAAAAATTAACTTGAAATTTCGGGTGACCACGTATTCATTCATTCCGTGCACGTATTCACCAACCTTGGATTCGGACCCCAAACAAAAGAATAGGACATGAAATTAAGTGCCGTCTTCCTCGTTTATTACGCAACGTAGAACTTTTCTGTAGTTATCACCGTGCTCCTAGTGACAAAATGTGTATAAATGGACCTTTGATTCCTTCAAATTTACTTTTTGAAAGCAAATTCCTTAATCTCATTGTTCAAATTCGTTGGTTATGTTCTTTTGTTTGGGGTCCGAATCCGAGGTTGGTGCATAAATGCAAGCGTGGTCACCCGAAATTTCAAGTTTAGTTTTCTCTGTGAGGAGTGAGCTTTAGACTTTTTTAATTGTCTCGCAGCGTTATTTTCGCAGCATTTTACATTGGAATTGATACTCCATTTGCCTACCGTAAAACCGCGCAAGAGCTCCATATTCTGAAAATCTGGATACACCAGTGGCGTAACAGCATACTCGTAAATTTGGTAACGTTGCAATTCATCTATTCAAACCCATGGAAAATATCGAAGTGTTGTGTGTTCGGTGAACTCCTTTGCATTCGACTTTTTACATGGGTTTACATCAAGGTACTTATATTTAACAGATATGCTCGACTCGCTTCCCGCGTCATCTTCAGTGGCGCGCAGTTCAAAAAGCATGCCAAGATGGCCGACAAAAGAAGAAAACATTGGGCTTCCCTCTCTAGAAAAGCAGAAAATAGCCCGATGTTTCCTGGAAAGAGTATACAATGTTTTCTTCTTTTGTCGGCCATCTTGGAATGCTTTTTGAACTGCGCGCCCCTGAAGATGACGCGGGAAGCGAGTCGAGCATACCTGTTAATTAAATATAAGTACCTTGGGTTTACATGTACAAAATACAACGTTGCCAAATTGCACGCTACGCCATCCACTGCACTGATTGCAACCCTTGTTTTCTCTTTGATGTAAAATTTTCATCGACTCATCGTTTTTTATTTTAGCTCTTGACAAGGCGCACGGACAGAAGCTACTCGAGTATGATTTCCCAGAGAATGTGGAACTTGTCCCCTATGTAAGGAACTATACGCAGCTCCAAGTAGAGAAGAAAGTCCCTGTGAAGGAAATCGCCAAAGGAAAATTTCCGAATGCCAAGTCCAAAATAACGCTGACCAGTAAGGATGCTTTTCAATAATAACCATTTAGTTTAAAATTTAATTTTCTGTTTACTTTTAATTTAAAATTTAAAACTTTAAAAGATTATTGAAGGCACATCGAATACTACAACCAGAATGGTTCATTTTGAAACAGGAGCCGTATTTTTTGCTTTGTTATAGGCCCGATGATATTTCTCTGACCAATCACAAAAAAAGCGATGAAATTAAGTAACTTTACGCCGATGATAGCTTGGCGCGCGACAAACGATCCGTCATCGGCGATGGTACAGATGGTGACATTTTGAAATTAAATTAATAATTAATTAAGCTCTGCCCCTTCCGATGGCCATCGGAAAAGCAAAATACGAGCTATACCTGCCGATGGCCATCAAACTGGCCATCAAACGACTTTTGATGACAAAGCAAAATACGGCTCTGATTATCTTGTCCGCCATCTGAAGAAGTTTAAAACAGTCCTCATGCGAAGCAATCCGAAAGACAGAGACAGGAACATGTCCGCCATCTTGAAAAGTCACCAGAATATATGTCGACCGAAAAATGTTTCCGGTGGTTCTTATGGGTTTCACTCTGATTGTATTATTCTGTGCTGGAGGCATGACTGAAGTGTGGACGATAAATTATTTTTGATTCGTCTTCCGAGTATTTTCGTTTCTGTGACTGTATCTGCCTTGCACAATCTCAGTTTTTTATTTTTATTCACAAAACGGGGCTGTTGCAAGGGTCTGAAATTGTATGTTTCTTAAAAGGAAAATGATAGTAGGTAGATACTGGATGAGCTTAGAACAATGGTGCCTTTGGGTTTTTCCTAAGTGTCCCGGTTTTGGAGATATACACGTGTCAAGTTGTAAAAAATCGTGTACACAGTGATATCACTACGCGGCATTCCCATTTAAAACAACATATTTTGGGCCAACATCTCATCTCCGGAACAGTGGGACTTACTTAGAAACCAAAGGAAGTTTTGTTTTCAGCTCATCAAATTCTTTCACTTTCTTTACAAAAAACACATTTCAGACCCTTGCAACTGCCCCATTGCGGCTCCAAGGTGTTGACATGTTATTAAGGATTTTTCATGGAGCGCCTTCAATCAAGTGTGTATGCAAAACCAGCACAGTGGTGTAGGAACATTTAACTACCCACTTAAATTATGCGAGCGAGCATTGATTTGTCTGCTTAACCTGGTCGTGGAAGGGTTAATTAGACCACATGTATTTATTTCAGTACTCTGTTTCCATAGAGGGAACTAAATATTAAGTTACAAAAATCAATTGTCAAAGCAAGAATTCAAAATTTGCTGATTTAACAAAAATTGAATGTTGCTAAATCAACCAGGGTTTCCTGTTAAGTTAACAATTTATTTGTTGAGTTTACAAAAAAAGTTGTTAAATCAACCATATAATGGTGTTCTTTTAACAAAATAGACATTGTCAATTTATCAATTTTAAATAGTTACAAACATACAGAACTTAACCCAATTAGTCGATCTAACAATTCAGCTTGTTACATCAGCAAAATAAATTGCTGCTTTAACTTACAAATTTGTTATTCCAGCATTAAAATTGTTATTTTTACTAATTTGATTTGCTGGTTGGGAAAATTATTTGTTAACCTAACAAAATGAATTGCCGATTTAGCATTTGAGTAGTTAATTTAACAAAATTATAGGTTAATTTAGCAAATCATTTTGTTCTGTACTTTTTTAAATATTTATTTTTTTCAGTGTAAGCATATACATATGTATACAAGGGCTTACCTATTTAAAAATTAAAAATCGGATCGGCACTTCTCTGTAGTTTTTCATGAATTTTTTTTTGTGGAGAAAAGAGAGAGATGAAGAAACTCTCGGAGCGCTACTGGATCTCTTCCATCCCTCTCATTTCCCGTTTGAATGTGTAAGTAGGAAAAGGACCGAAAGAGGGGGTTTTATACCGTTGTCCACTATTGTCTAACATACGTTTTTTTAATGGAGAAAAGAGAGAGATGAAGAAACTCTCGGAGCGCTACTGGATCTCTTCCATCTCTCTCATTTCCCGTTTGAATGTGTAAGTAGGAAAAGGACCGAAAGAGGGGGTTTTATACCGTTGTCCACTCTTGTCTAATATACGTTTTTTAATGGAGAAAAGAGAGATATGAAGAAACTCTCGGTGCGCTACTGATCGGAATGGATTCAGAATCATGAAAAACGTGATGAAAATTACTGTTACTGTTTTACTGTTTTGTGAATATTTGTATTATTGAAAACTGCAACATGATAAGGACCTGTAGGTAACGACTCGCGCAGTTTGACAAAATTGTTTTTTTCCCCCCATTCAAACCAAAGTAAAACAATAGATTATGTAAATGCTGCCAGACTTCTCAAGAATCGATTGTTTTACCTAGATTTAAATGGAAAATTTTTATGGTTGCCGAATCGTACGAGCCGCCTTCTATAAGAATCTTCTTATTCTTTGACGAATTGAACTAACATTGCAGGAGATCATTTGTTTTGCCTACCCGTAAAATTGAAGGCGCACACGCACATTGCAATCTTAAAAATAGTCTTCTCTCGAGTCTTGACTCACCGCAAACCTACTAAATCCTTGTTATTTTATTCAATCTCTTTGAAAAAATTCACAATTTCGAAAAGCGGTTGGAGGAATACTACGTCTATTGAGTCGCAAACAATATCTAAGAATTTTGCAAGGTATCAAGTGCGATGATTTGAATAAAACGATTCAAAAAATCTGCTCGGTTCACAGGCGCTGATTGTTACGTGATTGCTTCTTTTTCCACCTTCGATCCCGAAAAAGCACATGACCATTTGGAGTGGCTGAGAGAGGCTTATTCCAGAATAAACGATGGATCACTGGTGACAGAATACAGAGAAAAAATGTACATGGATCTAGCACACGCTCTGTCTCAAACAGGTAAAATGAAGAGGGTCGATAGCGTTTCTCGGATGGGGGGGGGGGGGGGCACGGCGGGCGGTGGAGCTTACACCTTCTCACTTTATCCTTCACTGAATGATATGTGTAAAAAACATAGTAATTCCATTGAATTAAATCAGATTATCAATTTATTAGATTCGAAACAAATACCAATGTAGCTCGTGGTTACTATTTCTCTCCGCAACAGTATCCTGAAATTACCATTTTTCATACATGCTTACAGGAGATGGAGACTTGGGGGGGGGGGGTCACACGCACTGAAAAAAAAGGAGAATTGGTTCGCCTGAGTTGGGTTGAACGGAAAAGATTCAATAATAGACCTATTTAATGATAACGTTACGATCATTACGAATCTGTTGCACACTTTTGCTATAAGCGATTGAACAGTCGATTCTGGTGTAAAAACCTCGACAAATAACAATGGTAGCACTAAAAACTTCCGAAATCCACTCTTAAACTCAATAAATACTGTTATTTGCGAGGGCGTAATGGTGGCCGAGGGCAGTAACAATGGGAGAGTCCTATCTTAATTTCGTCACTCTTTCTATGCGCTGACTAGGATGATTCACAGAGTAATTAGTCATCAGAGTGATGATCCACATCCGATGAATGGTACTGCGACCCCTAGTGACACCGGTTTCAAATGAAAGTCGTCTCTTATTGGTCACTTCTTGATGGAGTTACAGTATTGTTTGATGGGACTCCCATTGTTACTACCCTCAGCCACCATTACGCCCGCGCAAATAAAAGCTTTTATTGAGTTTAGGAGTGGCTTTTGGAAGTTTTTAGTGCTGCCATCGTTATTTTTGGAGGTTTTTACACCAGAATCGACTATTAAATCGCTTATGGCAAAAGTGTGCAACAGTCCCATTGGATCAAAACAAATGCTCTATCACGCTCACTCTCGTGGATTTTTACCCTTAAGAAATCAGATCCAACTTTTCAAGTGCAAACTCATGCTACAGTCAACAACCAGTTTTCTCAAATTGTATTGCAATATTAGATTTCACGTACCTTAAAGTATCTTTTTACTCCAACATAATTCCTGAAAGATCACAAGTAAATTTACAATCACAGTTATACCGAAAGATGTTCTATGTTTGTCCTTGTCTTACTCACCGTCTCTCATGGGAGTATCACCGCCATGACACTCAATCATCCTAACCTCTCTTTGTATCGAAGCTTGTTCGAGGTATCACACGCGGTGTGATGGTGCCTATTAGCCTATATCTTAGAATTCTGTGCCCATATGAAACTGGGAGTGATGCAACAGGGACAAAACATAAGACTTTCTTTGACATAACTCAAATTGTAAATTAATGCGCGGTGTTTTGAAAATGTTATTGTAATAGGGTTATATTTTAAGGTACGTGGAATTTAATGGTGTAATAAAATCTGAGAGGGCTTGTTGTTTACTAGCTCGAATGGGGTTCTTGCGAACTTTTGCTACACGGGATTGAAGAGTTGATTCTTGCATAAAAACCTGTAAAAATGACGATGAGTACACTAAAAAATCATGAAATTCACTCTCAGAATCGAGCTTAATGGCGGTTCGACGCAGGTATCATGGGGGATTCCTATCTAAATTGAGACATACCTCTGTGTTTCCAAAGAGAAAGTGGCATGTTAGATAGGAATCTCCCATGATACCTGCGTCGAACCGCCATTACGATCTTGCCACTTATGTAGTTATGTAGGTTTATTACTGAATTTTAAATTTTCTCAGTGTGATTTTCGCGACTTTTGCTGGTTTTTACATCAGAATGAACTATTCATTTGCTCACTGCAAAAGTTTGCAAGAGCCCCATTTGTTTTTGAAAATTTGGATCATGTTTCTTATGGAAAAACCCGCGAGAGGGAGTGAGATGGAGCATTTGTTTGGATCCAATTTTTTCTGCGACGTCACACTAAATAGGTATATTTTACACTGTGCCAACTTAAAAGAAAAAAAAAATTATTTTATTTAATTTATTTTATTTTTTTGTTTTAAATTGGCCAAAATGTGGATTTAGCCCCTTTTCAGTGGCAGCTCGAGCTATTTGGCTGTTTGTGTTTTGCCGCATTTGAACATATGCAAACGCATCGATTTCTCTGGGACACAATGAATCCCTTGAAGATCGATTACTTTTCAAAGGTTTAAATGGAGAGAGTCCATTATTGCCACATTGCTTGAACCGTCACTGCCCCCTTTGATCCTACACGCATCAAGTGACTATAATGCAGACAAAAATCAAAATTTTATTTCTTTGCTAATTAGGCTTTAGAGGAATTTAGTGCACTCTTATAGTTATTTATGTACCTACTTGTAATAATACATAGTTTCCCCTATCGTGTTGCTTTAGTTTCCTCGTTTTGTTTTTCTAGGGAACACGAAGGAGGCGGTTGATTTGTTCAAAGGATTGGTACAACAGCGCGACTATAACAACTTCCATATGATCGACACGATGACGCATCACAGGAGAGTCTTAAATGGCATTCCGGTGCAGCCTCTAGTCGGGAGAGACATTCCTATGGTGAGATAGACCTGTTTAGTGTGACGTCACGAAAAAATTTAGATTCAAACAAATGCTCTACCTCACTCGCTCTCGTGGGTTTTCCTATAAGAAAAAGGATCCAAATTTTATTTTCAAATGCAAATTTGTGTCACTAAACAACCAGTACTCTCTTTCATAACACCATTGGATTCCACGTATCTATCACAGTTCGAAAACAATTCGAAACATCAAGCATTACATTACAGTTAAATCGAAGAACGTCCTATGATTTGTCCTTGTCTCACTCTCAGTTTCTTATGTGCACAAAATCTTTAGTGGCGGATCCAGCCCTTTAAAACAGGGGGGGGGGGCGAATTTAGGATATTTGCCCCTTAGTGACCCCGTATTATTCCCACTTGCTTTCCCCCTTCCTCTCCCTACTATTCCGCCGCTTTTTATGCCTAACGGGGGGGGCGATCGTCCCCTTCACCACCCTCTGTATCTGCCAATAGATGAGTCATGTGTTGCTTTGAGTGAAATGACCCCGGTTTCAAAAGATATGAAAACCCTTGAGGGCGATCGACTCCGTTTTCCAAGCTGAATCGATAGAGGGGTCACAAGCGGGGTTTTGGCGACATCACCTTTTTTCCCTTGTAATGAGTCAAAATCATGGGATATGGGCTCATCGGCACCATCAGCATCACGCGACGTGTTATACCTCGAGTAAGCTTCGATACAAAGAAAGGTGAAGATGATTGAGTGTCATGGCGATGATACGCCCTTAAGAGACCTTGAGTATGACAAGGACAAAACATAGGACATCTTCCAATAAAGTAAAATTGTGATTTTATCGAGTCCACTTGCAGCCCTCTCGTGTACGATTGCCTGCACTCAAGCAACTCCAGGCTCGAATTTTCCGAGACTAATCATGAGCGATTGGCAAATATATTATGAGTTGGCATTCGGCTACATCGTAACCCAGTGCCGATTTCTGCTCGTGCAATTTGGCAACAATGTTTTTCCTCCATTTGATTCAATATAAAACAATCGATCCGACCGTGAAGAAGCGCTTCACCAGCATTCGATTACTGTACATAGTCTCAAATGGCTGAAATATATCGTTGCCGAATTGCATGAGTCGCCACTGGCGCACAGTGGAGCGAGTCAATGGGAGGGGTCCGACATGGAATATACACATAAGTATATGACTAAAAATGCAAAGAATGTTTTTACAGTCAAAAAACGAACTATAAAGTGTGATTCTTGAAGGAAATTTTAAAATAAAACCAATAAAGCCACTATCAAATTTTTAAGTTGTGTTATTAATGAAGATTTACGCATTTAAAGTCGCCACGCCTCGCAGGAAAGCGAGTCAGTGGGAGAGGCCCAATACGGCGTGGAAACTTTATTTGCGTTCATCTTTGTTAATACAAAACTAAGAATTTTGATAGTAGTTTCGTTGGTTTTATCGTAAAATTTCCAACTAGAATCTCCCCTTATACAGTTTGTTTTTTTACCGTAAAAATATTGTTATTTGCATTAATTTTTAATCATGAATTTCATGTCCGCTCTGAGAGAATTATTTTTTTTAATCCAATGTGTATTTATCCCTAAAGGGGTGCAATTTGGCAACGTTGCTGTTCGTTTATTTAAAGCCATGTTAAAGGTCGAATGCGAAGATGTTCACCGAACACCCTAAATGATGAGATATATTGTATTTTACCTGATTTCCTGTGTTTTGTTTGATTAGACAAACAAAACGATTTTTTGTCCAATCAAACAAAACACAGGAAATCAGGTAAAATATACAATATATCTCATCGTAAGTGCAGCCTGATCATAAAATTTACACATTGAACACCCTAAAGTTCGATCTTTCTCATGGCTTTAAATAGACGAACTGCAACGTTGCCAAAGTGCTCGCTACGCCACTGTTCTGAACCCAATTAATATTCGTCTAAATCAATCTTGGATACAGCTACTACTCAAAAGACCTACGAGCCAGAGTCAGAACTAGATGGAGCATACAGTAGAGGCACGTGCCCAAGCTATAGTTTGATAGAAGAGCGTTGAAGTAGTAGCAAAATAAACGTTAAAAAGCGTATAATGTCATCATTATAGCTTGTGTATTTCGTTTGTGTTCAAGAAACTACACAGTGAAATACTGACTAAGGGGGAGTTGCTTTAACCCAAGGGAAATGTGTGCTGCTACCAGTGGCGGCTCGTGCGATTTGGCAACCATGCAATTTTTACATTTAAACTTAGGTAAAAGAATCGATTCTTGAGGAGGCTGACAGCCTCCGGGAGAATCGATTATTTTGCATTGATTAAATGGGAGGAGTACACTGTTGCCAAATTTCACGAGCCGCTACTGGCTGCTACAAGTGAAAGATTCCTTGTTGTGACAGTGATTATCCTTCATGCAATCAGAACTTTTACTTCGCACAAGGAAAACTGTCACAAGTAAACGCGTTTCCTTGTTTTTAAAGAACTGATTTCTCTCAGGGCGACACCTCCCATATTGACTCGTTCCACTGCGTGGCGTAATTTTTACTCCATTCTCGTTCTCGTTGATTTTTTTTCCTAACATATTTCAATGGTTCTTGTATAGAATGAAACTTCAATATCATACCCTCTTTGGGCGCCCCACGGCACAGACAATTTGTTCCGAGTTTGTGCCGGTCATCATACGGTGGACCCGAGTTTAGCCGCAAAGTTGAAATGTCGCTTCACGACGAGAAACTCTCCGATTTTCACCCTGGCACCGTTGAAAGAGGAAGAACTTCACCTGGATCCCAAAGTTTTATTCTACCACAATTTCTTGGTAGATTCGGAAATTGACAAAATATTGAAAGTATCATACGGAAAGGTAGGCAACATTTTTATTCTTATCTTACTCATCTTAATCCTTTTTACAATCACTTTGAAAATTCGACTCTTATTTGAGTCGGGAATCTTAAAAAAAAATTGTGACTTTGGCACGAATCAATGAATGACGAAAAGCCAGAGACAAATCAGTGGCGTAGCGTGCAATTTGGCAAACGTTGTATTTAAACCCATACAAAAAGTCGAATGTGGAGATTTTCACCGAACACCCACTAGTTCGATCTTTTTCATGGGTTTAAATAGACAAACCGCAATGTTGCCAAATTGCATGCTACGCCACTGAGACAGAGACCCAGCATACCGTATGCTTCCCATGTTAGAAAAGTGGAGCAAGTTTAGTGCCTCACTTTCAGTGGGCAAGCTTGGTTTTCAGTGGGCTCATTTTTGTTCGGGAGCCATCGGCTGCAAAGATAAACAATCGCCGCCTTCTGTTGAGTGGTGAGCTCAACGGAAGGCAGTGGTTGGTCCGCGGTCCTGTAAAAGGAAATAGCTATACGATAACTTTGCGAGCATTTAATTTGTGGACAACGCAGGTTCATCAGCTTTTTATTCCTCCTGAATTTTTGAACGGATAGTTCATGAGAAAAAAAAGGAAAGTATTTTTATGGTTTGTTCGGAGGGTATTGTGAAGTGAAATGTTCGTCCATTTTTCTACGAAAGCGTTTTTATCTATGTTTTCTGTAATGCGGGGGGGGGGGGTGACGACAGGGGTTGTTAATGGGGCTCTTGCAAAGCTTTGGCGTGAGTAGTTAGTCCAATCTGTTGTTAAAACCAGCGAAAATAACGAAACTCATACTAAAACCGTCTAAATTTAACTTCAATAATAAACTCACAAAACCTCTACAACGGCAAGATCGTAATGTGCATGGTTCAACGCAGGTTCACGGGAGATTCCTGTCTAATTTGTCACTTTCTCTGCGAAAACACATCAGAGAAATATCTCAAATTATACAGGAATCTCCCATGATACCTGCCGCTGCGTAGCTACGCCAATAAGCCCGATCCTGAGAGTGAATTTCGTCATTTTCAGTGTACTCATCGTTATTTTCCCAGGTTTTCATGCAAGAATCAACTCATTAATCCGCGGTAGCAAAAGTTTGCAAGAGCCCCATTTTAACATTTATTTATTTTCCTCTGAATCTTATATGCTGCGGTCTATTTTTTCTTCCCCAAATTAGATGGCCGATTCAGCCGTTCGCAAAGCTCTTGGAAGCCAGGGGAAAAGTACAGCCAGAGCTAGTAAAACTTCCTTCGTTGACCGCTATGAACCAGGCCTCGAGTCATTGCATAAGCGCTCAGAGACTTTGGTGGGTCTCAACTCCGACACGGTAGAGGACCTTCAAGTGACGTATTACGATGCGGGTGGTTACTATAATGTCCATTACGATACCTTCCCGGTAAGGATGAGCCGAAACTGTGGGTTTTACAGTAGATTTAAATTGAGGCAACAGTAAATTGTTTCCAAATCGTGAGTTATGCAGTAATGCACCAATAGTGATTGACAGTATCGCAGATATATTATACTATATGTACTATCGACGAATTAAAGATAGTCGTGAGATTTTTTCGAACTAAGTTTTCCCTTCAAGGTTCTGGTTTGGCCACTCTTCATACTCCTCACACCTTGCTGGTGAGAGACCAGTTGGGGTGGGGTGAGAAAGCCGTTGCAGATCAGTCCCACACTCACACCCTTAACTGAAAATGTGTAAAAATCTCGCGACAACCTTTGATTCGTCGATAGTACAGATGTGCAAATGTGGCATACTTAAGAGGGAGAAAATGGGCCTGGGTAGAGATACACAACGCGCCTGCAATAATGGAAGGATACCACCTGTTAGCTTCACGACACAGTGTAAATGTATTGATTTGAAACGGACTATTTAGTATAATCATTATATGTATAATCATCTATAAGTGCACGAAATGATTAATTTAAAATTCGTCGAAGTCTCAGAAAAGTTCGTTGTTGGCTTAACACAATTTTTCGTAAGGTGATATGTCAAATAAAATGGAAAGAAAAGCTTAACCTTTTAAGTGTATCAGAGGGAAGAAATGGGATGTTATGTTTCACAGAATGAAAATAAAAGAGGTTATCGATCGAGGCAGTAGCGTAGCGTGCAATTTCGCAACAATGTATTCTATCCATTTAAACTCATGTAAAAGATCGAATTCAGGGGGTGCACAGTGCTCAAGGAAAATTTGATATATTTAATGAGTTTAAATGGAGCAGTTGCATTGCTGCCAGATGGCACGCGACGCCACTAGATCGAGGCATATTTTTTGGTTAGGTCTTGGGTGATTTGCACTTCATTGATCTCTGTGATAACAACTAAGGGCGCAAACGATTTTGGAATGAATTTAAAAAATTGAACAAATTTGGCCTATATCCGTGCTGTAAAGAGTTGAATAGCTGATCATCGTTTCGGATGTATAAAAATGGGGCCCGGCAAAAAAATTGTGATGGCCGTGAATTTTTTTTCCGTCGATCACATTTTTTTAAGGCAAAAAAAAGGCATTTCAGACCAACTTCAGACTTTTTTAAAATTTCTTTCGAAAGTCTTCCAGATGTCCTGAGGATGCGCCAATTTTTTTGTCTGGGGGCTATAGCTGGCTAGAATTTTTGAGTAAACGCAGGATAAAGGATGAGATTGCGTTGAGTTTATAACATTTGAATAAAGCTTTATAACTAACTGATTTTAACTTGAATCTACAATCTATTTCAGGAAAATTATGAGCTTCGTAACGGAAATCGTATCTCCACAATATTGTTTTACGTAAGTAATCTTTTAAATTACCATATAACAATTGAATTCAAAATTAAAGAGTTTCTATCTTATTTGTTTTTGATTTTTAATTTTGAAGTTTTTTATTTAGTCATTGAAGAGGAGGAAATTTTTCTGAAGCTGATGCAAAACTTTCATCTACGAGTGGAAGGAAATTTTTTTTTTTTTTTTTTTTTTTTTTTTTTTTTTTTTTTTTACGATTTTTGAGTTTAAGACAGTTCTCTAACCTTTTCTGAAGCAGTGGCGTGTAGCGTGCAATTTGGCAACGTTGCTCTTCGTTCATTTAAAGCCATGTTTTAAAGGTCGAATGCGAAGATGTTCACCGAACACCCTAAAGTTCGATCTTTCTCATGGCTTTAAATGGACGAACTGTAACGTTGCCAAAGTGCTCGCTACGGCACTGTTCTGAACCCAATTAATATTCGTCTAAATCAATCTTGGATACTACTCAAAAGACCTATGAGCCAAAGTCAGACCTAGATGGAGCATACGGTAGAGGCACGTGCCCAAGCTATAGCTTAACCCAATCAGGGCTAGGTTGTTTTTCGAAAAAATGCCGCACTCTTCCGTTTAGATAGGGAAGGTAGTTAACTGCTCGTACTTGGGGGACTTGGAATTGCCTATACAACAAATTGAAGGCGAGGTTAGTTCAAAAGAAAGCCACTCTTCCGTTTATGTAGGGAAGGTAGTTAACTGTTCGTACTCGAGGGAGTTGGAATTGAAGGCACCCGAAGGAGCCTTAGCTTGTAAGTGTGTTCGCGTTTATCGAGAATGAAGACCGAAACAATGAGAAATAGACTAAAGGAGAAAAACGAGTATAATCGGGCTTTGTCCTTAAGGGGTTAATAGGAGAGCGTTTAATAAGGAGTAGCAAAATAACCGTTAAAAAGCGTATAGTGTCATCATTACAGCTTGCCCCAGAAAAGATTGGATTCGTCAAGTCTACGGCTTTCATGAAAACATCCGTTCCAAACCTCAGATAGAGCAATCTGATTGGTTAGGAGCAGTAAAGAAGCTGATATTTCCATTCAAATCTACAGTTGTCAAGTTTAACCATTCTTGGGACAGCCAATACTATTAAACCAACCTCTTCAATGCGCGGAGCGTAACACGGAAGGGGACTGGAACTGCAGTAACGTGCCGCCGCCCCCCCCCCCTCTCTCTCTCTCTCTAGAATGTTTTAGCTGCGCCACTGCTTAGAAGGCTGATATTATAAAAATAGTGTTAACTTTGTAAGGTTTCTTAAGGTGATTTCATGGCACGTGACCAAGGTGATCGATTAGTCGATCGTTTAATGGTCAATTCTCGGACTCTGTGGAGTTTTTTTTTTTTGTAAAACTAGGATTGTCAGCACCTGGGGGTAGATCTAACCAAGACATCTGTTAAGTTTGGATGCTCGAATCCGGAAAATAAGGACGTAACTATGCGAATTCGGAATCCGTTGTGCGATTCGCATAGTTACGTCCTTATTTCCCGGATTCGAGCATCCAAACTTAACAGATGTCTTGGTTAGATCTACCCCCAGGTGCTGACAATCCTAGTTTTACAAAAAAAAAAAACTCCACAGAGTCCGAGAATTGACCATTAAACGATCGACTAATCGATTGCCTTGGTCACGTGCCATGGAATCACCTTAACTTGTAAGATTTGTAAGGTTTCTTAACTTGTAAGATTTGTAAGGTTTCTTAACTTGTAAGATTTGTAAGGTTTCTTAACTTGATCCACCTGTTTGTAAATTTGGCCTATTTCTAGTTGAATGATGTACATACCGGAGGCGAGACAGCGTTCCACGACCTGTATGTTGCCGCCAAACCTGAAAGAGGTGGTGCACTCGTTTGGGACAGTTTGAGAAGAAGCGGCCTTCTATTAGAATGGGCGGGACATGGCGCTTGCCCAGTCATACATGGTCATAAATGGAGTAAGTCCTTTATTTTATTAACTCATAAAAATAGATTATTAGTTTTAGTCTATAGTGATCCTCCCCCTCCCTCCCCCCGCGATCTTTTGTTTTTCACTGCGTAGATCGACACATTGATATACCAAGCGACATTGGGCGAATTTTATTATTCGGTTCGAAGGGTTGAGTAATTTTTTTTCTTTCTCTGCCGCGAGCGAACTATTTGTTCGGCAACGATGGATGACATCGACGGCTGCAATGGTGCGTTTTTTTATTCACCGGAATCCGCACCGGTGCAATAACCCGAAGCTTTTGGAGCAGCACCGAATGCAATAATGAGACATTGGTGGATACAGGGGGGGCGAAGGGGCGGACCCCCCCCCCCTCCCCCTCCCCCCGTTCGGCCAAATAAGGGGAAAAGAGGGAAAAAAGAGGGGGAGGAAAGGGGAAAGGAAGAGAGAAAAAAGGAGAAAGGGGTTCCCGGGGGGGCAAAAATCCCAAGTTCACCCCCCCCTCCCCCCTGTTTACGATGGCTGAATCCGCCAATGCGGTGAGAGATAACAGTAAATAACGCTTCTGATTGCGGCTAGAAATGATTTTGTTGACTCTCTTTTATAATGTCCCCTGGAAAGTTCCACACTTTACAATTCTTTACCCAAACCGAATGATAAAATATGCTAATTTATAATGTTACAGTTTTTTTCCAACTCACCGATAGCATAAATTTCGGTTTGTTTTTTGAACAGCTGATTAATGGTTTGATAAGATGAATAATATTTCGACGTTTTCTAATGAAAGAAATTCCTGCGCATTTTCTTATGAGTTGGTTAATACGTTGATAAATTGCAGAGTATACTTCGTTTTCGTTAGTTTTTTAGGGTTGAAAAATTAGTTTTTTGGGATTAAAAAATTCGAATGATCCTTTTAAAAGGGTCTGATCGATACTTACCTACTCAAATGAGTGCCAGCAGAAAAATTATCAGGGGGTGAGGGGCAAACTTTTTGAGCCTCCGTAGAAGGTTTTAGGGACACCATCCCCCTCCAAAAGGGAAACAACAAATTGAATTTTTCTTCCAACTGGTACACTTTTAAGCTATGGTAGATGAATCAATCAATAGTTATAATAATTTTGACGTGTTTGATATTATGAATAAAATGAAAAGTGCTACGATGATGGTAAAAAAAATGCTCATCACAATTACTAATCTTTGCCAAAAATGAATTGAAAGTATAAAGTAAACTGAGAATAAAGTTCGTCAACTCTCTCTCCTTTAATTAATAGTTTATTTTCTTTTGTTCCTTTTATTTCAACCGTGATTCGTGAGGTTTTGATAGTTCTGAATTCTAGAGGGGGGCAAATGCCCCCCTTGCCCCCCGCTGCGGATGCCCATGCCTATTCATATAAATCTGATATTCTGTCATTATTTTCAGTGGGTAAAGTCTAAGAACCGATTATGAGCAGTCGTATCGAGTTACTATCTACTATCGAATGCGTGTTACACGAAAAAAATAATAACTGGTAGAAATTCACCATTTGCATAGTTAATTTTGGAGTCAGCTTTCAAGTACGGTAAATTTCACTATACGATGGCAAAATATACCAACATGTTAACTTAATTTACCATAATTTACTTCGCATTTACCTTATACTTGATAGCTGACTCCAAAATCAGAGCAGATGGTAGATTCTACCAGTCTTTTTTTTCCGGGTCTTCTTCTGGGTGATTGATTTTTTGAGTTACCATTCCGATAGAGACCCTTACGCATTTCCACGGCACTTCACCGATGAATTTGCATTTTTGGCTATCGAGCTTACATCGTAGAGATAAAAGGGTTTTTATCAGAATGGTAATTGAATTGAAAACACCACCCATACTAAAAACGTGCTCAATAGTTACTCGACGATCGTTAGAAATCAGTGGCGAAGCGTGCAATTTGGCAACGTCGCTGTTCATCTGTTTAAACTCATCAAGAAGATCGAACTATTGGGTGTTCGGTGAGTACCTTCGCATTCGACCTTTTGCATGGGTTTAAATGTACAAAATACAACGTTGCCAAATTGCACGCTACGCCACTGTTAGAAATCACCTTCCAGCGAAGTTTCATTCACGAATCGACTATTTTGTTGAAGAAATAATTATATTCTAATTCAATCAATCCATTTCCATTTAAACCTATTAAGAAGATCGAACTATTGGGTGTTCGGTGAACACGTTCGCATTCGACCTTTTACATGGATTTAAATGGACACATTACAACGTTGCCAGATTGCACGCTACACCACTGCAATCAATTCGCGATTTTACTCACCTCTGATTGTGAGCAGAGCGCACAACATTATGTTATGTTAGTCCACAATACTCGTACAGTGTAAGAACCGGCAAGTGGCGGCGCATGAAATCTTGCAACGTTGCATTACGTCCAATTTAAACTCATAGAAAATATCTATTTGAGGGAGCACATGCTCCCTCAATATTCTGACCTTTTTCATGGCTTTAAATGGACAAGGAGCCACTATTGCCAGATTGCACGTGCCGCCACTGGAACCGAAGTTATTATGCTTACCTTTTAAACGTGCCGTTTTGTTTTTTTTTTTCAGTTGTTACCAAGTGGTTCCATTACGGCGGACAGATGTTCCATAGACCATGTACTCGCTCTGAATACGAATAAAAAAAGACATTCTAAATCAGGAGGTCGCAGCAAATACAAGATCTGACTTTACTGCATTCTGGTGCCTGTAAGGTGGAGGGGATTCGTCTCTCATGCATGGGGATGGTTGATTGGTTGTTTATCACGAGTGCTACCTTCTACATAATTCGCTACAGTCCACACTTCTCAATCGACCCGCGCTCATATCGGTCGTGCAGACCAATCACACTGAGAAAAATTGCCTGTTGCCGTGACCGGACGTCTTGTTAATACTTACTTAACCGTAACTCCTGATGTTATTTTAACCAGAAATTCCTGTTGTTTCATCAACAATTCCTGTCACTTCAACATGTCAATTCATGTCACATTCCGGTCAAGTAACATGAATTCTTGTTATTTCAACAGGAATGGGTCTGTTGCAAACTTTTGCTATAACGATTAAGAGTGTGTAATCTAATGTAAAATCGCCTGAAAAGTCCCTTGGTGGCATCAGAAAGTCATAAAATGCAATAATAAACTCACAAGAGGCGTTTAATGAAATCCAAGATGGTGGAGAAATATCGAGCAATTTGTATGCATGCACCACGAACATCCAAGGATGGCCAACTTTGACAACCTCACTGGAGGTAGAGGTTATGTGTTTGTTTACGATGTGATTGGTTGTGATCGATATTGTAAGGTTGGCCATCCTTGGATGTTCGTGATGCATGCATACATTTTGCTCGATATTTCTCCGCCATCTTGGATTTCATTTAACGCCTCTTGTAAGTTTATTATTGCATTATATGACTTTCTGATCCCACCGATGTACTTTTCAGGCGATTTTACATTAGATTGATCACCCTTCATCATTGTAGCAAAAGTTTGCAACAGACCCATTGCGGTTAAGTATTAAACAGACATCCGGTATTAACAGGAAGATTTTTCTCAGTGCACGGCCAAAGATGGACCAAAGATGGACAATGGACCTCCATCGGTCAATTCGTTTTTGTTTTTGTTTTTTAAATGTACCGACATATTTCTAAGAGAGCAAATGAAGAGAAAATAATACCTTTATTGGTTCCGTAATTTTAAGTTAGTCGCCAAGGAGAGAAAGATTGGCGTAAGCAAAGTTGCCGAATTTGGCATAAAACTCGACAATTTTACATCGAGTTAAATAAGAAAAATTCTCCGCAAAACGGCAACACTGATCGCGTAAGTGTGCAGTATTCCACAGTAGGGTCTAGTGCTAAATTTTACAATTACAACTTACAAATTTTGTTCATTCAATCCCATGAAAAATACCGAATTCTTTGGTGCGTGCAAATGAAGATCCTCGAATTTAATCTTTTGTAAATGTACATAATGTGCAAATTTTTAATTAGGCTAAATGTAACGTAGCTAGTTGCTCGCTACGCCGCGCCACTATATGACAATTCCAATGAAGAAAAAACAATAGTTTTAAACTTACAGATAGAGTAAATGTATATAAAGTAATCGACTTTCCATGTAAAATAATATAATAAAAAGGGATGATTTCCGATGTGTAATTATTCAACTTAAAAGTTATTTTGTCCCTACATCCAATGGTACTCTTGCAAACTTTTGCTGTGAGCAAATGAATAGTTCATTCTGATGTAAAAACCAGAAAAAATCACGAAAATCACACTGAGAAAGTCTAAAATTCAGTAATAAACCTACATAACTACTTTAATGGTAAGATCGTAATGGCGATAACGCAGGTATCATGGGAGATTCCTGTCTATTGTGTCACTTTCTCTACGGAAACACAGAAATATGTCTCAATTTAGATAGGAATCTCCCATGATACCTCCGTCGAATCGCCATTAAGCTCGATTCTGAGAGTGAATTTCGTGATTTTTTAGTGTACTCATCGTCATTTTTACAGGTTTTTATGCAAGAATCAACTCTTCAATCCCCTACAGCAAAAGTTTGCCAGAGCCCCATTGGTGTTCAAATTGAATCACATTCCTTCAAACTATGGCGCAGCTATAGCGGCCCCCTCCTTCCGCGCAGAAATACCCCACCTCCCCACCTCAACACCTCCCCACCTCCCCACCTCACCACCTCCCCACCTCACCACCTCCCCACCTCCCCACCTCCCCACCTCCCCACCTCCCCACCTCCCCACCTCCCCACCTCCCCACCTCCCCACCTCCCCACCTCCCCACCACCCCACCTCCCCACCTCCCCCCCACCCCGTTTCTCCCATCACCTCACCTCATCACCTCCCTACCGCACCTTACCATTCCTTTTCATAACTCTCATCGTGTATAATATCGCAAGGACACGTTTTGGAGTTCAATTCTTATTGGATCGAATTTTAACACGTTCCTCAATTGTTTTCCTTTCGAAACATTAAATGGGGGAAGGGGGAAGAATAGCAAGCTGAAACCTGCGCTGACTCATTGTAGGATGGAAAGCAGTGGCGTCGCGTGCTATCTGGCAACAATGCGACTCCTCCATTTAAATTCTATAAATATATCGAATTTTCCTTGCGCACTGTGCACCTCCTGAATTCGACCTTTTACACGAGTTTAAATGGATAGAATGCAGTGTTGAATAATTGCACGCGACGCCACACTATGGTCCAGAAGTCCGGTTTAGGAAGACATTAGTTTGCATTAAAATCGCTCAATATCTTGAAAACGGCTCATCTGACACCAAAATAGGTAATCACAAAAAAGATAGAACGTAACCCGTTTTAACTTTTTTGTATTAACCATTTTTGATGTCAGATGAGCCGTTTTCAAGTTATTGGGCGATTTTAATGCAAACTAATGTCTTCCTAAATCGGACTTCTGGACCATAGTGCGCCACTGGATGGAAGCTCAAAGAAAATAGGGACTTTGAACTGTTTCGATTGCGAATCTGCTCAAGGCTGGACAGGCTTGGGACGAACTTTGAAAATTCCTCGAAATCTAAAATTCTAAAATATCAAAGTTAAGAAAAAAAAACCCCGACACACTCTTTGGAATTGAATTTTCAAAACAAAAAGCTTTCGGTCAACCGGTGGAATCATCCGTGAATTAAAAATCGCCATTAAATATTCCCAAAACGGCAGCTCTGCAGTTCATTAGTGGCGCATCGCGCAATTCGGCGACGCTGTACGTTTTTCATTTAAACCCGTGTAAATGGTCGGAAGCGAAGGTGTTTGCCGAACACCCAATACTTCAATCTTCTCAATGAGTTTAAATGGACGAATTACAACGTTGCCAAATCGCACGCGCTACCCCATTGTTATGTGGCACTTATGAGCATGTAGGTATGAGTTTCGGGTTCCCCGAATTTTTTCCGTACTTTTCAGTTCTCGTGGTAGCTTCCTTGCGTTACCGAAAACGAGCATTGGCGGATCCAGAAATCTGGCAACTGCGGATTCTTCCCATTTGATTGTATATGATTAACAATAGATTCTTGAAGGGCTGTGATTCAGTGACTAATCGATTATTTATCATGCAATCTAAGGGGAAGAATACGCTGTTGCTAGACTGCTGGATCCGCCAATGAAAACGAGTTACGAACAACCTTGGATAGGGTTTCGTGAAGTTCCATGAGTAAAATTCCGTGGGCAACTATTATTTTTCCATAAATTTTTATGGAATTCTGTGGGCCGTTCGTAGGATTCCATAAGAGTTTCCATTTAATTCCATGGAATTCCATAAAAGTTTCCATTTAATTTTGTAGAATTCCATGAAATAATGCCTACGGAAAAAGACATCCGCAGAATTTTGGTTTTGATGGAACTTCATGGCTTCCTACCAGAGTTAGAACTGTGAAAAAAGTTGCCATATATCATATAACAGGCAGCACTGAATACCTAAAGGTGATCACTAAACTCTACAGTTTTGCAACTACTAAAAAATTGAAAATTAATAAAATTTTGTCATAAGAAGCGAGGCGATTCAGCGGTTAAATATTAAAAAAGTGATGGAATTTTGTTGAGATCCGAAAAGACAAACAAATCACATCTATCAACCATGAGTAATTTTTGAGGAGTATTGGTAGGTACTCGAGAATAAATCATAAGCCGCCCAGGCCAAGTCAGAAAACGCAACCTGGATAATAATATACGCATACTTGTGTGAGAAAACGTTTGGTGATATTTTCAAATTCCTTTTTACACCGGAAAGTAAAAATTGAGTCCAACATGCATTGTCCCATTCTTTCGAATGCTTATCAATAATAATTTGAATAATAATCTCAGATAGCTCCAGTATTTAGGGCATGGGAAAATTTTCCGAGAAAGAATATTGCCACATTCCCACTTGCAGTATTTACCTAGCTGTTTATAGATGATTTATGCGTTGTATCGCTGATCGAACATGTTTGTTCAAACGCGAGCTTTCATTTCCTCGGTTGGTTGGTTTTAGTTTTTTTTCCTTTTCTTTTATTCATGTATAAAAAATCTACACAGATAACATGGAAAAGGCAACTCATAATTGGGACCAATAATGCTCGTTAACATTGGCGTAGAATGTAATTTGGCAACGTCGTATTAAGTCCATTTAAACCCAAGTAAAAGGTCGAATGCGAATGTCGTTCACCTAACTCCCAATACTTCGATCTTTTTCAAGGGTTTAAATGGACGAACTGCAAAGTTGCCTTATTCAACTATATGCGCCAATGTTTGTAAAGACTGTGCCCGCTGATTTGAAGAGGGCAGTCACTCAGTGCTGCCAGATCGAGGGTAAACAGCCATATCGGCCCCATTTAAATCAATGTAAAACGTACGGCTTTTCACCCCAATCTGGCAACACTGCAGTCACCCGACCGTGAAAAGTAATTTGCTTCAGGAAAAGGAACCGAACTTACATATAAATAACCGCTATGAGACTCAAAGCATTCTTCCATTCAATTTAATCGAATTTCTTCTCATAAGTATTATTATTTTCCTGGAGTAATTGTACAATTAAATACATAGATTTTTTAACGTAAAATAAATAGGCATTCAATGAATAAAATACCTATAGGTAAGTGTGAACCTCCGATTTCAATTCATGTTTCTGTTTAAAATTTATTTTTTTAAAAAACAAAAACCTTGATTTTTTTTTCTTTATAAAAGTATTTTAAGTAAAAAATATTTAATGGACTCAATTTCGTGCGAATTTCGTTTTAACATTTTTTTTTTTTTTTTTTTTTTTTTTTTTTTTTTTTTTTTTTAAGGAAAGAAAATTCAAATATAGTCACTTTTTCCCATTTTTAGTTCCATCAATTCTTCTAGAATAATTAGGCTCTCTGCAAGCGAAATCAGTCGAGAAATGGTTTTAGAGTCTTCCGAGTCACTTTATGCTCTGAGTAAAGACATTGCAGTTGGTGCATATTTTGAAGCGCAATCTCTTGCAGTATCAGTGGCGGCTCGTGAAATGCGATTTATCGATGTTTACTCCATTTAAAACTATAGAAAAGTATCGATCGTCAGGGGGTGCAATTGAACCCCCGAGAAATCGATACTTTTCTATTGTTTTAAACGGAGTGGACATCGATAAATCGCATTTCACGAGCTGCCACTGTGCAGTATGTATTTCTCTCTCTTTGACCATTTGACTGAATGTGTTAGAAAAGGACAGAAACAGGAGCTGAAGTCATGTGTATTATAAGACAAAGACAGGTGGTGAAAAGGAGCGTTTTAGTCGTGATTTATTTTATGATCGTATATTGACTCAAGCAGGGGCGGGCGTGCCCGTGGGGTTGGGGGGGGCATGTGGGTACCCTTGCCCCGGGCGGCTCTCTCCGTGGGTGACAATATCAGGATGAACGATCAAAAAAAAAAGTTATCAACTTTCAAAATGAATCTCACCGAAGGTGGCAAAATCAGAATGCGTAACAAGCAAAAAAAGAAAAGAAAAAAAAAAGAATCAAATTTATAATTTTGAGGGGCGGCATTCGTGGAGGGCGGCAAGAATGCATCCCCCGTCCCTCTTCTGGGAACCACGGCGCGCCCCTCTGGACTCAAGATTGAATATAGATTATAGATCCTCGCAGGGGCGTCATTTCAAGTTCGGCTTGGGGGGGGGGCAAAAAAGCTTATGACCTTTTTTTTTTTGCTCATCATTATAATTTTCGGCTTGGAGGGGGCAAAAAATCGGATAACCTTTTTTTTTTTCTTTTTTTTTTTTTGCTTATCGATATAATTTTAGAGCCAAAGAGCCGTCTTTTGGGGGCAATAATCGGATGACCTTTTTTTTTTTTGCTCATCAATATAATTCGTGCCAGGTTTTGAGCCTGACTTCAAATCCTTGGGGGGGGCAATTGCCCCCCAGCCCCCCCCCCCCCCCCCCTCAGCCCCCCCTAAATGACGCCCATGGATCCTCGTTTCATACGAATTTACAATCGTGTCCTACTTTCCGAAGAGTCCAAGTCCGCATATTTGCCGCCTTGCGATCACGCGATCATCGTTTACTTATTAGTTTGGTAATTTGGGTCAAATATTCGACTCGTACTTTTCAGAAAGTGCAACATGTTTCCACACGACACATGTGACAGACCCATAGTCACTGCCCTTTACTAACTCATGCGTTCAAATGGGCAAAGAGAGATAGACAAATTACTGGCAACATGACGAAGTATTGATTGAAGAGAGGTCAATAGCACTGTTGGCAAAATTGAGCTACCTTCCGAATTTTTCTATACTTTTATTAAACTTTATTCCACAATACATTGAGAAAATATTCAATAATATGACACATCACAAAAAATGGGACTTAAACTTTCGAAATTCAGAAGTGAGCTCTGAAATCCACGGCATGTTTAGGGGTAAATTACGAATATTTTGGCGCTAAAAAACTCTTAGAATTATTGCAACTTACACAAGATATATATGTTGATTTTGCAATGTTTGCAGCCCTCCACAAATTGCCGCCCCCCCCCTCAAAATTTAGAGTATGATGAACTTCTTTTTGTCTTTTTATTTTTAATACTTTTGCTTGTACACATTGATTTTATCGCCTCCGGTGATACATTTTGGAATTTGATAACCTTTTTTTTTTCTGGTTATTTACCCTGATTTTGTCGGCCCCGGAGATTGCCAACCGGGGCAAGAGCCCCCCCCCCCCGAAAGCTCCCTTGGCACACCCCTGCCTTCAAGATAAACCATACGCCGACAGAACATTCAAGTTTAGCCACATTTTGTTTTGTCATCAAAAGAGGTTTGATGGCCATCCACAGGTATTGCTCGTATTTTACTTTTTCCGATGACCATCGGCAGGGGCGGAGCTTAATTAAATTATTATCAATTTTATTTCACAATGTGGCAATGCTGTACCCTCAACGTTGACGACCTCTCGTGCTCGTCAACCGTTTGGCCATCGCCGGTGACGGGGTCGTTTGTCGCGCGCCAAGCGGTCATCGGAGTAAAGTTCCTCAACTCTAGCGCTTTTTTGTGATTGGTCAGAGAAATATCATGGCGCGATGGCCACCGGAAATCGGAGATAACTAAGTAAAATACGGCTCTTCAGATGTGTCAAAAAAAGAGTGCGCGTCGGCCGTTCTAGTGTTTGGGAAAACTGCGGACTGCACTTTCTGAAGCGGGACAACAGTGACAACAGTGACAACAGTGACAACAGTGACAACAGTGACAACAGTGACAACAGTGACAACACCGCATAGGAAACCGACAACGCGGTTTTGAGCAAACTTTGAAGCATCTGTATTTGAGTTCCAAATAAACACTATACTCATGCCGCTGCTTTCATGATCTTTTTCTGTCGCACATTTTCACAATTTTTCCTCTTTTCACACTATCGGTTTTTCATTCTTTTTATTTTCATTGGTTCAAATTAATCGTATCGATAACTGTAATGATGATACAATTCAAAAGTCGCAAAAGTTGCGCACCTTACAGTGATGAAATAATCGGATTTAAAATCGTTTCGTGTTCCAAAAAAATTCTCTGAGAGAAAGGACCAATAAAACTAAAAATTAAAAACTAAGTAAGCTGCCCTTTGTTTACATTATTTGTTTATTCTGACGCGGGTGATTTGTAAACTTGATGAATCAAAAAATTCGCACGACTGACATTATTTTTTTTCTCGTGGTTTTTCCTAGCGGCAAAAAAACTCATTTGCTTCTCCTTCGACGAATTACTGCGGAGTCAATCCTTGAAAGTTGAAAGTCGCCGAAGTAAAGATCGTGCTGTGTCTTTTTTACGAGTGAGATAGCAAATTTTTATGACTCACGAGCACTCTCCTAGTTTTCATCCGAGTTGAATCTCAAGTGTACTTCCTGCTGAAAAAAAAGATGGAAGTTATACAAATCTCTCAGAAAAGCTTGAATCCTTCGATGAAAATAATAGCCTCGGAAAAATGTTTCAATCTTTGAACTTTTTTGTGTTTTTTTCAGACGTGGAAGCAGAATTTTAGTAAAAGGCAATTGTTGCAATCTAAGTTATTGAACCGTTTGGATTAAGTTGTTCACCACGAGTCAGCATGAATCTGTTCAGGTAGGATATTTTCTGAATTATATCATTAAAAATAAAAATCTAAAAAAAAAAAAAAAAAAAAAAAATAATAAAAAAAAATAATAAAAAAAAAATAAAAATCCGAATCTCAAAAATCTCGAAAATAAAATCTTCTTAAAGTTTGCTGGGCGCCAATTTGACCCCAAGATAGCGAAACAAAGGATAGAAAATGTCGATTGTTGTGTAAAAGTTTAGTAACATGTGCGGGGTGAAAAAATATCGCTGTCCAGTATATACGCGTTGACACAGGGCAACCCCCCCCCCTCCCCAACCTAGAAATGTGTCTTTTTTCAGGGAAAATAGCTGAAAAATGACATCCTCAGTCTATAACAACTATAATGGCGAAAAATCCGATTCCGAGCAAAACGTGTTTTCAGGTCAGAAACGGTTGAAAAAGCTCTAGACCGTTGGGTTATCTCCTGAAATAGAATAGGTACGCCAAGTGTACAATGTAGCAGTCCCCTCCCTCAAGATTTACAGCTAATTTTTGGGGAGACATATGCAAGAAGGAAGTAAAAAATATCATTAAGAAAAATTTACCCAGTATATTTATGTAAGTAATAAGAAAATTCTGCCAATTTAGCATGAGACTCTTGCAAACTTTTGCTATTGAGGATTGAAGAGTTGATTTTTGCAAAAAAAGCCTGTTAAAATGTCGATGCGAGTACACTAATAAATCGCAAAATTCACTCTCAGAATCGGGCATAGTGGCAGAGAGCCGCAGGTATTATGAGAGATTCTTATGTAAATAAAATAGAGACATATCTCTGTTTTTTTTTTTTTTTTTTTTTTTTTTTTTTTTTTTTTTTTTTTTAAAGAGAAAGAGACAGATTAGACAGGAATCTCCCTTGATACCTGCGTTGAACCGCCATAACGAACTTGCCGTTATAGCAGTTATATGAGTTTATTATTGAATTTTAGACTTTCTTAGTGTATAAATGTCGAGATTTTTGCTGAAGTTTACATCAGATTGGCCTATTCATTTGCTCACAGTAAAAATTTGCAAGAGCCCCATTGTTGCGAATTTGGAAGATTGCTTTTGACCGGATGGACTTCAGCCGATTGACTTTTGACCATGGTTTAGGTTAGACTTAAAAATAAAAAACAAAAAACAAAAAACAAAACAAAAAAAATCCTCTTTTATCACCAACAGACGCAAATATCGCTGTGAATGGTATTAAATATAGTGAAGGGGCGCTTTAACTAAACGCTTCAGAAAAAATAACCTTAAAGGTTATTACAGAAGATTAAACGGGGTATTACTCGTCTGTTATGAAAAACGTGTTTAGATACATGTATGCAGCTTTTGCATGAATTTTTTCTAGCGTAAAATCGTAACGAATCCTTGTTTCCTTATTTTTACAGAGAGCTGCTCTTACTCCTTACTTGTTTTTGCTGTTATTCGGTAGCAAAACTAAGTCTCAGTGATGCGTTCGAAACGCACACTTTTTACAAATCTCTACTTCGTCAGGACGACTTCTACCTAGAGTTTTTGGACGTCATAATTGAAAAAGAGGAAAAAAGACTCACTGAATTGAAACGGTTAGTTTTGAATGATTTATAATATTGTAGCATAATCGTTGTAAAGTAAATAATTATGACCATTTTAACGCAAAATACACATACTTAGATAAATAAAGAGATAGCATTTCCTAATGATTTGATTGCTGATGCAATACCGTCTCTACGCATACCCGGCTGCTCTATTTGAGATTGGGGAGGTTATGTTCGTTTTGGTATAATGGAAGCTTATGGGCGGCTTATGGCGTTATCGAGTATTTGGTTGGTTCAGTTGCAATAAAATGTAAGAATCATTAAAATTAAAATAAAATATGTTGACCAACAATGAACGGAGTGGTCCACACGCCCTTTTGATGTACCTACTCAGTGCTGCTTTTATTTTAATCTTGTCATTCATTGATTTTACAGAGGATTGGCTGTAATTGAAAAAGACATAGAGGCCTCTGGAGCGCCTGAAACTTACGTGGGGGACTTAAATAAGTCCTTTAAATTGATGAAGCGAATGACATTCGATTGGATCACACTGGTTCAGCTCTCAAGGGCCAATATTTCACACGGTACGACAAAAAACTTATCAGAAAATTTTGTTTTTAGGGGGGGGGGTAGAGATAAAATGATTTTATCTCTACGGGGGGGGGGGGTGGGGAAAGAAAATACAGAACTTAAAAATAGTCTTTTGCACAAAGGACCCGAAAATATATAGTTCTCTCGGTATACCTGTACGAGTTATGACCAAGAATTTGTCTCGTTCTCTCCTTTTACCCGCGTTTGAAGACATGTGTTACAAAAGGGTGAAGGACGGGGGAAAAGTCACACAACTACCCTTAATGGGTCTGTTGCATGCTTTTGCTACAACAAAATAGAACCTTGATTCTTATGTAAAATTTGGCGAAAATAGCGATGCTCACATTAATTCGTTCAAAATCCACTCATTAACTCAGGAAATCACTTCAATTACAAACAGCCCGCGCTACACTAGACACCATTTGCACCGGTATACTACTACATAGACGGAACCACCGTGCAGAAGTAAACAACATCGTAACTACAAAATGATGGAATTCCCTTCTAAATACATGAACAATAATTGTCTGTATTTGCTGTCTGGTCTTTTCGGTGTATCAAAGATTACAAAATAATATAAGAAATGTACGCATCTAAACGAAACATTCCAATGTTTGTAAGTTCT